>OX463838.1:48137801-48270797 GCA_949825065.1 Odontocerum albicorne
CTCAAGAAAAATTGAGATTTGGATGAAATTTGTAAAGGAGAAGGGACGAGGAATATTTTGTAAGTAGGGTGGTGAACTGCAAAAATCGAGACAAGTGAACCACAAAATATATAATATATGCAATAATATAATTATGCGTTGGAATACAGAGGGTCTTATCATCACCAGATTAGAGGGACTATTCAAGTTTATTTTCACCATCAGATGAAAAAAAAAACTTTATTACAAAGTAGCCTTATAAATTTTATTTTGAGACATGATTTTAGAAATGGATTTTATAAGGAAAAAACAAGGAAACAGTTCATAAAAATTATCGAAAAGGTAAGTATTTGATAATTTAAACTTCGTTGAATAAAAAAGAAACTTTGTTCCATTTGGGTGAAAAAATCTATAAAAAGACAACATTGACATCTTACAACATAGTAGAGTGTGTTTTAATAAACCTAATTTTCAACCAATAAAATATCAACAAGGCAAAATAATACATACTTCCCAATATATTTGAACAACACCTCAAAACACAAACATTTTTAAACAATGAACAGTATAAGTTTACGAATTTTTTTCTTTAGACCACATTAATTAATATATTTTTTGTTGTTGTTCTATACTAGTAATATTTTCATTGTTTATTTGACTTTTTCAAATGAAGAATAACTACTATATAAAGCATATGATCCAGTGAGAAACGAGATATAAGTGGAACTTTAATATATTATTACATGTTATATTATGTTACAAATTAAGAATAATTATAAAGCATATGATCCAATGAGAAACGAGATATAAGTGGAACTCTAATATATTATTACATGTTATATTATGTTACATATTAAGAATAATTATAAAGCATATGATCCAGTGAGAAAGGAGATATAAGTGGAACTTTAATATATTATTACATGTTATGTTACAAATTATACGTTTTATTACATCACTATAAAATGATAGTAATGATTGTTTAAGAACTAATCAGTCACCACCATTTTTATTTTTCAGTATCACTTAAGGTGTCAAATAAGAGTGCGTTATGTCGTGATTTTCATTCAACCTATAAATACACACTTTGAGAACGTATACATATGCTAATCGGTCAATTCGAGTGTCCTCGGCGCGGCGCAAATAATCTACTCAAATATTAAATCCCCCGTCCATTTAAGATGTCTCACCTACTAGCAGTGATTTCTCCATAAATTTATAATCACATATTTGAATTGATTGTCCAAACTCCTTAAATATTTAATATAACAGTAGTTTCTTACATACCATATTCTTACTTGAGGTGCATGGCTGCGCGGTAACTGAGATGCGGTAATTGAGATGTTTATAGCGATGTTGGTGAATGAAGGATGAACGTTTTCGGATTTATTTCACGAGTATTCAAAGTGGCTCAACCAAATTAATCAAATTCTGAAAGAGAGAAAGGTGAAAAGTTTAAAATAGGAGAGTATATCTGACAATGTGTGTGGATGTAGCAAAATAGGAGATTATATCTAACAATGTGTATGGATGTAGCAAAATAGGAGAGTATATCTGACAATGTGTGTTAATGTAGCAAAAGCGAAAAAAGAATACCAGTACACAAGGAATAGAAAATCAGATTTATTTGTCATCATCATCATTATCCCCATCACACCACATCCCTTTTAAGATAGACAGAGAGAACAGATCTCCACTTCATTCTATCTTGACTCACATCAATAATTTCTATCACATGCATACGCCTCGTCTTACCTTACATACTTTTATGGAGGCTTTTCACTCTTCCTTCTTTTAGAATTTAATTAATTTGGTCATGCCACGTTTTTAAAGTTCTAAATAAACTTTTCATATTTGTTATGCTATTCAGAAAGAGTATTTTTGTAAATCTTTGTCAGTTATCAATATTTCAGTTATTTTTGTCTATCCAAAAAGTGACATGACGTGATGGTGATAATGAATTCAAATGGATGATGTGCCCAACGACGTCACCGGGCGCTCCAGGATCTTTGTGAAACTGGGAAGTTCAAGTTCCAGGACACGGTCCCATTTACCTAAGCAGCTTATCTCAAATTCGTGACTTCAATCGAGTTACTGAGGAAACTTGAAGTTCCAAACTTCACTCACGTCATTAAACCCATTTTCACCGATCACATTTGCAATTAAACTGTCAATTTCTAGAACAATTTGTTACTCTAAAAATTCTACAAAAATCGTTCTTCTTTGACTAAAGCATTTTTAAGTGCAACCAAAATATACATTATTTGTTCAGCACCATTGAGTGACAAAAATCACTCAATGGCGTGAAAGAAATTAATATCAATCACAATGTTTATCAAAATATCGTCGAAAAATATTTTGATTGTTAGAAAAAAAACATTCTTTCTTTACACTTAATTTGTTTTTAATTAGATGCCCTCCGTAGCTTCGTGGGTCAGTAGCCTCTCTTCCTAACTGGAGATCGCGGGTTTGATTCGCATTGTATGCCATATTCCATTATGGTTTTAACTAAAGGCTTATTTATCAACTTTTTGGTTGGTTGGAAGAGATGACCACATAGCAATAAGTTTGTCAGGTTGTTCTACTTTCAACGAAAGGGAAGTACAATAATACTTTATAAATATATTGAAAACATCAAAATACGTTATAACAGAAATAATAATATGTTATATATTTGTGGTGACAAAGACGAGTTTGTTAGAATTAAAATCATATTTCATTGTAAATCAGGACAAACGTGCAAATGGTAAGAGAAACTTGAAAAAAATACTTGAATATGGTAATTTGTTTTATCAAACACTTGCGAATATTGTTATTTGTTTTATCAAACACAGTGTTTGAAAAAAAAACAAATTACAATGTCTTTAAACAACCTCTACAATGTCTTTAAACAACCTCCCCAATATTAATACCTTAACTAAAAACAATATTCTTTCGATGATCTTACAGCCCATATCGAGCTTTGGCCTCCGTCAATATTCGCCTCCAATTCCTCCTGTCTTCCGCCACGACCCTCCAATCCTGCGCCTGCAGCAGCCGGGTTGCGTCCCTCTCAACTGCGTCCTCCAATCTATAAACAATACTTGAATATATTTGAAACTATAAACAATACTTGAATATATTTGATTATAACTATAAACAATACTTGGATATATTTGAAAACATTACTTTACAAACATCCTCATTAAATAATATAAAATAGATTTATCTTATGTTCATTGCATAAAAATGCATTTTGGCTTAGATTCAATAGTTATTATTTAATTAATTAATATGATGGTTGGTATATTTTTATATTTCAAATATTACGTGACATCTGTCAATTCTTGGTACGATTATAAGACATCAAATATTGTAAAAAGAACAGAAATATATAAATATTAAAACGAGAAAGCAGTTTATATTGAAAGATAATGCTTGATTCGTTTAATATTTATAATATTAACACTTCATTATTAGATTCACACTAAATTAAACTCAATAATGTTGCTATGTAAATATATTAATTTAGTTGTTAAAAGTTTATATAAGGCCTCCTATCAATAAGATATGAGCCAACTTATCAGCCAATACGAGTATAACATTTAGTCTCTCTGCGCACTATGCATAATTTGCATGTTTTTAGGTCAGCATATTCAATCTCTGTTAACAACGATGCAAGCAAGAGCGAGATAAATTTTAAATATTAAAGATTTCAAGCTTCATTCCAGAATCGAATTTAACTCATCATTTTGTTATCCAAATTATAATTTAAGTATGACACACTTATTATTGACGGGTTTTTGCTAGTGTAAGTACATATAAATTTGTTAATTAATTTATCTTAATCATTGCAATGTCAACTTAAATTAATATTTTCTCTTATAGTTGGATATTAAGGTTGTTTAATAGGAATAGCCCGATGTATTTTCTCCTGTTTTCCCAGGAATACATTAATTTGGAGCTTTGATAGCTTTGATAGTTTGCACCATTCCTGTATGATCACAACTTCAAGTAAAATAAAAACATTTTTATAAAGTAAACAATAAAATGAAAAAAAAGAGCGAAAATCAACTGTTTTTTTATATATTTTTTTTCTAGTTATATACGATCACTATTTAATTTGCTTTACTGTGTCATTAAAGCGAGAAAAATGCGCCCCTCACATTTTCCAGACATAGCGATAAATCGGATCCCGGCCGGGCCGAGGGTTGCTGTGAGTGTCGGAGTTCCGTGACAAAGTATTTATAAAAAAGCACTGTACGTTCCGGGTGCGTGTGCGATTACCATCAATCCCACCTCTTTTTGTCGGGCATCCATATTGGGTTTGAACTATCTGATCAATGGTTGACATTTGTATAAATATGAGCACTTTGTCCAGTTGAATGTAAACATAAAATATGTTCCCGGTAGTGTCAGAACACATTAGGGGTACAGAGCAAAACTAACTTTGCTAACCAAAGATTAATAATCGGAAATATAATTTATTCTAAAAATTTGATTTCTACCAAAACACTTTTAATGAAAAATCTTTTAAATTGATAATATTCACCAGGAAGAACAATCGTAGTCTAGTACCATATCGCTTATCTTACTTCCAATTGCACAAAACACAACAATGTTTCAGTTTTTATTTATTATATGTCAAAAACTTGACTGATATGACAAACATTGAAGAAATAATAAAGGTATTGTATTTTATATATTCCATTATCCGCTTTTGTGAAAATACTGGCAAATATAACATTAAGAGGCGTGTGGCATGGAGATACGAGTACTACATCATCTAAGCTTTTCACTCTGGGTCCAGAACACATTTTTCAACATATAAATGTAATAGGAAATCAAAAGCATAAACATAAACAGACTTAGATTTCATTAACTACGGTTTAGCAATGTCAGAAACTCTTGATGGAATGATTTATCAGATATGTATAGAATCGACTTAATTAAAAGCGAAATCAATTTTGGCAAACAATATTAATTTTGAACGCTGATTTAAGTAACTGAATCCTTTTTGCGTTGTTTTCCGTTCTGCTCAGATAGGGCCATACCACAATTTCAAGTAGAAAAAACAGTGCTTAAATAAATAAATAACAATAAATGTGTTTGATAATTGGTTGACTTATATTTTTATAAATAAGAAAAATTAAATTAGTTTCCAGCCCTAGTGCGTCGTAATGGCCTCGCGTGTCCCTGTCCATCGAGGAGCGCGGCGATAGAAAGCAACGGTGCTCCTGTTTTCTGTTTAGTATATTACTAACATGCAGGACCCATTTTTATGCTGAACCTGTTTTTTTTTATCGTGTACACTGCTTTTGAAGTTTGAATCAGATTACAATTTATTAGCAAATTGACACTTTAAAGTATACCAACAGCGCGGAGGTTAATGGAATTATAGCGCTACTACTTTTATATATGGTATACTATATACGAGTATGTACGATCACGCTATTTCCCTGTCGGGGTAGGCCGAGAGGATATAGTACCAGCTTTTTCTATCTCAACATACCTTAGTACGAGTATATTCCACGTCTATACGCCTTCTCATACAACTTATACGATTTCTCTTACTTTCTACGTTTCCTTATTTTAGAGAATATCATTCACTTGATTCAACCATACTTTCCTTGGTCTTCCTCTCAATCGCTATCTGTAAGTCATTTGCATTTTATACTTGTTTTGTTAGTCTTTCTTCATCCATTCGTTCCATGTGCCCAAACCATTTCAGCGTACTCTTTTTCATCTTACTCAACTCATTAATCCCAAATCAATTCATTCTATATTCTGTCATATATTGTCACTCAATATATTCATGTCAATGCACGCATTTCTACTTTTACAATATTATGTAATAAATCAGATATACAAATTTAAGATCAAACGTGGAACTTTGGTCATAGCTTTAAACTTTTAAAAATCACTAGTGTATCGATTTGTTTATGTTTAGCTACTTAACATTATCATGACCCTGTACTGAGAACGCTGTCGTAACCGTTAACTGATGCCTAGTTCCGTGACTATATGGCCTAATTGATAAAGCACTTGATTACCCTCTGATGGTTTTGGGTTCGATTTCCGATGGTATCAGAAAAAAATGGTCCCTGTCTGGTAACAAACAAATACGCACTAGACTTCTGGGAGTGTTGTTGCCTCTTCACGTGCGGGGTAGTATTATCAACACGTACAAAACAAACCGCAAATTCTGTGCCTACATTAATGGAGACGAAGACGTTGTTGTCTGTCAACCACGTTATTCAATATGTTCGAATCACTCACTAGTTAGGATGTATTGAAGAGTACCATACAAATAAAAATAATAACTTATTCCTGTTATTCATTTTATGTTTATGAACTAAATATATTCTTTAAATTCGTGTAACATTTACGGATTATTTTTTTTCCTTGCACTATTACATACCCTTGTGAGATAAGCAATTAATACATTGATAGATGAATAAACTGTTGTGATATAATTCCACACTGTGACTGGAATATATTCTTGTATTATGATTTCAAAGACTTTATGTAAAAGAAACAACTTTTCTCGTCATAAAACATGAAGTTTTAAATGGACTTCCCTAAGTGCATCTCGTCAAATATAGTAATTTATAAAGCGTCATTTAGGGAGCTTTCTCACCTCATAAATAGTTTTCTTTGTCTTGAGATATATACGAGTATATAATAAAAAACTGACATGAAGTGACATTTAACTATGGCCTTTTTACTATGAATTTTTAGATGTTTCGAAATAGCTCTGGTGTAAGTTTCATTAAAAATTTGAGCCGAAATAATTTATGATAAACCTTTACTTTTCATGGTTTTTAATTCATTTATAGAAATAATGAATAAACGATACATTGAGATATAAATCAGGAAGAATAAAAAACTAGAGGAAATAATAAAATAACATATCTTTCAAAAACATCTATACAAGATATTTTATTTTGATACACGGAAAAATCACTAATAATTGTTTTTCTTGGAAGGGAAGTCTTAAGTTAGCAAAAATCCAAAAAGGTTTCTTAAGCATAAATTTCCAATCCACGATGTATGTTTGAAGACAAAAATAAAAGGAAATATATTTTCAAATGGAATCCAGAAATAAACAACAAATTATCAATCCATTAAAATATGTCGATCATTTCAATATACCCTGAATATAAGGCAAATCGTCTTTATGGTTAACCATAAAATGGAAACAGAGAATGAGAATGAAATGTTTTTTAATATTTTTTACGAGAAATGTACGTTAACTGTTTCATTAACACTAAAGCGAGAAAATGCAACTACCTAAATCACTAAAGCGTTAAAAAGCCCCCTCACAATATCTAGGCGTAACGATAAATCAGTAGTAAACAGTTTTCCAAACTACAACAAATACAAGTATTGAAAACCATTAATGGATTGTGTAATTAACGAAAATAAAAAAGACAATATATTTTTAACTAGAATCCACAAGAATGGTAAATTTCATTCGTCCATTTTATTCATCAAATACAAGTAAAATTGTCTTAATAGTAAATAAAAAAATACAAAGAGGTTGACAATAACATGATTTTTGATTATTGTTTTTTCAAATAACGTAGTTTTCTATTCAAAATTTCGCCTCACATAATTACAAGTTTAACGATAAATCAATACCATTTTTTTTTTCAATAAATAATATACAGCGACCAGCGAGTCGCCACACAGCGGCGACCCACAGTAAAATACTCGTTCATGAAGATAATACAAAAAAAACTTGTAAAATAAACATCACTAAAAAAGAACCCACAAGTGCTCTATAAATTATTTATCCATAAAAATCGGGTCAATAATTTAATCGTAATCTAAATACAAAATATCGTCGACATAGTAAAGTTTACTAAGTAAACAATAAAATATTAGAAGAGAGTGGGAAAGAAATATGTTTTTTAAACAGCCCACAAATATATTACAAATTATTCATCAATAAAAATCGTTTCAATAATTTAAACACACTCTGAATTCAAGAAAAATTGTCTATTGAGTTAAGTTAATTAAGTAAACAATGAAATGCTAAAGGAGAATAGGAATGATACAAAAAAAATTAAATCTTTATTTCTATCGAATCTACTCGTATGTTCACTTTAAAAATACGTTCGTCACAATTTACAGACGAAGCGATAAAACGATGCCAATTACTTTTCCAAACAACAACATGCATATAACATATATACGTGTATGAAGACAATAATAAAATACTTGTATAATAAACCTCAATGAAAAAGAACACACGAATATGTTACAAATTATTCATCCATAAAAATCGTGTCAAGCGTTTAAATAAACTCGGAATAAATTTCAAATAAAATCAACGTAACATGTATAAAGTACTTCGCAGCCATGAAAATGCTGAGTGTTACTTTACAGTTTTGTTTTTCTTTTCCCTTCATTTGAGAGAACACGGGAGAATATTTCCGTATGTATGCAAAGAAAATCTATTTCATTTATCGAACATTATACGCTCTATCGATTTTTTTATATGAAAAAAGCCTCACAAATTACCTTCATGGTGAAATAAGCGACATTTAAGTCGTAAAGCACTTTTATTTTGCCGTTTTCTTGAGATTTATTTTCGAGGGTTACATCATATGTCTTTTTTATATCATGAATTGCGCACCTTTGTTTGCGTACACATTTTGCACTTAATTGAATTCGTTTGTACAAATACATATTTTATAAGACGATTTTTTAAAGAATGAAAAATATTTATTCTCCTTCAGTAAAACTAATCAGCAATATGAAGAACACAAAGTATGAGAACAGAAGCGCTAGAATAACGAGAATAATAAATGTGGGAAAAGCGAGAGTTGTGTTCGTGGATAGATAAGCGTGGAAACCTTTCTACTTTGCCTACCCCAAAAGGTCAAATTTAATCAAAACAAAATATTAATCACGGTGAATTCAATTAAAGAACTTCATGTTTTTTAGTGAAAAAAGATAACGTGTAATCAATGTATTGGGTGTTAACATAAGTTGTGTCCGTTTTTTTTTTTCAATTTAAAAATGAGCACCAAAAGTAAAACAAAATGGTAAAGGTTATACGTCATTCGATAGAAAATGTTCTGCTCTACAATATTTTGTGTTTGTTTTTACGTTACATATATTATTTTATTTGATTACAACCCTTCAAAATGGAATGTCAAGTAGACGAAAGTGAGCATTTTCGACACCTCCAGTGGACTTCGATGAGGACCGCTTAAAACATATTATTCATGAAGATCCCTTTCAAACCACCGTAGAATTAGCTGAGCAGATGAATTGTAGTTACATGACTGTATACCACCATCTTAAATCAATGGGAAAAGTCCAGAAGTTCGGCGCTTGGGTTCCACATGTTTTGAGTGAAAACAACAAAAATCATGTTCGACAATTTATGCTGGTTTGTTCGCGCGTCATCGAGCTACGCATGGCCACAAGCAAAGGTTCCTTTACCGCATCATTACTGGTGATGAAAAATTGTTTGAAAATGGTGATGAAAAATGTTTGAAGGAGATCTTCATGAATAATATGGTTTAAGCGGTCCTTATCGAAGTCCACTGGTCGTCCGGAACGCTCCATGTCTTTCAGGTCGAAATTACCATCTTTATAACGTAAAAACCATCGACGAACTGTCTTGTAATTCATAGCATCTTCACCATACACTTCGCAATTATCGCGAGCAGCTTTGGCAGCTTTATTCCCTCGATTGAACGCGAACAGGAGGTGTCGAAAATGCTCACTTTCGTCTACTTGACATTCCATTTTGAAGGCTTGTAATCAAATAAAATAATATATGTAACGTAAAAGCAAACACAATATCTTGTAGAGCAGAAAATTTTATTTCGAATGACGTATAACCTTTACCATTTTGTTTTGCTTTTGGTGCTCATTTTTAAATTTGGAAAAAAACGGACACAACTTATGTTATCGCCTAATATATTTTTCAAAATCACATTATTTTTTTTATTTCGTTTTATTTATCTAACCCAATTTAAATAATATTAATTAGTTTAATTTTCAAATTCCAAGGTTTTTTTCCTTTTTTAAATGACTTATTTATGATAAAGGACATCAATCATCATCATCATCATCAATGGCACTACAGCCCATTGTGGGCCCCGGCCTCCTCCAGCAGTCGCTGCCATTCCCCCCTATCCTGGGATGCACTCCTCCAGCCCCTGATGCCAATCACGTTTGCATCATTCTGCACCCCATCCATCCACCTAAGCTTTGGTCTGCCCACGCTACGTCTTCCTTGGGGCTTGGAAAAGAGTACTTTGTTAGGCATGGCGAAATTCTTAACGATACAGTGGATATCTTAAAACGTTGGGCCGAACACTTTGAGGAACTTCTTAATAACAACCATTCCGATGACATTGATACAGAGAATCCCTATGCTGAGGATGAAGAAAACATACCACCACCATGTCTAATGGAAGTAAAAACAGGCATAAAAAACCTCAAAAATAATAAGTCTCCAGGACAGGACGATATCCCTGGTGAGTTACTTAAGTACGGAGGAACTGAACTAACCGCTATGATCCATACCATCGTGGAGAAAACATGGGACTCAGAAACTGTACCAGACGATTGGAGGACTGGAATCATATGCCCACTCCACAAAAAGGGTGATACAATGCAATGTGCCAACTATCGAGGAATTACCCTACTGAATGCATCATATAAGGTCTTTGCCGGTGTCCTGTTCTCCAGATTGCTGCCGTACGCTGAAGACCTGGTAGGCCAATATCAAAGCGGATTTCGTCCGGGGAGATCCACTATAGATCAGATGTTCACTCTCCGTCAAATATTGGAAAAAACCCTAGAGTATAATGTCGATACACACCACCTCTTTATCGATTTCAAAGCTGCATATGACAGCATTAACCGCTCTCAACTCTATGCGGCCATGAAGGACTTGGGTATTCCTAACAAGCTCATAAGGATGGTTAGACTCACTATGAACCAATCACAATGTAGAGTCCGGATTCAGAATGATATCTCAGAACCATTTTACACAATGAATGGACTGCGTCAAGGAGACGCACTAGCTTGTCTACTTTTTAATATGGCTCTAGAGAAGTGTGTAAGAGAATCCGGAGTACAGACAAATGGGTCAATTTTCTACAAATCAAGCCAAATACTGGGCTACGCGGATGATATTGACATTATTGGTAGATCCCCACAAGCAATGATGGAGACATTTGTTCAGTTGGAGAGGCCGCAAACAGAATGGGACTTCGCATCAACTCCGATAAGACCAAATATATGATAGCCACTAAAGCACCCCGTAATAACCAGACACCTACCACGATTAATATAAGTTCTCATACAATAGAAGGTGTAAACACCTTCACCTACCTGGGATCCATAGTGACAAGTGTTAATGATGCATCTATCGAGATTAAACGTCGAATAAAGGACATCAATACATACTCATATTTAAAGATATTTTGAGAAAAATCAGAAATTACTTTACTATACGGAGGGAAACTATGCTTTTTTAAAACAAATTTAAATAAATGTTCTTAAATGTTCATACTGAGAAATAAATTGAATTGTTTTGAACCAAGTTGTTTGTCTATACATTCGTATTCTTTTACACATCCGAATTGTGATATGGACTGATCGAAGAGGGTGGCCGGAATACAAAATTATCTTCGGCACCATGAATTGAGATTTTGTATTTTAATACCACTCATTTATGTTCGTATTTAACATTTGCAAACTGGTTATTTGGCATTTTAAAGAGCATTGCGGAAAGACGATATTGTCTTTGGGTCCATTCGTCGAGCCACTATAGCAAGTACGGAACTCACGGCTCAACATCGCACGTCTTATCAGTTCAACCCCGCACGTGGAGAGGAAAGTAAACTCCCATAAGTTTTAGCATATTACCAGAAGAACTCTTTTATCAGACTGCCACCCTTAACCACTTAAATAGGAACATAACTCGCGGTTCGCTGTCGTTAATAATGGCTATACAACCGCATGCGAAGAGGTAAAAATAACATCGTCAACGGATTCTGATTCCGGTTGGAACCTTTGTTTAGACAATATGATTTTTAGGAGGACGGACACCCCTGATGCAGTATCATGGGTGAGAGACCTGAACATCCAACTGTAAGAGAGAAACCATGAAAGATAAGTCATAGAAGATCAAAATCTTCTTGATGTTTTCGAATCTTCTTTGAGCGCTACGTCACTTAATGACGCAACGTTCATAACAAAGAATTGCCTAAAGGCACTCCTCATCCAGCAGCAATACACGTGAGTTTGAAAAGAATAGTAACGAGAGACTTAAGGTTCAACGTCACTGGGGAAGGAAAATAACTCCCAACGCTGTAAATATATGAGTATTTATAAAGCGGGTTAAGGTTTGGAGTTCAAACAGCCCAGCAAGTTACCAGAACTTCGCAGAAAACTTTTAATATAGCAAGACTATTCTTTGACGCCACTAAATCGAAGTAGCGAATCAGCCCGAATATGTATCAATGTAAACTTATGTCTTTAACCAAGTATATAGCAAATAAAATACCAAGGTACTCGTAACTTCATTATTTTTTTCGAAAGAGTAATTGCTTTATTTATTTAAAAACTATACACGAAAAAATACTGAAAGGTTATGAAAAATATTCGTTCTTTTGGGGTAGAATAACACTAGTGTATGATTTTTTTATTGTGTATACGTTGTTGTACTTCAGTAAGCACACAGGCTTGACATATTAAATCTGGGTTTAGGATAACCAGAACGCTCAAATAAAAAGAAAGCAGATTCTGCCTGAAGTGGTTTTTAAGATTATAAGAAAAACTAAGAGAACTCACATTTAAATCTAAAAAGAAACTAATGGAGAAAAGGAATCTTCCATAAAAAAGACAGTGGTACTCCAATTTACTACGCAAGAATGACTGTCTAATGACCACGGCCCCGATATAAATAATATACGGGCAACCAAAGCAAAGTACAATACTTTTAAATAAAAAAATTAACCAAACATTAATAATTGGACATGTAGGATAATTGAATGTGAGATATCGGTTATATGAAAGTTAGAAGAAAGACCGATTTTTATTTTTAATAATTCTCTGAAAGATTTAATGCCCCGTCTTCGACGAAGACACCTAAGAATGAAAAACACAGAGTAGTCAAGACTTAGACAATCTTTTTAGTTGTCCAGATTTGGTAGTCCTTACCTAAGAAAGCAATTCAAGGTGGTTAGATAATTTGAAACGAATGAAAAGCAAAAGGACTGCGAAGACAATTGTCGATCAAATAGCGGAATTCCGGAAATTCATTTGACGACCGAGGTTTTGACGGCAAGATGACGTATAAGGGACTTATAAACCTTGTGTGTCCTAAAATGAAGTGAGTTTGTAAGGGATATAGGTGCTTAAAGGAAAATGGTTTATCAGGCTAAAGTTCTCAAAGGCCCACGATGACGATGATGTGATGACGATGATATTTCATTGATTTTATTAAAAATACTCCTTGACCTATTTCCTTACTGAAATTCCAGTAGACTTGAAAGCTTACGTAAAATTTGTGAATTCGTACAATTATGTGACTAGCAATTCTTTGTTTTAAAATAAATAAGCACAACGTTTTCCAAGTCACGAGAGTGACGTTTCTTCGGCCTGGATTTTATCTCACAATCTACAGTACCTTTTCGTGACCCTCCAAAAGTTTGATTACAATTTTACGAAATTCATTGTTCTCGGTGAGGGTTTTAATGAAACAATGTCCCTTATTTTGTTTAACTCTAAGTGGTTTTTAAAACTCAAATAATTCATCAGATGGCTGGCTTTATACCACAAATCACAAAGTCTAGAAAAAAACTTTGATATATTTATTAAGGTCGACTGCAAAAGTCAGCTATTCTTTAAACACTTTTGATTATTAATGATAACATAAACGTGAAGTTATTTAATTACTTTTTGAGTTTCTCCAGCTTTTTCTCGATGTTTACTGCGTTACTGGTAATTCTCTTTCATTTTTTTTATAATTTTCTTGAAACATATATTTAGTAAATTGTGTGTTATAAGTTTTATATTGTTGATTGTTTTTTTTTAACTTTCCGTGTTGTACTTTACATTAGTATATTTGAACATTATAATTCGACATAAAAATAAAGACCCTAGATTTAAATTTTATTTTATCCTAGATGTTTACCTGAGATATCTTGTGTTTTTTTTTAATTTTAACTTTGTTATATAGTGTTGTTTATTTTATCAATGTGTCAAAACTGGAAATGATATGGAAGAGCAAAATCATTACTATCACGACGAAAATGTGTCTAATTAAGTCTCTCGTTTTCGCAATATTATTGTATTGCGAAGACTTGGACTCTGAGAACAAGTAAAATACGTAGAATAGATGCATTTGAAATGTGGTAGTGGAGACCTCCGATTCTTTGGGCACATTTATTGTGGCCATGAAGACAGTTTGAAGAAGCTTGCGGTTACTGGAAGCGTAAAAAAGAGGACGTGCAAGAAGAAAAGCCCCAATGCTTTGGACGGACCAAGTGAGAAACGCAACAGCAACTACCCTTAACAACTTCTCTTTCAACCGCGAGTGCAGAGATGGATGGAGAGGAGTCTTCAAAGCCTATCATGGGAGTCACAATGCACAGTCATAAGCTACACGACAGGATGATAATATTTTATTAATAAATAAATAAATAACTCTGGGTTTAATACACATCACATCGAAATATATTTTCATATATCTCAATATTGACATTTTTTATCTTATTGTATTTCATTTTTTTTGTATACAGTACAACTTAGCAGATATATAACCAGGTGAAAATTTCTTCCACCCAACCAGAAAGAGGTTCAAAAGGCTTCAAGTTCAAACCAGATAAGATTACTTTTTAAAATAAACGAATTTTATTGAAAACCGAACTCATTACTCCGGATTGACATACAGGCGTCTTACCGACTAAGCCACGGAGGTCGTCCTTTCCTAAAATGGTTTTTAACTTAACTGTATCGAAATGATATAATATTAACTTGAACGACGGAATGTATTTTAGTTGTACCTAAACGGTTCATCGAACAATAAATAATGTAACGGATTTATTTACTTTAAATATTTTTTTCAATTATTAACTAGGAATTAGAATGTGCAAAACTAAGAACACGAACGAAGAATGTGCAAAACAACACAACAAATATCAGATAAAAATCAAGAGAGGAAACGGAAGAGGGAGACCAGCTGAGAAAAGCAAATTGTATAGTTGATTTATTTTCAAAAAAAAATAAAACAAAAAATGGTTTGTTTAAAAAAATATATTAATGCAGTAAAATAAGGTATGCTTTTATTTTTAAAGTGTTACAAAATTGCGTTATGTTACTTTATTCATCATATTGTCTGTACCATTTACATAATGAACCATTGATTATTACAGAATCTCGATATAATCAATCTCGAGGTAATTGTGATAATAGCACACTTTTATAAATTTCTTAAAATACATCAATATTGATTTATATCCGGGTCAGTAGCTTTTATTACACAGTCACTGGATTCATTTGATCAAAATACAATAATTAAAAATCCAGTTTTTTTTTTATTTTACGCTTTCTTCTGTACGAATTTATATTTCCGTATCCTCTATTATTCCAAGATATGGAGACCATATATATTACTATAATGGTAAATCAGTCAAAAGCCTCCAACAAACATAATATATACTATCACGACGCTTTCCTACTAGAGTAGGCAGATAATATAAAAATTCAGATGTTCCTATTCGACACACGTATTTCGTATCTTCCACGTCCATACACCTTTTCAACCAGCTCCTATCATTCACTCGATCTAACCATACCTTCCTTGGTCTTTATCTAACACGCCTTTCATTCACATTTTCACATTATATTTGTTATGATAGACTTTATTCATTCATTCGTTCCACGTTCTCAAAACCATCTCAGAGTGCTGTTCTTCATTTTACTCATCGCATCAGCCTTAAGTTCACATTCCTTCTTAATTACATCAATCCGTATTCTGTCGTACATTGTCACCCTATACATTCTTCTAAATGCAAGCATTTGTTTGGCTCTTGTCAGTCATTTTCCTATAGAACTCTGAAAAAAGTGTTACCATTGCCGTGTCTCAGTTGCACGAATCTAAGGAGAAATGAACAGCATGACCCGGTTGGATATCAACATAAATTTATTTTGATGGTGCTCCTCAATTTATCCGAATTAAGCGATGCGAAAATATTGACGAGCATAGCAGGAATATAATATTGTCATCGGGTCCGTGAATCAAACTTTCGGATATAGCCACTGGGATAGGCACAGAATTTACAGTTAATCACCGCAAGTGTTAGCAATACTACCACACGTGAAGACGCAATAAAACTCACACACCAAAATTTAGCGCGCGTTATTATTGTGAATCAGAAAAACTCGACTAGACTGGGCCCTTTTTTAAATATTTTTTATGTGCTATCGCGAATCTAACCCAACACTGGAAGTCAATAAACCGAGTGGAAGTCAATGATTAACAGAAAAAGACGATTGTTTAATAATTTGACGACCACCGTTGCCAAGTGGTAACATTCATGACTACCCTCCGGAGGTTTTGGTTTCGATTCCCGATGGTACCCAAAAAAAGGTTTACAGTCTAGTAAAAGAGTTCGTCTGGTAACAATTCATTTGTAAACACGTCCAATGACGAAGCACGTGTTCCGTACCTACTCCAGAGGTTCTTAACCCGAACGTTCGCTTACTGGAGTCGAAGACAATATTATTTCTCAGCCACACATTTCCATGTGTCTGAAACACTTGGATATATTGAAGGGGAAAAAATCCTTACTAACATTTTTTTAAATTAAAATGTATGATTCATTTATATAAAAAATGAAGTCGAGCGTCTTAGCAACTAGAAAACACAGAGATCACCTAGTTAGTGAGAATACGAACTGAATTGTAAGTATAAATATTCCCCTTGGTAACTTCTATTGTAAAAAAACACAGAGGTCACCTAGTTAGTGAGAATGTGAACTGAATTGTAAGTATAAATATTCCCCTTGGTAACTTCTATTGTAAAAAAACACAGATATCACCTAGTTAGTGAGAATGTGAACTGAATTGTAAGTATAAATATTCCCCTTGGTAACTTCTATTGTAAAAAAACACAGAGATCACCTAGTTAGTGAGAATGTGAACTGAATTGTAAGTATAAATATTCCCCTTGGTAACTTCTATTGTAAAAAAACACAGATATCACCTAGTTAGTGAGAATGTGAACTGAATTGTAAGTATAAATATTCCCCTTGGTAACTTCTATTGTAAAATTAAATATTATTCTTATCCGATGGTTATTATTCTAGATTATTATTTTCCGTTGGTTCATTTATATTCTTATCGGAGCTGTTCATCCCATATCTTGAACTGGAGAATGTCAGGTACCCCAAGACTTTGAAAGCATTTTCAACATAAAGTTCAAATGCCAAATGTTTTCAGTAAAACATTTTGAATTCGTTTATTTTCTTTCGTGTAGTTGCTTGGTATATTATCGTTTAAACAACGCTTTTCGCGGGTCAATGCGTCAGTGATCTATTAAAAGTGTGTTTATTTCTCAGTTAGTTTAACGTTTCATAATCAACATTCGTTTCTCTTGTACTAACCTTCAAGTGACTGTTAACGCCACAAGGGTGCTTAGGTTACCATAAAGTATCTCCAGATTTTTTTTATCTCCGTCAACATCGATCAACCAATTTAGAATCCGAAACAAATCTAAATTATATACACTTAGTCCACTCCGAGACAAGTCTCAATGTTATACTCGTAATACACCCAGTCACTCCGAAACAAGTTTAAATGATACAGTACACCCAGTCACTCCGAAACAAGTCTAAATGATATAATACACCCAGTCACTCCGAAACAAGTCTAAATGATATAATAAACCCAGTCACTCCGAAACAAGTCTAAATTATACAATACACCCAGTCACTCCGAAACAAGTCTCAATGATATAATACACCCAGTCACTCCGAAACAAGTCTAAATTATATATAATAATACACCCAGTCACTCCGAAAAATTGGTCTAGATATTTTCTTTATCTATACCAACAAGTCTTTTAATTTTTTCCAATGATTTTTTGCCAATATTAAATAATAAATGGTTTTTTTACATCAATCTCTACAATACGTGTATCTACCATTTCATCGGAATTGTGTGTGGTCTATTTACTCAAAGGAAAAAAAAATATGAGAGGGCATTTTTTTCTACATTTCACACACATTTCTGATGAAACATGACATCAATTGAACTTAGAGTAATGTAATTAATTAGTGGAATAACAAAGTAATTTATTATTTAATATAGTAATATGGAGTTCCATAAAGTTCAAGCTGAAACTTTTGATAAATTATGAAATTTCAGTTTAATTTTTAGATGTCATTTTTTCCAAATATCTGTAGCGCTGTTGTTTTAGAAACTTCGTTTAATATGTTCTAATAGTCGATTTATGTCAATAAACAATGCTTAATTTATATTAAATGACCGCGAGATGATTATTTTTATGGTAAAATACATTTTACTCCTAAATCTCATTACTTTAAATAATTCTTAATGGATTCTCGCTGATAATATCATATAATTATGATTTTGATCTTAATTGCACTATTTTAACATTTATAATTAGCACGTTTCAAATTTTTAGCAAAATAAAATGTTAGTTGTATGATTTACCGAATAAAACGGCTAATATTTTCTACATGCTATATTTCTACTACGAAGATGGTAAAAGGTGATTCATTAGCGCACCGAAAAGATACCTATTTGAAATAAAGCATAAGTTAGGAGAAAGTGTAAAAGCCGACAAAAAGTTATATTCGATTAAATAGCCAAGTATCATGTAGACAAGGGTGACCAAATTTTTAATACTTACTTTTTCAACTAGTATACATATGAAGTTTATTTTAAATGGATCAAGTTATTCTTTCTTACCTTCAAATTTTGCAAATATCTGGTCTTATATTTTAATCGAATATAAATTACCGCAAATTCTTTTTGCTAATACTCGATTTTTTATGATTTTATGACTTCAACATAGACGTGCTATTATTGAAAAACAAAAAATTCGTGTTAAATAAAATAAATAAATATTCTCATTATGGTGGCATTTTTTTTTTCAAAAACATAATAATTTTGAATTATACATTAAATTTATTGAAATATACTTTTCAAGTCAAAATACATAATTAGGATAGACGAATAAATGTATTGAATACTTTATACGTCAAGTTTATGTCTTACAACGAACCAGGTGAATATTTGAGAATATGTTTCTTCTGTAAAGTTCCGCTTGGTCTTTGAGGCAGCAGTTATGATATAGTTAGTTCCACAGTGAAACTACTCCCGTAAGTTCTTCAACCAGGAGACGCGATCCGTATTTCAATTCCGTACGCTATTACCGTAATAAATAAATTCCTTACGCTATTATTTTTAAAATAGTTAAATATTCTTTACATGATTACGCATTCTGAAATTCAAACAAATCATGTTATTCATCAGTATTCGACGACCTACAAATAATTATTTAAGAATAATATTGTTCAATTTTTCACTAAACTTTGGTAGTTGTATAAAATCAAAGGTTTCATACCAAGGTATGTAAATAATTTAAAAAAAATATTGTTTGTACAGTACCGGATTGGATTTTTATTTTTTAATTAAAAAAACTTTGCTGAAAAATATTCGACAGTGCGAAGGATTTTACTGTTTTCCTTGGTACCTGGAGTGTGAATCTAGAGTTAATTCGAAAAATCAGCGAAGACCAGCTTACCATTTTCGTATACATTTTGTTGTGAAACCGAACTTGAAATTTATGAATAGATATTTTAAATATATTTTTATTTGTATCGTTAAAATGATCTCATTTGGTCCAACATATGTAACCATCTGCATTTGGTTCAACGTATGTAACCATCTGCATTTGGTCCAACGTATGAAACCATCTGCATTTTGAAAGATTTTGAATTAATAAGTGCAATTACTTTAATACTCGATATTCGATCATATTTTATTCGTATGGTAGCAATCTTAAAACACTTGAATAAGCGATGCGTATTTATTGAATAACGTGGCAAGGAGAAAACTTTGTCATCGGCCCCATTAAGCGAGAATTTGGCCTAAGAACTACTGAAGTAAGCTTGAAACTCGCATTTCGTCATCGCACATGTGGAAAATACTAGTGAAAAGGTGATAACACGTATCTAGCCCACTTCAAGGACTGGGAACCTTTTTTTTTGGGTATCACCGGGAGTCGAACCCGAAACTCTCTGGTTTAAATCAAGCATCTGACTAACTAGGACAAGGAGGGCGTTAATTCGATCTTTAAACCACTGTTATGTTAAACTGCAATTTTACAGTAGGTACATTATACATTGAACTTATAGAATAAATTGTCTTAATAATTATTAAAAATAATTCAGTAGCAGGACTGTTCCTTAAGTTTCGGAGCGATTGGCTACCCCAATGTGAATCGGTCTTTATTCGGTGGTCAGATAACCGGGCGGGAGTACGCCCCATTAATCACTCTTAAGCACCGTTCACACTGCCTGCGCGCCCAACATCTTACTTTTCATTATTAAATTGCCTGAATCGAGGGGATCCTTGTACTCCGGAACAGGGCAGACGTTCAAAGGAATTTAAAGTATCTAGGGATTTATTTTTTTCTGTTAAGTTCACGACTTTCCACCTCCACTTTATCCATTTAAATACTTTCATTATTTATACTTGTTTAAATAATTAAAGAAGAAATATGCATTTATCCTATATGTAATAAAATATATAGTACAGAAAAATTATGTTAAAAAACTACAGTGTTTTCGATCTACAAAAGGCATTTGATAATATCACATTCGATTAACTGTTGAAATGACTCAGTCAAATTAACTTATGGGGAAAAGAATTCGAATTAAAAGAGAATTTTATGTCTAACAAACAGCAATTCGTGAAAGTAAACAATATTAAAAGTGAACACATCGGTTGTTTATGGAATTCCACAAGATAGATTTGTGACTGTTTTTATTCTTAATGTACATAAATGAGTTTTTGTTCGTGAAAGTATTTTTTATTTATTTTTATTTTATCTAGCTCCATATACAAATTAAATCAAAGTATATAGAAAAGTAAAAAGTTTAAAATATACAGCATTAACCAATCAAGAAATAATTTTTAACCAGAAAGATATACATATCTGAGACCCTATTCAAAAGGGATAGACCGCAAAATAAAAACCACTTTGCTAATTAGTTTTACTTACTGCCAGTGTAAATAAATTAATATTTCTGTTAGACCCTTCCTTCGTGATTTATATGATTGTCAGCCATCTTGTGGATAGAAAACGCATGTTTGTGTATTGGTTTAGTGTGTTCAAGCTATTGCACTTCTGCAAGAATACATACAATCTGGGCAGGTCAAACCCAAAGTTTTGATGGTTAGTAGATCAAAGTTCTATGTTCCATTTCGTTAGGCAGAGTTTTATACAGCGCTACGTTTGTGTTTACTTAATAGTGCTATAAGTTTTTATGACATGCAGATTTAAAATATTAATTCAGAAGTGAAATGTTCTAAGAATAAAAAGAGTATTAAAGCATATCCGCCAGGAATCGAACCTGGGACGCTCACTTGTTTAGTGTGAATGCTAACCGTTAGATGACGGCCGCCAACATCTGTATCTTTAATAGTTATCAGGAACATAAAACCATATAAAATTGGATTAGATGTTGCTCCTGAGAGCAATCTTAAGATATACAATAGAAGCCTTCCAACCCTCCAAACGCTTAGAAGGTAGTATCCCAATATGCCTAGAAAAAACCTTGTAGTGAGCCACGGGTAAAAACCTTTTTTATTGGTCAACCACATGTTTGTCACATATCGTATCGATAGTTTTGTGATCATCGAAATATATTTTCAAAGCTACTCGTACCTTGGCATTTATACATGTTTCTTTATATTCAGTTCTCATTCCTTATTCCAACTAAGAACATATATTTCGTTTACGTAAAAATATTTTTTTCTATTAAAAAAAAATTGCTCAACAGTTAATAGAAATTACTTTGGCCGACGCTCAGCTACAGAAAAAATAATGTTTTATGTATGACATTTTTTTTCTTTAAATATATGTTTATAGCCATCGGCCATGTTTACTAGTGAACGATGTTTTTTGAAATGTGAGAAATTGTAGAAGCTATACTAGTACAAAGAGATGTACTCGTATATGCACATGTGGAAGAGATGAAATATTTGTGTCGAGATAGAAAACTTTGACGTTCTGTCAGCCTTCATACCCACAGGGAAACGGCGTAATTATGTGTAATAGGTTAGTCAAAAAGTTTTGAAAGCGACATTTATGGAGCAGTAGAAAAACCAAAATTTCTACGCCATTTTAATATTTCATCTTTCATAAGAACGTACTCAAAATTTCATTTTGATCTGTCAATTCATTCTTTGTTTACAAGCCATTTGAAGTTGACGTGTCAGTGTATTTCGAATCCGAATATCGTGCAGTGATTAAATTTTTTGTTTTGGAAGGTTTATCGGCTACTGAGATCCATGCAAAGATGATGAAAGTATTAAAGGAGTCTTCTTCTTCATTTCCAACCGTTCACCGATGGGTTCTGGAGTTTAAGCGTGGCCGTACAAGCTCTGAAGACGATCCACGCTCAGGACGTCAAAAAGTGTATCAACACCAGAAATCATAGCGAAAATACAGGATATGGTTTTGGAAGATCATCGATCGACTGTAGATGTGATAGCTGACACCATAGACATCTCACATGGAACAACATGGCATATTTTGGCTGAAGTTTTGGGTTTAAAAAAACTTTGTGCACAATGAGTGCCGCATTTGCTAACAATGCAACAAAAACACGTTCGAATGCGACTTTCTGAGCAACATTTGGAGCAATTTCGAAAGGATAAAAAGGATTTTCTGCGTCGATTCATCTCTATGGATGAGACTTGGGTCTACCACCATGATCCTGAATCAAAACAAGAGGCTAAGGAGTGGTGTGAACTAGGCACTTTGGCTCCGAAGCGAGTTCGTGTCCAGAAATCGGCCAAGAAGGTGTTAGCGTCAGTTTTTTGGGATACAAAAGGAATTTTATTGATAGATTATCTCCAAACTGGTAAGACAATCAACTCTGATTATTATTGTGACCTTTTGGACCAGTTGGATGAAAAAAATTGTGAAAAAAGACCCGGTTTGCAGAAGAAAAAAATCATTTTTCATCAAGACAATGCACCTGCTCACACAGCTCAAAAAACCATCGCGAAAATCAGTGAATTGGGGTACGAATTGTTGCAGCATCCACCCTATTCGCCAGATTTAGGTTCTTCTGACTTCTGGCTGTTCTCACACCTCAAAAAATTCCTTCGTGGAAAGCATTTTTCATCAAACGAAGAGGTTATAGCCATCGTAGAGGAGTATTTTGCAGGCCTTCCAGAAACTCACTTCCGTGATGGGACAACAAAGTTGGAAGATCGTTGGACCAAGTGTATTGATCTTATGGGAGACTATACTGAGCAATAAAAGTGATATCCCCCAAAAAAAACGTATTTTCATTTCCGCTTTCAAAAATTTTTGACTAACCTAGTATGTACATATGTACCGTATTTATTTTGAGCGTCCTTTACACATTTTATATGATTATTACTCAATCATAAATGTATCCCGCTCGTTTAGCATGTCCCATCTACTCGCTATAAATTTTCCACTAATGTACAGACACAATGTGTCTGTAAATTTAGACACAATGTGACATGTCATGTATGATTGAATGCCCACTACCCGTGACGAATTAAGTAAAAAATCACAGTACAAAATAAAGTTGGGGATTATGGTACTATTGGTGCCACTTGAGGTGACTATGTAAGTCAATTTGTAGTAGGCATATCCTATCGCATATAGGGCAAGGAGCTCAAGCAATGCAGCTTATCTGCGTCGTCTTTCTCCATTGGTCCCATAATAACTATCAAAAGTTCTATGCCATTAAACTCGATCTGGCACTGTTTTGCTTTAAGATGTCTTGAGCAATTTTTTTAGCGTGTCATACAGTAAGTACGTCCTTATATAATTTGAGTTGTCCACAGCACTCGCTTCTGTACTCTGTGAGCTTACTAAAAAGGATATTTCTTAGGAGTTAGTTACATTATTATCGTGCCATCTGTATGAAATCCATGATTCGCATTCATATATCGGAGATATATGATTACATTTTTTTAGACTTCCGTTTTAATTTTCAGTGCTAACACTTGGTAATCATGATCTAAATCAACAGTAATCATGATCTAAATCAATGGTAATCATGATCTAAATCAACAGTAATCATGATCTAAATCAACAGTAATCATGATCTAAATCAATGGTAATCATGATCTAAATCAACTGTAATCATGATCTAAATCAATGGTAATCATGATCTGAATCAACAGTAATCATGATCAAAATCAATGGTAATCTTGATCTAAATCAACAGTAATCATGATCTAAATCAATGGTAATCATGATCTAAATCAACAGTAATCATGATCTAAATCAATGGTAATCATGATCTAAATCAACAGTAATCATGATCTAAATCAATGGTAATCATGATCTAAATCAACAGTAATCATGATCTAAATCAATGGTAATCATGATCTAAATCAACAGTAATCATGATCTAAATCAATGGTAATCTTGATCTAAATCAACAGTAATCATGATCTAAATCAACAGTAATCATGATCTAAATCAATGGTAATCATGATCTAAATCAACAGTAATCATGATCTAAATCAATGGTAATCATGATCTAAATCAACAGTAATCATGATCTAAATCAACAGTAATCATGATCTAAATCAATGGTAATCATGATCTAAATCAACAGTAATCATGATCTAAATCAATGGTAATCATGATCTAAATCAACAGTAATCATGATCTAAATCAATGGTAATCATGATCTAAATCAACAGTAATCATGATCTAAATCAACAGTAATCATGATCTAAATCAATGGTAATCATGATCTAAATCAACAGTAATCATGATCAAAATCAATGGTAATCTTGATCTAAATCAACAGTAATCATGATCTAAATCAATGGTAATCATGATCTAAATCAATGGTAATCATGATCTAAATCAACAGTAATCATGATCTAAATCAATGGTAATCATGATCTAAATCAACAGTAATCATGATCTAAATCAATGGTAATCATGATCTAAATCAACAGTAATCATGATCTAAATCAATGGTAATCATGATCTAAATCAACAGTAATCATGATCTAAATCAACAGTAATCATGATCTAAATCAATGGTAATCATGATCTAAATCAACAGTAATCATGATCTAAATCAATGGTAATCATGATCTAAATCAACAGTAATCATGATCTAAATCAACAGTAATCATGATCTAAATCAATGGTAATCATGATCTAAATCAACAGTAATCATGATCTAAATCAATGGTAATCATGATCTAAATCAACAGTAATCATGATCTAAATCAACAGTAATCATGATCTAAATCAACAGTAATCATGATCTAAATCAGGGGTCGCCAAACTACGCCCGCGGGCCAAATCCGGCCCGATGCCTATTTTAAACCGGTCCGCGAGCTAAAAATAACCAATCTCATTTATAATAACTTTTATGTTTTATGTGTTCGTTTTGTTAAATTGTTTTATTTAAATTGTATATGTATAATATAACCTTCTATTGAAAGTGATAAATCAGCAAAGTGATGATATGCTAAACGACAAATTTCATGAAAATAATCTAACAGAATTCTATAAAAAAATGTCTTTCAGATGACGAATATGGTCAAATTAAAATCACATGCTCAGGTATTGCTTATGTCTGGCAGTACCTACCTATGTAAAAAGACGTTTTCAAAAATGAAGTACGTAAAATCGCAATACAGGTCGGCATTAACAGATGACCATTTGCAATTAATTTTGATGCTTCGAATCCCAATTTGATGAAATATTATCTCAGAAAAAACAATAACGTTCATCTCATTAGTAGAGCTTATTATTATTACGTTACATTTGTTGCTCAATAAGACGAAAATTTTGCCTGTTTCTATAATACCTTAATTAATAAATGTAAATATTCCATACGTAAAACCTGTTTTTTTTGTTATACGAGTATAAATAGAATTACCTATATAAATATCCTCGAGTTTGCTTCTTGGCCCGTCGAGCCAATTTTTTTCAGGATCTGGCCCTTAGCGAAGAAAGTTTGCCGACCCCTGATCTAAATCAATGCTAATCGTGATCTAATCAATGGTAATTATGATCTAAATCATGATTACCAAACACTCGTCTCCGAAGAGCCCAAAATACCCAGCAAGTCGCGCTTAATCGGTTCTGAATCTCGTTATCTATATTTGCTAATATATATGAGTTTAACGTCCAAACTCCTTTAATTTTTAGTACTACAGTAGTTTAATAACAAATATTTTTACATCACTTCCTTTTCTTTAAAATATCATTAAGACAAATAATCTATTTTAAACGATGGAATTTATGAACTTTTAGTAGTTATATCATTTTTTAATCTTCTCTCTCAATTTGAAATAAATTAAAAATTGTGTTTTCGGCTTTTTCATTATTTTAAATGCTGATCTTATAAAAGTAACTTTTTCCTTGTACGAAACTAGGACAAAGAAAACGTCTCCAACAGCTGCATATACTAGTTAGAGGGCAAAAAGAGGTTTTCCAAAATTTATTATGGGCATTAAAAACACTTTTTGGGCGTAGGTGAAAAAGAAATATTCTACAAAGACAAAAAAAGGTCGCTCCAAATGAGATCACTATTTTTCAAAACGTCAGTTAGGGGGAACGCCGAAAAGGTTCAATTTATTGAATTATAATTTTAATTATTATATTTACTGTTAATATATCATCATGCCTTGTCACTTTTGGAGTGTTTTCTAAAAAAAAATTCGAGCCAAGAATATAAATCATATTTGCTTCTTCCATTTAAGAGTAATATATCTTACATGCTCTTCATGTAATATATCTTACATGCTCTTCTATTTCTCATATTGCTTCTAGATTTTATCTGTTCTTTACCATTATTTTCTCTATCTTCCTTTTCAATTTTTTTTTTGTTTCCAATATAATACTTCTTCTTCCCAGTGTCATGTCAGGTCCCCCCAACGTTGAAGAACATATAAAAATAATCAGTTAGTATTATTAGACATCTTAATAATACTAACTGATTATTTCATATGTTTCATCATGAACATGATGGCTTTCCTTGCCTAGAAGATGGGATACATGCTTTCCAATCCTGGGATTACAGGTTCGATTCTTGTTGGTACCCAGAGTGTTTTAAAGAGGTCTAGTCTGGTTTCATATAAGACAAATTTAACACATTTCTGGTTGGATGGGAATATATTTTGGCAAAAAGAACAATAGGTTGTAATATATGTTTATACAATGAAAGTGCAATACATTTCTTAAAGTAAAAAAATGTGCTTTATCTGCGTGTGATGATGGTTAATAAGGCGCTGTGATAAATACACTCTTAAGACAGCTTTAAAAATGTATCTTCACGTACATATTTTAAGATATATAAGGCCTTTATCGACTCGACTGAGATATACCTATTAATTACAAATTACATTCATTGATAAAAGTAACGATACACACATTTTATTTACTTAAACATTTACATAAGATTTTTATTATTTTTATTATGTACATACATCATAACGTTACTTGAGCAAATAAGTCAAGTTTTATAAATAAACTTGTTGATACATCATAAATAAAAAATCCTTTATTTCGCCATTCTATAAAATTTAATCCGGCAGCCTTTTTGCTTTATTAACAATTTCTTTATATTGTTGTGTTCTAATAATACAGTACTTTACTATCTCGTTTATCAAAAAATGTCACTGGAATAATCTACTTAACCTAGCGATTGTTTTCTTGGTAAAAGGTTTTTGTTATAAAAATTTTACGATACGATAGCATCATCAATCTTGAGCTCCGGGAGCACATGTCAACAGCATGCAAAATAAGAAAGTGAAACTGACAGATATAAATAAGATTCTTTTCAGACCGAGCTTGAAAAAACCTATTTCAGAGCCATTGTCCAGCCTTGTTTTTTTTTTCTATGAAAATAGAAACTGAATAGAGTGTTTGTTCGCAGAAAACTCTCTATTTCATTTTGTTGACGAAAACTTTATGTAACATAACAAGTGTATGTACAAAGTTATGTTCAAATAATGGAAGACATGTAGATTTTAGTTGGTTTTGTAAGTGTAGATTGGTTGAGGTGTCTTTAAAGAAAATAACTCAAATTGTGTTTTATAATTCAATATTTGAAGTCTTAAATTGTGTTTTATAATTCAATATTTGAAGTCTTAAATTGTGTTTTATAATTCAATATTTGAAGTCTTAAATTGTGTTTTATAATTCAATATTTGAAGTCTTAAATTGTGTTTTATAATTCAATATTTGAGGTCTTAAAATGTGTTTTATAATTCAACATTTGAATTCTTAAATTGTGTTTTATAATTCAATATTTGAAGTCTTAAATTGTGTTTTATAATTCAATATTTCAAGTCTTAAATTGTGTTTTATAATTCAATATTTCAAGTCTTAAATTGTGTTTAATAATTCAATATTTCAAGTCTTAAATTGTGTTTTATAATTTAATATTTGAATTCTTAAATTGTGTTTTATAATTCAATATTTGAAGTCTTAAATTGTGTTTTATAATTCAATATTTGAAGTCTTAAATTGTGTTTTATAATTCAATATTTGAGGTCTTAAAATTTGTTTTATAATTCAATATTTGAATTCTTAAATTGTGTTTTATAATTCAATATTTGAAGTCTTAAATTGTGTTTTATAATTCAATATTTGAAGTCTTAAATTTTGTGTTATAATTCAATATTTCAAGTCTTAAATTGTGTTTAATAATTCAATATTTCAAGTCTTAAATTGTGTTTTATAATTTAATATTTGAATTCTTAAATTGTGATTTATAATTCAATATTTGAAGTCTTAAATTGTGTTTTATAATTCAATATTTGAAGTCTTAAATTGTGTTTTATAATTCAATATTTAAGGTCTTAAAATTTGTTTTATAATTCAATATTTGAATTCTTAAATTGTGTTTTATAATTCAATATTTGAAGTCTTAAATTGTGTTTTATAATTCAATATTTGAAGTCTTAAATTTTGTGTTATAATTCAATATTTCAAGTCTTAAATTGTGTTTAATAATTCTATATTTCAAGTCTTAAATTGTGTTTTATAATTCAATATTTGAAGTCTTAAATTGTGTTTTATAATTCAATATTTCAAGTCTTAAATTGTGTTTTATAATTCAATATTTCAAGTCTTAAATTGTGTTTTATAATTTAATATTTGAAGTCTTAAATTGTGTTTTATAATTCAATATTTGAAGTCTTAAATTGTGTTTTATAATTCAATATTTGAAGTCTTAAATTGTGTTTTATAATTCAATATTTGAAGTCTTAAATTGTGTTTTATAATTCAATATTTCAAGTCTTAAATTGTGTTTTATAATTCAATATTTCAAGTCTTAAATTGTCTAGCAACGTAAAACATCGTGTGTTAAGAGGATATGTTCCCGAGAGACTTACTACATTGAGATTGTTTGGGTCTTAGGTTACTATCTACACTGTTGAGGCAACTCGATCAAAAAGGATCGGGTATCTTGATCGCTTTTTTATACTGTCTGGCCCTATAGTATGAAACTTCTTATATTAAATGACTAACATCAAACTTTTAAAAAGCACATTTTTTTTAAGATGCTATAATGAATCAAATACGTTGTAGGAGTGACGTAATTTACGGCATCGAAATGAATTGATTGAAAGAAAAATATTTTTGACTCAACTCAGAGAGGAAGTAAGATTGTGTGGGGAAAAAAGTGAAAATCTAAATATTAGAGAAATTGAAGGAATCTTTGTATCTTGGAAGTATGTACGTTCACATCGTCTTGCTGCACGAAGTGCGATATTGAAAGAAGAATAGCAGCAAACAATAGAGTGAATGGTGAGTTATACAATGTGTTTACCGAATGAAGCATTTTAAGGGAAGCAAATGTCACTGTTCATAATTGAATCCTGGTCATAAGTGGAGATTTTTTGTCTTTGTTTACCACCAATAGGAGCAATAAAACTCTAGATATCAAACGTACATAAAATAACGTCGTCGAAGAGGTCTAAAAAATTAAACATTTGTTTTATGTCTAATTTTCATATAATACGTGAAAATTATACTCTCGATTAATATTCCTTTTTATGTGTTATAATTTCAAGTATTATTTTGTTTTATATAATATATAAAACAAAAAGAATATTATAAATAAAACAAAAAAGCTAAAATGAATATTATATACTCGTATGAAACAAATTTTCAAGCCACGAATATAAATCATATTTGCTTCGTCTTTTTAATAGTACATATACGAGTACATATAATATTCTCTTATTGCTTCTAGATTTTATCTGTTATTTTCCATTATTTTCTTTATCTTCTTTTTCCTATTCTTTTTGTTTCCAACACAATACTAACTAATTCAAAGATTCCTCTTGATGTGTGAACGGCAAAAATAACTAGATAGAAGAAGACTTCTGGTAAGCTCTAAAAAAGAACAGAGAAACTAAAAATCAAAAGAAAATGAACAATACACTTATAATTCCTCATGTTTCAATTTAGTTTTATATTTCCCTTAAAGTTTAATATTGAAACCTTCTTGTAGAACAGGACCATCTGTTTCTTGGTGTTACAACTAACGGAAAACTTTTTGTTCAGTTTCCTAGACTAGACACTCTGCTTGTTGGTTGCAAATACTTGCAACTTGGCGTTGGGATAAATTTATGGCTTTAACTTAATGAGGTCACAAAATAAACGGTTGTAAACTATGGGGCTAATTAACACTTGAATGATATTCTAATCGATATTTTAGAACAAATAAACTATTTATCGGTTTAGCTGTGTCTGCTTGAAAAATAATATTTACTTTAAACTTATTTTATTAGTTTTCTTGTGTTGTTTTATTATAAAATTAATCGAATAATAATTAATTATTTTCAAAAAGATCTTTGTATAAATATGACGTAATCCAAAGTTAAGGTGATAGAAAAGTATGAAAGAGGGAAAAATGCAATATATAGGTGATCAATGAAAGATTAAAGCAAGTTGAGGAATTCTACTATTTAGTTAGTATTTTATAAGATGTTGGAAGAGCTTCGAGATATATATAATAGCGTGTAGTGAAAGGAAATAAAGTCAATGGGCTACTAAGACATATATACTCAAACCAAAAAGAATTAAAATATACTAATTTTGATGTATAAAATGACACGTGGACATGAAAAAAGACTGAGAGAGATGCTGAATGATTGCTGTAGAAATGAGTGAACTAAGAATATATGGGGTGACAATATATGACATAAAACGGAATGAAGAGATAAGGGACCAATGCAGCGGCGGCCGGTCTAGAGGTGCGCTGAACCGGAGAAACAATTCGGAATAATTAAATTATATATTCGCAAACACGACTTCCAAAAATGTTAAATATTTGTATACATTAAACATGTATAAGCATACTGACAAACGAGTATTATTATTTTAGTAAAAAATCAATTTAAATAAAATTTAACAAAATATTCCTTTCAAATTGACCGGCCAAGTTTGCCAATACTACCGGAGCGATCTCCAATACGCACCGGACGGAAACGCAAATTCATATACGGCAGACAGAGTACAGTAAACCGTGAGACAGCGATATTTCATATTCGCTCAGCGTCTACAGGTGCGTTGGTGCTCAGCGCACCTCGGAACCGGCCGCCGCTGGATGAATGTAATCTTCAGGGTGATGCTATATTATTATAAATTAGAGCTAGAAGAGTACACTGAGATGGTTTGGGCATGAGACTAACAAAACAAATGTGCAGTGTTAATGTGGGTGAACGTCGTGATAGAGGAAGACCAAAGAAAGTATGGTGGATCAAGTGAATGAATTTTGAAAAAAGGAAATGTAAAAAGTCAGAGAAATCGTACGAGTTCTAAGAAAAAATGTATGGATACTAAAAATGCGAAAAATATGAACCCCCTTAAATATCTAAAACTATCGGTATTTATAAGTTAAACGCAATTCTCAAGAATGTTACTAAATTTTTATATTTCAGTTTTATTAATTTTAGCCCAATTTAAAAAAAATCTTAAATGCATTTTTATAATATACCTTTAACCTTTCCCTTCCGGTGCTAAAAAGAATAGCGCGTTCCGGTGCTGTGTATTCAATACACATCAATACACATGTAAAAATGAGCGATTTAAAATCGGAAAAATAAGAATATTCATAGCCAATCGCTCGAATCAATTAAATTTGAAGTCAAAAGTGATGATTATTGAAATTTAATTGCAGAAAACATGAAAAAACACCGACCGACGTTCCCAAAACGGGCTCAGAGACCACCTCATATGGATGCCCGCGAGCTAGTGGAGTGAGAGTGAGACGTGAATAGCGTCGCTTCCTCACCCATAGCGGTTTTTAGAATGAATATACATACGTCACACACTAGCACTCGTTTGATTGTATTGGTGAATTTATTCCCGATTTTCACAAAATATCTTTGATGTGGCCGATAAGTGCCAATTATTATTAATATAATTTTTTCATTCAACGCGTAAATGTATTACGGAGGAATACCTAAAATCTGAACCCAGTATTTATTATATTTATAGAGATGTTAAAGTTTTTATAAGCAATGTGTACTAGTTAAATATCACAGGGAATGAAGGGTAAAAGGAATGTTTTTTTTTTATATTTTAACTTATTTATCAAGGGAATAAAGCTGCTCGCGATATTTGCAAATCCCATTGATTTAAGATGGCGGTAGTGACTACAATTCATCTGCTAAGCCAATTCTACGGTGGTTTGAAGGGGATCTTCATGAATAATATGGTTTGAGCGGTCCTCACCGAAGTCCACTGGTCGTCCAGAATGCTCCATGTCTTTTAGGTCGAAATTACCGTCTTTGAAACGCAAAAACCATCGACGAGCTGTCCTTTCATTCAAAGCATCTTCACCGTACACTTCGCAAATATCACGAGCAGCTTTAGCAGCTTTATTCTCTCGATTGAACGCGAACAGAAGGAGGTGTTGAAAATGCTCACTTTCGTCTACTTGACGTTCCATTCTGAAGGCTTGTAATCAAATAAAATAATATATGTAACGTAAAATCACACACAATATCTTGTAGAGCAGAAAATTTTCTTTCGAATGCCGTATAACCTTAACCATTTTGTTTTACTTTTGGTGCTCATTTTTAAATTGGAAAAAAACGGACACAACTTATGTTAACACCCAATATACTCGTATATTTCAATAAATCTAGAAGTAATCTAAATATACTCGTATTTTAATAATTGGTGTATTTCATACCGATTATTTGTTTAAGAAACATTTAAAAACTTTCTGATTATTTATTATTTACAGTTAATTCATTGTGGAGGTTTAAAGACATTGTAATTTGTTTTTATCAAACACTGTTTATTCCACTTTATGAAACGACAAAAAGTTTTGTACAAGTTCTAATACAAATAATTTGGCCAACTGCCTAACATGAGTCGGTGCAAATCGAATTTGGCTAATTCCCTCGGACGCCTAACTGGAAAAGTCGATGTTTTTCCAAAGCAACTATAGATATATAAAACTATCAGTCAATAAAAGAAGAATTCCTTAAGGAATGCATATGATCACACTTTGCTAAAACTTTTTACATTGTTTGACTAAGCTATGGAAAAATATAATACATATATCCCAGTTTAATGTCCTAGGGCAGGGATGGCGAACCTTTTTGAGACTGAGTGCCAAAAAATTTTTTTTTTCAATAAAATAATATGTCGCGTGCCACATGCCATGTAAATAAAAATGCATCAAATGTTTGTGTAACTTCAGATTTTTAATAAAAACAAAAATTAATACACCGAGGAAAACAATTAAGTACTTATTAATGGCGAACTAAGAGAAATAAATAAAAAAATAGATTTGAAAAAAATTGTGAACCTCAAAACTTATTAGTGAGATTTTTGTTGTTGGATGCTAGATGCCAAATATTTTATATCGGGTTCATAGCTGGTAGCTTTTAATAAAATACAAGCAGTAGTACTTTCGTCTGTAAGTCTACTTCTTATGTCTGATTTAATAAAGTTCATTGAAGAAAATAATGATTCACAGGAATACGTCGACGAAAAAATTTTTAATATGCCCATTGCTATTTTTTTAAGACAAGAAAAAGTTTCCGGGATGGATTGCCAAGTTGTAAGTACTTCATTTTCGGCATTCCTCTGGACTGGTCCAACGAATCGATCTCGCTCAATTTCTTCCAAAACAATTCTTAAGTCTTAAAATTTTTGTGTCCATATCGAACTCGACTGAAAATCTACCAATTCCATTTCAAAATCATCTAATTGTATGTATTCAAACATTGTTAAGTTTAATTGTTGATACTTATATGTGTCTGGATGGGTAATAAATTTTGTAGTTTCTTCAAGTTGTTGAAACTGAACAAACCTTCTTGAAAATTGTTCTATTGTTGCGTCGAAAGCATTTTCAAATGATTCTATTAATTTTCCTACGTCTGGCTTTTCATGGATTTCCAGATCCATCATGTATTTTTTTAGGTTGGGAAAGTACTTAAAATTTCTGGTCATTATATCACGCTTAAATATTTGTAACTTAGCTTCAAATGCTTTTATATTATCAAACATAACAGTAATTATTTTGCCACGGCCTTGTAATTTTATATTTAGATCATTCAAATGGGAGCAAAAATCAGTAAAGAACATCAATCTCGAAATCCACTCAACATCTGATAATTCTTCATACTGAATTATTTTCTGGTTACTTAAAAACATATAAATTTCATCAAAGCACTCGACGAAACGCTGAAGTACTTTGCCGCGACTAAGCCAACAAACGTTATTATACATCGTTAATCCATTATACATCGAATTGACCTCATTTAATAATGATTCAAATTTTCTTTTGCATAAAGGATGCGCAGCAATATAATTGACTATCTTAGTCACAAGTTTCATCACATCTTCAAAAGATTTAAGACCATTCTTTGCACACAGCGCTTCCTGGTGTATTATACAATGAAATGCTAACAGTGGATGGCCAACAAACTTTGTAAATAAATTGACGAATCCTGCTGTTTGGCCAATCATACTGGGTGCACCATCTGTACTTACTGAAACGATTTTCGACAAATTTATTTCTGCTCTAGAAAGAGCCTCTACAACTGCTTTGCAAACATCTGTGCCTTTAGTAGTTTCTGGTAAAGATACCAAACTTATTAATTCTTCCATTATTTCATTGCCAACAAAATATCGAACAAAAATAGCTAATCGAGCCGAGAGAGTGACATCAGTGCTTTCATCAAGACAAATAGAAATCCAATCACATAATTTTATATCTGTTTTTTGTTGATATGTTACATTTTTACCCATCTTCAAGATTCTGTCTTTTATTGTATTTCGAGCGATAGGCAATTCTTTTATTCGTTCGAATATTTTTCTTTATTTCCAAAATCCTCAAAAAGAAATGGTGCGCATTCTAAAAATGCATTCTTGATGTAGTCTCCATCGCTGAATGGTTTTCCATTTTTGGCAATTATTTTGGCTATTTCAAAGCTAGCAGCAACATAATTGGAATTACTATTAACAAACTTATTTAAAGCACTCGATTGTAGATTTTTGTTTTTGATTGCTCTTAAAATATATTATTTTTGTTCATCTCTGCTTTTGCCAAGAAGTTCCTTATGAATTGTTTCATAGTGTCTTTTTACAGATGATGTTCTAGATACCACTGACACAGAACATATAACACATATTGCTTTGTCACTTCTTTCAATTACACCGTACATTTCAGTCCACCAATTTTGAAATTGTCTGCCAGAATTTTTACTGCTGGCTTCACCAAGTTTTTGTTTCTTATATGGTACAGCCATCTTTGTGGGTGCCAATAAACGGTTTGTTTCTGTATTAATTAGATTGTTTTTATAGCACAAATTGATAACAAAACTGCTCCGATCAGGTAAAGAGTTATTCTGTCACTGAAACATCAAATCGTCGAATTTAAATTGTCGATAAATCATATTCATCCACAAGAGTAGCAATTATACACCTAAACCACAGGAGAGCTGATGATCTAATGCGCATCGAGAGCGCGCAGTGCGACGTATGTCGTGGATAAATCAAACACTTCGGAACGGCTCGTGCCGGGAGCGAAGTTCATTACAAAAAAAAAAAAATACACCTCAAGGGACTTGCACCGCGCGGGAAGCATTAAACAATGCGATTTATTTATGCATGAATGTCGTCATATCCTTCGTTTCTGAAATTATTTATGAACGAAGAAAATACACGTCGCTATTTAAATATTTTTTTAATACTATTTCTATAACTTTTTCTATTTTTTCTTATACACTTTTATTTTTTCTCCTCATTCGCGTGCCACGCAAAATCGTCTCGCGTGCCACCTGTGGCACGCGTGCCATAGGTTCGCCATCCCTGTCCTAGGGGGTTTATTTTGAGCCAAGTTTGATTTGCACCAACTCACGTGTTTATTTTTCGTTAGACAAAAAAAAACAAAAAAAAAACTACAGTGAAGCCCCGTTTTTACGTGTTTGAAGGGACTGATAAAAAAAAACGTAATTAGAGGGAAAACGAAAAAAAATTGAAAATTATTTTTAATTTAGATAATCACGCAAATCGGTTTGGTACATATTTTTGTGCTGGTTTACAGCTCTTTCGCTCTCATAAATCGATAAGAAAGTTTCGTCTTGTACGTTTATAATGCTAGTAAAGTAGCTTTTAAGGCCCTCAATATGCCTCATAGCATCCTCTTTTGTTGGAATTATTTACCTCTTCTTCACCAGATACGAGGGCTGCTACTTAAGTTTTGAGATATGGCAACACCAGTGTAGATACGTCAAATCTGACATCAGCATCATAAAGTTTGACGTTTTTATGGTATACGTGCTTAGAAAGTTTTGTCATACGAGTGCTATTTCTGTTGTTTACAGTGACTTGAAAAATTCATCTCGACCAAAAATAGAATTAAATCGTGAACATTTTCGTGCAATGATTTTTTATGATTTTCGACGTAGACTAACTCAACAACAGTGTGCCAATCAACTCGATTTGACTTTTGGTGATAAAGCACCATCCCGGACCACTGTGTTTCGCTGGTTTTCCGAATTCAATCATGGTCGTATTTTGTTCCAGGACGAATTTCGTGAAGGTCATTCAAAATCGGTTGTTCTGCCAGAATATAGTACATCGATGCTGTGCGTGAACTGATACTACAAGATCGTCATGTGACTTATCGTGAAATTGAGGCATGTTTGGACATTAGTTCCACTCGCATACATTCAATATTGCATGAACATTTTTCCGTCAAAAAGATTTGTTCGCGTTGGATACCGCATAATTTGAGAATCGCTCAAAAAATGATAAATATTTGTTTTTACTTGTCTGTCTCAAAACTTAAGTAGCAGCCCTCGTAATTCTTGGTCGGATAAGTTTTCTTGGATGTGACTGTCCACTATATAATCGATATCCATAACTTAAGATGTCATCACAATTAGAGTAGGAACATCCGTCTGCTCCCAATCTTCAGCTATCTCCAAATCAACACTTCGAGATTCCCCGCAAACTGGTCACCACAGAGTGCCTCTTCATGAAACCATCTATCCAGCCATTTAATGCATTAAATCCTTCGATATTTAATCGAGACGCAATGTGCAGGACCTTGCCTCTGATTCGCTTAATTTCCCACCAATTGCATCGTATTACACGACTCGTGTAACCTTGGCCATGAGCGCTGCAGATGCACACATGTCTATAAATAGAAACAAAATATTTCTGCTTCCTAATATTTATTTCAAATGTTTGAAATCGTCACGCATTTAATTAAATATGTTTATAAATTGATTTGCATTATAAATATTTCAAACGTAAATTGCGGGAAGTAAAAATTGAACGCAAATAGCAGGAAAACGTGAATTCCGGGCACGTAAAAACGGGGTTTCACTGTATTTGTCAATTAGAAATCGAATTGTTCATTGAGTTTGAACTATGCTCAGTAACGATTATTGTGGCCTAGTTCGTAAAACAACAATCTTCCGACCCGGAGATAAAGGTTCTATTACCATTAATGACCATTTTTTTAAATGATGTCAATCTGTTTTGCACTTAAAACTTCTGATTGCACATAAAAGCTCTTTTATAGTCATTTGGCAAGATCTTACAACACCTTTCTGATCGGTCGTAAGAGATTTCCACATGACTATAAAACTGCCAGATTGTTTTGCGTACAACGGAAGCATAATAAAATACAATGATTCCGTAGCCTTGTAGGTGGGCGCCTGTCCTCCGACCTGGAGGTAGGGGTTCATTTCCCATAATTGATCGACATATTTAAAAAAAAGGGTATCAATCTCTTTAGCACTTTAGGTTCCTTTCTGGTTATTTATAAAAGATTCCCACATAGCATTATACCCGCCAGGTTATACTGTATACAATAGAAGAGAATTACAATATACAACAAGACACAGGCAGTTGCCTAGTTTGTAGGATTCTGAACATACAACATGTAATTTGTAATATTGAATATCACATACACTGAATATAATATGTGTGTACCACATACACTGAATACGATATATGCCAGAATAATAAATGTAATTACTATAAATGAATGAGAACTAAAAACTTGTGTTTTAAGTAGGGGGAAAAAGAGCATGTTGAGAGGATTTGGACATGTTAAACGAATGTGTGACGAAAAACTGGCTTAATAAATTTAAAATGCAAGCAAAAAAGTAAAAGTCGTTTAAAATTTAGAATGACTGAAAAAAATAAGGTTGAACAAATTAAATGTGACGAAAAACTGGCTTAATAAATTTAAAATGCAAGCAAAAAAGTAAAAGTCGTTTAAAATTGAGAATGACTGAAAAAAATAAGGTTGAACAAATTAAATTAAATTTTGAAAGAAAGAAAGGTAAGAAGTACGAGAAATCAAAGAAACTATAGGGTGGCGCAACAAGAACTAAAATTTCAAATTTAAGTTAAGTTCTGCAGTCGTGTACCGCTGGATGATTTGTTTATAGATTATGTAGAGGGCGTATGTCCATTATATTGCGGTATACATGCGGTAAATTTAACATTGTAGTTCTTGTTACCCTATGAAATAATAACTTTAGTCAATGAAAATCGATATCGTAACATGATTCAAACTTTTTTTGGCATCAATTGAACGATTTGGACTTGGAAAACATGTGGTTCCAGCAGAATTGTCATACAGCTGATGAAAAATGGCTTTATTGCAGGAAAAGTTCTTCGACCGTGTAATTTCTCGTCGTGGAAATATGAATTGGCCGCCACGATCGTGTGATTTAAGCTCTTTAGATTTTTCTCTGAGGTTATATTAAATCTCAAGTGTACGCCAAGAATTCAAAACCTTCGATGACCTTAAAACCAACATTACTCGTGTAATTGCAGATATACGTAGCCATTTATATGAATCCGTTATTGAATATTTGGCTCAAAGAGTCGTCATCTACAACAGATAATTCCTATGTACATTAATTATATTGATACAAATAAACTTGAGCATTTAAAAAAACTTTTTTTTTTCAAAAATTGCAGTTCTTGTTGCGACCCCTATATGATATGTGAGATGTATGGATGTCGAAGAAGCGATAGAAATACGCCATGATACGAAAGCTAGACGCTTCATTATCTCTCCCTACCTCAACAGGGAAATGGCGTAATGTTATGTATGAATGTGTCACATCTATCATGTTTTTCTTATTACTGCATAAATGTAACTTGGATAAAAAAAATACGATACAACACATTGATTTTATTCGACTTAAACAAAGGATTTACAAATGGGGAAAAAGTTTTACAAATGGGGAGGACAATAAATTGATCTTCAACCGCTTTGTTTAGTAAATAACGGTTTAAATTTATCATAAATTAGGGGTTATTTTGTGCAGACATAATTAGCAATAATTTACGATCATAATTGGTTTGGGACAGAGGGTTCAACATAGCTTAAACAATTGAAATAGTAAACTGCAACAACAATTATCCTAAATAATGTTAATTAATAGTAGTAGTTAACTCGTTACAAAACATATTTCAATCACAGCTCCTCATTGAAATACAATGATTTAGTTTATTCAACACTTTATTGTAAAGGCAGCAATTTCTTGCAACCAATCAGACAAAAGTTAATGAAGGAAGTTACATGGTCGCAAAAAATGTTAAAAAATGTATTCATCATTAAATTTTATGAACATATGATATGTTATAGACAGTCTGTTTAATGGGAAAGTGACTGATTTTAATTTCGCGTAACCCTTCTGTATTTTGTGTCCATATAGACGGAAACTTCCTACTTTTAACTCGAAAAACTGCCATTGAGGGCTTAGTTTACGAGTATAAGTACAAAATCAAGACAGAATTACAATTCGTTCAACGTGTTTCCGTATTTTTCGTCCCGAACCTCAAATTTTTCGAAATTTCTGTATTTTGCGTCCATATTGTGATAGATGGAAACTTAATACTTTTCACTCGAAAAACTGCTATTGAAGGCTAAGTTTCCAAGTATAATTACAAAATCAAGACAGAATTACTATTTGTTCAACATGATTTCGTATTTTTCGTCCTATACCTCGAAATTTCAGTATTTTGCGTCCATATTTATAAGTGATAGAGGGAAACTTCCTACTTTTCACTCGAAAAACTGCCATTGAGGGCTAAGTTTACGAGTATAAGTACTAAATCAAGACAGAATTACTATTTGTGCAACATGTTTTCGTATTTTTAATCCCAAACCTCAAATTTTTCGAAATTTTTGCATTTTGCGCCCATATTTATAAGTGATAGACGGAAACTTCATTGACGACCAAGTTTAGGAATATGTGTACAAAATCACGACAGAATTATTATTTGTTCGACATGTTTCCGTATTTTTCGTCCCAGACTTCAAATTTTTCGAAATTTCTGTATTTTGCGTCCATATTTATAAGTGATAGACGGAAACTTCCTACTTTTCACTCGAAAAACTGCCATTGAGGGCTAAGTTTACGAGTATAAGTACAAAATTAAGACAGAATTACTATTTGTCCAACATGTATTTTTCGTACTAAACCTCAATTTTTTCGAAATTTCTGCATTTTGCGTCCATATTTATAAGTGATAGACGGAAACTTCATACTTTTCACTCGTAAAACTGCCATTGACGACCAAGTTTAGGAATATGCGTACAAAATCACGACAGAATTATTATTTGTTCGACATGTTTCCGTATTTTTCGTCCAAGACTTCAATTTTTTCGAAATTTCTGTATTTTGCGTCCATATTTATAGGTGATAGACGGAAATTTCCGACTTTTCACTCGAAAAACTGCCATTGAGGGCTAAGTTTACGAGTATAAGTACAAAATTAAGATAGAATTACTATTTGTTCAACATGTTTTCGTATTTTTCGTCCTAAACCTCGAAATTTTCGAAATTTCAGTATTTTTCGTCCATATTTATAAGTGATAGACGGAAACTACATACGTTTCACTCGAAAAACTGCCATTGAGGGCTAAGTTTACGAATAAAAGTACAAATACAAGACAGAATTACTATTTGTCCAACAGGTTTTCGTATTTTTCGTCCTTAACCTCAATTTTTTCGAAATTTCTGCATTTTGCGTCCATATTTATATAAGTGATAGACGGAAACTTCATACTTTTCAATCGAAAAACTGCCATTGACGACCAAGTTTAGGAATATGCGTACAAAATCACGACATAATTACTATTTGTTCAACATGTTTTCGTCTTTTCATCCCAAACCTCAAATTTTTCGAAATTTCTGCATTTTGCGTCCATATTTATAAGTGATAGACGGAAACTTCATACTTTTCACTCGAAAAACAGCCATTAAGGGCTAAGTTTACGAGAATAAGTACAAAATCAAGACAAAATTACTATTTGTTTAACATGTTTTCATAGTTTTCGTCCCAAACCTCAAATTTTTCAAAATTTCTGTATTTTGCGTCCATGTTGAACAAACATTTATAAGTGATAGACGGAAACTTCCTACTTTTCACTCGAAAAACTGCCATTGAGGGCTAAGTTTACGAGTATAAGTACAAAATCAAGACAGAATTACTATTTGTTCAACATGTTTTCGTATTTTTCATCCTAAACCTCAAATTTTTCGAAATTTTTGCGATTTACGTCCATATTTATAAGTGATAGACGGAAACTACATACGTTTCACTCGAAAAACTGCCATTGAGGGCTAAGTTTACGAATATAAGTACAAATACAAGACAGAATTACTATTTGTCACGACAGAATTATAATTTGTTGAACTTGTTATCGTGGTTTTGGTTCCTAGTATCGTATTTTGAGTAGATATTTATAAGTAATGGAAAGAACCTTCATACTTTTCACTCGGAAAACTGCCATTGATGTCTAAGTTTTCGAATGTACGTACAAAAAAACGACAGAATTATTATTTTTTCGTTTTCACTCGAAAAACTGCCATTGAGGGCCAAGTTTACCAGTTTAAGTACAAAATCAAGACAGAATTACTATTTATTCAACATGTTTTCGTATTTTTCGTCAAAAACCTCGAATTTTTCGAAATTTCTGTATTTTGCGTCCATATTTGTAAGTGATAGACGGAAACTTCATACTTTTCACTCGAAAAACTGCCATTGGCGACCAAGTTTACGAATATAAGTACAAAATCACGACAGAATTAGTATTTGTTCAACGTGTTTTCGTATTTTTCGTCCGAAACCTCGAATTTTTCGAAATTTTATGATAGTACTTAGCGTCAATATTTATACGCAAAAAGTGGCCATTTCATCGCTTTTATTTTATTATTTGATTCGTTTACCACGAAAACTCTTATATTCTGTTAATTTATGGGTTTTAACTTTAAACTTCTCCAATTTCGTCACCTTATGATTGTAAATACTATATTTATTTACGTTATTACACTAATCGGGTGAATCTATCCCAAAATACGGCCTAATTCGACAAAATAGAGTTGCTAAAATGAAACCTTATTGTTTCATAATTTGATTCATTGACCACAGAAACTTCCACACGGAAAGAATTTATGCCTTTTAACATTAAATTTCTTCAATTTCGACGCATCAATGCCTTCAATAATCGTATTTCTTTACGTTTTTATACCAATCGAGTCACAATGAAGTAACCTACTCTCGATAGTGTTATTTCGTGAAAAAGTTCTTTACCTCCCATTACCATTATATAAAATGACTAATCAATTGATATCGATGTGATTGTACACGTAGTTTCTATACCTAGTTTGTAAGAGTTACAATTTTACTTAACATATTGTGTATGTATGCAGGTACTTTTCTAATTTGTGTAAGTCACTCTTCCCAAATAATCGCCAAATTCGTCAAAATTGTGTATCATATGTTAAAAAGTAGTCTTTTCATCGTTTTTATTTTATTATTTGATTCATTTACCAGAAAACTTTCATGTTGGGTGCATTTATGTATTTAAACCTTATTTTTTTTCAATTTCGGCATATTTTTGGAACATATTTCTTTACATTTTTACACCAGTCGGATTGATCTTTGCAAAAGATGGCAAAATTCGACAAAACTGGACATTATCTCTCGTAACGAGGCCTTTAATCGCTTTTGTTTCATTATTTGATTCAATAACCACCAAAATTCTCATGTTGGGTGCATTTATGCGTTGAAACATTAAATTTCTTCAATTTTGACACATTATGCTTGTAAATACCATATTTCTTTACTTTTTACACCAAGTGGGTCAATCTTCCTAAAAGATGGCCAAATTCAACAAAATTGTGTGCATGTTAATCTGCTAAAAAGTGGCTTAAAAGATACATAATTTGAATCATTTACCACAGAAACTCTTATATGGAAATAATTTATTTGTTTTAACATTAAATTTCTTCAATTTTAGCACTTTATGCTTGAAAATACCATATTTCTTTACGTATTTATACTAATCGGGTTAATCTACCCAAATTATTACAAAATTCGACAAAATTTAGTATCATCTGTTAAAAAATGGCCTTTTCATCGCTTTTATCGTCGTTTACCTCAGAAAACCCTCATGCTGGGTGCATTTATGCGTTTTATTCATAAATTTCTTCAATTTTGGCACATGATTGCTACTAAATAACATATTTATTTATGTTTTACCACCAGTTGGTTCAATCTTCCTAAAAGATAGCCAAATTCGACGAAATGGAGTATAATCTGCCATGAAGAAGCTTTTTTATAACTTTTGTTTCATTATTTGATTAGTTCATCTCAAAAACTCTCTTGTTGGGGTGCATTTATACGTTTTAACTTCAAATTTCTTCAATATCGGCACGTTGATGCTTGTAAACTACAAATTTCTTTATGTTTTTACACTAATCGGGTCAATCTACCTAAAAGATGGCCAAATTTGACATTACATATTATTATTTTCTTAAAAAAGGCCTTTTTGTTGCTTTTGTTTCATTATTTGATTCGCTTACCTCAGGAACTTTCATGTTGGGTGTGTTTATTCGTTTTAAGAATGAATTTCTTCAATTTGGACACTTTATGTTTGTAAATACCATGTTTACCATATTTATGTTTTTACACCAATCAGGTCAATCTACCCGAAAATGGCCAAATTCCACAGAATCAAGTATCATGTACCATAAAGAGGCCTTATTGTTTCGTCATTTGATTCATTAACCACAGAAACTCTCATATGGAAAGAATTTATACGTTTTACCATTAAGTTTCTTCAATTTCGACACATCAATGCCTTCAATAATCGTATTTCTTTACGTTTTTACACCAATCGGGTCGTGTCACTCCTCCCAAATAATCGCCAAATTCGACAAAATTGTGTATCATCTGCTAAAAAGTAAATGAAATCATTTATAAAACACATCTTTTTTTGCAGAAACTTCGGTACATCTGCTAACATGTGACAGTTTGGCTGATTGTTCGCTTTATTATACCACTAAAACATTGATTTGGTTCTGCGAATACATATCGTCGCTTAGCTAACAACACCTCGCAAGTCGAAAATTAACGGTTTTCACATTTGAATGTCATTGGATAGATCTTTTTAGCGCGCGTCGAAACATCAACGAGATTCTAGAAATTTTAACTTTTAAAAGGCCGTAATTTAAAAAAATGTATCACCGCGCAAGTCCGTTTCCTCGACAACACCGCTTAAGTCTTCATTCCGTCATAATATTGTGTTCGACTTGCAACTTTTTGCTCCATAAAAAGTCGTGTTCTCAGTGATGTTCCCTATTACGGGGATGTGGTGGAAAATAAACAACGCCAAAATAAGGCTACAAAGAATCCAAATAAATGGCAACGAAAACTTAATAAAGAGCTAAGGATGAAAGGTGAGAGTTCTTTAGGATACAGATGAGACAGAAAGGCAAGTCAAGATGACAAATTTAAAGTGATACATGACGTGTTTAAGTGTGCTCGGTCTATGGAACCACCATGCAATTATTCGTTTTGCAATAAACCAAAACTCAGAACACGTGGAATAATAAGTGAAAAGTCACGAAAAAATTTATTTACATTCTGGAATAATATGAATTGGGACCCATGGAGAGCATTTATCTGCTCTCATGTTTTGAAAATTGAAAAGAAGATAACAAAAAATCGAAAAGAACAGAAAGACGTACATATTTTCTCACTATCGATAAACAACGTTACCAAGTACGTAAAAAATGTTCTTGGCTACATTTGGCTACAAGGAATGGTTCATTAGATACTGGTAGGGAAAAACTAATTGTGCCATGCCTCCAGATTCTACAACTTCTCAGAAAGGATGAAGAGCACCGAAGTAAAGTGATTCTCAAGAATATTTAGAGAACTTCTTAGCGGGTCTTCCAAAGACGCCGTCCCATTACTGCCGCACAAGTACGTCGAGGGAATATTTGGATCCAATTTTCCAAAACATGACTGTCTTGTATAATAAATACAAAGAGACGTGTGAGTTCGAGACCAAAGAGTGTGTTGTAGCCATAAAACTGGAAACATTACTGACGAAGAGTACGAGTTAGTGCAACACATAACAAAAAAAGATCAAGCCAGGAAAAAAAATACACTGATAAATCATATGCACAAGCCGAAATATTTCATGTGTTCACACAGTCGATCTTCAAGCTAGTGCTATTTATTATAAAACTAAACTAGTGTCCACAATTTCATATTGCACAACTTGGCAAACAAAGAAGTGTTGTGCTATTGGTTTGATGAATCCAACAGCACGCTTGAAGCCTCAGTATTTGCATCTTGCTTACTTGATCATTTAGATAAGCTTTTAGGTAAAAAAAAATGCCTTTTATATTATTTGCTGATGAATGCTGTGCTCAGAATCGCAATTCCACTTGCAATGCTGTTTTGCGCTTCTCAATAGAAAAAAATGTAGTTATTACTCAAAAGTACCTAGAGAAAGGTCACACCCATATGGAATGCGATTCTGTGCACAGCGCCATTGAATGTTAACTATAAGGTAAAGAAATTGATTTACCGGACCAATATTCGTATATAACCAAGACGGCCAGGAAAGGTCCTATGCCTTATGAATCTCAACTTTTGGAATACTCTTTCTTCACCGATTTTTCGAAAGATTTGGTCTATAAATCTATTCGTCCCGGTAAGAAGGCCGGTGACCCTGTGGTTACAGATTTATGCATGTTGAAGTACAGACCTAATGGCACAATATGGTATAAACTTATTTCGATGGTGAATTATATAGCCTTTACCGCAACGTCCCATACCAATTCACAGTATAAAGCCAATAAGCCAACTTTTGAAATTGTACACATCTCGATTACCCATTTCAGACCGAAAATATAGAGACTTACAAGATTTAAAAAGCGTATTGCCATCTAGATGTCATTTTTTCTATGATAAATTACCACGTACTAAATAAATATTATGTAATAATTTAAATTTAAGAAAAATTAAACTATTCTTTCGAGTTTTAAATTTGTTTAACTTAAAGAAAGGACTAAAAAACGCGAGTGAACCGATTGAGCTAATTTTTAACTAGTGAGTAGAGTAGGCAAGATATAATTTTACTGAGTCATTTAAATAATATTTGAATTGATTCTTCTGTTTTTAAAATGAAGTAACCTACTCTCGATAGTGTTATTTCGTGAAAAAGTTCTTTACCTCCCATTACCATTATATAAAATGACTAATCAATTGATATCGATGTGATTGTACACGTAGTTTCTATACCTAGTTTGTAAGAGTTACAATTTTACTTAACATATTGTGTATGTATGCAGGTACTTTTCTAATTTGTGTAAGCAGATACCCGTCGTTGAAAACAGAATACTTGATAGAAAATAAAAATAATGTTGGAATTTTATTAATTTTTTATTGCACCACCCCTTAGCATCACCCTACAGGTAACACAGCTCAAGTCTACTTTATTTTTAGTATACACAGCTCAAGTCGAAATGAAGCATGAAGCTCAACTAAAATATGCCTTTAAATGTATTGAAATGAACTGTTTATCCATAAATGTAGCACCTATTAAAACTGCAGTCCATTTCCTCTTTTATTCAATAAAATAATAAGTTTTTTCGTCCTCCTGTAAAATGAACAAAAATGACTTCCGCGGTGTTGTTAGCTAAACGACGATATTTATGTCTTAAATTATATTTAAAGCGTAGTTCCGCTAACTTTTGACAGTTTGACTGGTTATTAGGTTTATTATTCCATTAAAACATCGATTTGTGACTACATAACATATATAATATGATACATCTTTTATAAATATCATCATACTTAAAGTGTAGTTTTACAACATATTGTGGTTTTTGTTACTCATTTTACTAAAATGAGAGCAATTTGTTACATAGTCTTTGTTTAAGTTTTTGAAACTCTTTTGTTATATTCGACCGAAATACATACAACGTCATCATGAACTATTTTTATGTACAAATTGTACACATATGTAATTTTTTAACATTTCAGTGTTTAATGTAATAAAACTGACATTTTTGCGAAATCGTTTGTTTATCTGGATAATTTTTTGATAGTTTTGCTGTTTTTTTTTTGCATTATTATTACCAAACTTTGATGGATAAAATAATATTTCAGGAGTAGTTATACACCACACAAAGCGTAACATAATTCAAACGCACCACTTAACACAAAAAAAACATACATTTCTACTACAATATGAGTGACTATAGACAAAATCATCAACAAGTCGGCAAATTTCTAACATTTCAGCATTATACGAGTATACTATATTTTATGATAAAACACACATTTTTGCGGAAATTTCTGTTTATCTGCTAACTTTTGATTGTTTGACTGGTTGTTTGCTTATTTATCCCATTAACATAAAACATTCATTTGGTACTGCAAATATATAATTTATGGATAAACTATATCTTTATTAATATATCTTTTAGTAGGTCTTACCTAGTAAAGTAGGTTTCTATATTAATATAAATATATCTTTTATTACGCCTTGCCTAGTAAAGTGGTTTTCTTTATCCACAAAATTGTGTATTTTTTACACTCTTATATCCTTATCTGATATAATACTTTCGTTATATATAGTACAACATATACAATGGTTAATAATCACGTAGCAATCTCTTTTAACCAACCAGAAAGGAGTGAAACAAGCCCTGAGTAAAACCCTAACCCGAACTTTTCTGAAAAATATCTGGATACCAATAAAAATCGAACACATAACCCCTTTGTTGAAAGACACGCGTCTTACCAACCAGACCATCGGGGTATTTATACTTGATGGTTCGTATTTCCATTAAAACTATTAAAATTTTAAAGGTTGCATCATGGTGAATAAATTAAAAAAATTAAAAATACATTCTCGTATTTTATGGAATCTTGTTACCGTATTTACAAATGATACTACAGCATGACCAATTTAATAAGTCATAATAAATTCAATAGTGAGTATTGCATGCTGTTGCTCACTTTAGTTCACCCAACGTGACGTTATAACCTATGTGACACACATTATGAGATGCATATCAGTAATTTGTGATATGTAATTAAGTTTTAAAACTTTATAATGTGGAATTGCCTCCATAACTTAAATATCGTGTATATGCGCAATTTTGAGTAATTTTATGATCGACGCTCAATAATTATATTTTGTAGTGTTTAATGTTATACATAATACTTATTTAAGCTTAATTACTGTCACCACTAATAACCACAATTAACCAACTTCATATTTTATTTTCTCTATTATATACAAAAATATATAATTGACCAGAAAATAGTTGCGTATTTTTCGGATAGATGTCGCTAGGACAACATTTTTGTAACTTGCTGAATGTATATCATTATGAAAAGTAATAGTTTAGCGCATTTGTGTGGCTATTATTTTTTTATGTCATTTTGAAGATGAAACAAAATAAGTTGTTTTTTTCGGCGTTTGATACTTATTTACTACCGCAAAGGAAAAAATGTGACACTGAAAATATATGTACAATGTATAGTGACGATGCAGTGAACTATCGTGTGTATAAAATGTGGTTTGAATAATCTATAAAGGTGATACGGCACTCGAAGGTGATGTCCTCTCTGGAAGGCCGATGTTTACTGATGACGACCAAATCAAGACTTCGATCTAGAATAACCAGCATTTAACGATACGAGAATGCTGAGATACCGGTAATATAAAAAAACCACATCCTACGACCAAGTTATATCAAATATAAAAAAAAATGTGGTTGAATTTCACCTAAAAATACGAAATTACTTTGGGGACAATCCAATTTTTATCAGTTTCAAAAGTTAACATTGAATTTTTTTCAGTTTTATAATGTATATCGCAAAAAAGTTATAATCTTTCGCATTCTCCTCAAAATAATATCTATAAATAATCGTGGCGAGTACCCTGTGTTTCAGTGCGTATCATATTTTTGTTAATAATCCCCTTTTTTGGTCATGACCCCCACGTCTTAGTTGATAAGATGCTGGTTTTCTACCAGAAGTTCTGGGATTCGAATACCGTTGGATCCCAGATTTTTGAAACCCAATAGGAAAGACTTTATTCAACATCGGATTGACGATGGTATTGATGATGGTGAGATATTCATATTTTTTGAGCTCGGAACATAACATACATGGTAATTTTTACCAGCTCAGTTGTATTTTTACCAGCCCTCATCTCAGATCAGTATTTTTACCAGCTCAATTCAGTTGTACCGGTCACACTCCCGATCAAACTTAGGCTGCGGTAATTATTCTGTAGTATAGAACTAAGACAACAAGGCCATACACAAAAGTAGAGCTGTCTTAGAAGGAGTCATTTCTTTCTGCTTATTATAGTTCGGAAATTCTAGGATGAGTCCTGTGACAGCTCACAAATTTGCCCCAATACAACCTTATGTAATGTATTTACCTAAATAACTTGCTATTTATTCGAATTGAGGCTTATATTAAAGTTGATAAAATAATTAAAATTACTGAACATCGTTACAAGGTTGTATTGGGGCATATTTGTGAGCTGTCACAGGACTCATCCTAGAATTTCCGAACTATAGTTAAAATATGTCAGTTTCAACGTACGGATATACCGCTGAACACAGTCGTCAGAGTTTTGTCAGTTCTCTAGCAGGCGCATGCATTTTATCAGTTTAAATATAGGTGAGGCTAAAGTTTGGACTGCTGGGTTGGTGTTGCTGCCCTTTACAACCAATTTTATGGTATAAAACAGTAATGAAAATATACATCAATTTGTTTTAAAAGAAAATGCGATATATGGGTGAATCATGAAAGATTGGTGCAAGCTGAGGAATTCTGCTATTAAGATAGAACGAGTATTTTCTCAGATAATGGAAGTGTTTAGAGGTATGTCGAACGGCGTGGTGCGATCGGAAACAAAGTCGATGGGACACTAAAACATGTAACCTCGAACCGGGGAGTATCAAAATTTGCTGTGATGATAGTCCACAATAGTATGTTGGTGCCAACTTTGATATATGGGAGTGAAACGTGGATGTCTAAAAAACTGAGGGGAGCCGAGTAAATGCTGTGAAAATGCGTGTATTGAAAATAATACATGAGTGGTATGAAAGAATACAGAATGGATGAATTAGGAACGATTGTGAACTTAAGGCCGATGTGTTAAGTAGGACGAAGGAGAGCACGCAGAGATGATTTGGGCATAAATAACGAGTGAATAAAAAAAAGTCTAACAAAAGAAGGCGTGCGAGAGGAAAACCGATGAAAGTATGGATGGATCAAGTAAATTATATTCTGAAAGAAGAAAAATTAGAAAGTCAAGTCATTGTTTTAGAAGATGTATGGATGTAGAAGAGGCTAAGGATGTCTGTTGAGATAGGAAAATTTGTCACTTTGTCCTCTCTGCCTGCCCCTACGATGAAATGGGTGATGGTATCTATGTATTTATACTTGAAATTAAAAAAAAATATATGTATGTTAAACGAGATCAATGCGGAATAATGGGAAATAAAATTCTAAAACTGTTGTTCTTCATACAAAAACTGTTGTTCTTCATACAAAAACTTTTGTTCTTCATACAAAAACTGTTGTTCTTCATACAAAAACTTTTAAATATATATATTGTTGTCATACATTGACACATACTTATAAATTCTTATGTTGATCAATACTCATACATTTACGTAATTCATTCGAACAAAGTTAGCGAACGCCACATATTATACATAAGGTAGGTACATATTTCTGCCTTAACATATCTGCTTGACAGGTTATTCCACACGTCACTGTTTCCAGTGAATTAATATTAACATCGTTCAGGAAGATGCTCATCATTAGGCCTATCATTAATAACCATCCTGTGTAATTCTGCATGTCACTCGCAGCGGATAGTTGCCTGCCTGCCTGTTATGGATGGGACTTTAAAAGGACGCCATTTGCTTCGGACAGGATGGGAGAGAACATTGTGATGCCGGCGAGGGATAATTAAGAATACAAAAAAAAATTGTTTGTCATTGTGACGATGGGTGAATTAAACGAGGTTTTATTATTATTTTTAAGCCAAAAGTATTTTATTTGTTACGATAATTGAGTATCATTTCGTTTAACCGCGAAGGCAAAGTGGTTAAATATTTTTCAATAATTATAAAAAGTTAATTTGTTGAACGATATGCTTTTCTGTTCATATATACGCTGATTTCTTGTTTTTTTTTTTCAAACAAAGATATTGTATTTTGCCTCTGATATATTTTACGAGATATTGAATGTGCAAATAGCCAAACCAATATTAGTTTATTTTTTTTATTTAAATAAGTCGCATTGCATACATTATTGTGTACTTTAATTTGAACATTTCATGACTTTCGTTGTCAAAAATTCAGGGAATGATTAATTCCGTTTTATCTCCCACCCCAACTTCCCTTAATATTGAGCAAATACATTGCTCACTGTAATATAAGTGTATTTAAATTATTATTATTTTCTATTATCATATGTGAGATGCATTTAGTGAGGTGCATGGCCGCGCGGTGACGCACTGGACTTCCATGCGAAAAGTCGTCGGTTCGAACCCCGCACTGTGCTACTCCCCTCGGACGACACAGGCACTTTTTCCACCTAGTGTTCGAGGGTATAAGGATACCTATGACTTAGGTCATATCTATTCTTTTAAAAAATAAAAAAGATGGATTGCATTTATATTTCTAAATTCCAGCGCTTTGGTTTTATTTTTCAATAAAACTAGATTTGTTTACTTTTTTTTTTTAATTTTAGTAAAGCTAATATTTTGACAAACTCAGTGGCTTGGTTGGCAAGATACCTATCTTCCAATTCGAGATCTATGGGTTCGATTATTAGGTTTCTGTCTGATTTTTACTCAAGGCCTTTTAACATCTTTCTGCTGGCTGACAGAGATTTCAACATGGCAATAAGCCCATCAAGTTGTACCGTATACAAAAAAAGTGTACTAAAATAATGAAATGAAATTTTCGTAAAGTGAAATGACAATTTTTCAATACAATAAAAAAATCATGGTTTTACAGAAAGTTTTAAGCTCTTGAAGCTTACCCCGTTTTTTTTTCAGGACGATGGTCTTACGGTTAGTGTTTTTGCTAGTAATTTTGCTATCCTGGGTTTGATTCCCTGTGGATTTCATGTTGAGTATTTTTCTGATGTTTTGTTCTAGCGTTAACTTGCTGCTTAACATGAATTTCAAAAAACATTCACACATTGATATTTTTTTACTCCACAGCGGAAGGTTTTTCTTTGGGTGATTCTTATCAAATCTTGCTTAAGAATAAACTATATCTGTTGTCTTGATTTTAAATATAGATTTTAAATATGATTTTAAATATATTATCTGTTGTCTTGATTTTAAATATAAATTAAAAGCATAACCATTAAAATATGCCTTTTTGACGTCTTACTGGTTGGTTGGAAGAGATTTTCACATAGAAATAAGATTAATTAAGAACAATAGATCAGCTAAATGATATTCTGAAAGAAGGAAAAGTAAGAAGTGAGAAAAATCGTACTAGTAGGAGTTGTGCGAGTAAGTATATAGATAAAGACGTGGCAAAATATGCATGTCGAGATAGGAAAGTCTGGCGCTCTGCCCTTTCTACCTGCCCCAGCTGGGAAACGGCATAAAGTGATATACTCGTATGTGTAAAAAATAATTTTGTTTGTTCAATTTCAATTCACTAATACTCGCAATTCTAAAATGAAAAACGAAAGCTTCTTATTTTTTGTATATCTTATTTTTTTGAATCTCTATCTTATTTTTTATATTTTTTTAACATTCATTTTACTACCCCTCCATTTAATTCAGTAATTGAGTAATGAATCGATATGGTAAAGAGCTCTGTACAGGTTCGACGCATAGGTGGGTACTTGGAGATTTTCCCCGCTTTGAGAATATATGGAGATAAAATAACAATAATACTTGAAATAAAATAACTTCAATTTACACGTCAACAATTGCAATATGTACATGCTTTTAATATTATAGATATTATACTGAGTAAATGTTAAATATCTGACACTAAGATATTTAGTATCTCTCACTAATATATTTTATTTATTTATTCAAGTATCGAAAGTTTTAGTTAGTTTACAAAAAGAAACTAATTTTGTATCATTAAGAATCAATACAACTTACTTATTTAGTTAAATTGACTTTCGTGTCTGATTCTCGTAATAAATTTAGATATAAATTTCTAAGCTCAAACAATATTATAATAAAATACTAAGATAGGCATAAGACCATCGCAATGAAACTGGTATCGTTTCAAATAATCACAACCTTTTGTTACTTTTCAGCGCGTTTAAAAATATTGTGGTACATACATATGGGTGCATTATTAAATGTGTTTTATGATACGTGAAACAAAATCAACGGCGCACTTAGCTCGGTTATCTTTTCTAATAAATCATTTGCTTTAAAAATTATTGTAGACAGTGGTGCTCACCGTGATGGATGAAAGTCTGGTATTTAACCTTTCCCTTCCTGTGCTAAAAAAATCCGCCCTTTTCGGTGCTGTGTATTCAATACACATCAATACACATGTAAAAATGAGCGATTTAAAATCGAAAAAATAAGAATATTCATAGCCAATCGCTTAAATTAATTAAATTTGAAGTCAAAAGTGATAATAATTTAAATTTAATTGCTGAAAACATGAAAAAAGCCATGGGCCGACCGTTCCTAAAACGAGCAAAGAGACCACCTCAAACGAAAGCCCGCGAGCTACTGAATCGAAAGAAGCGAGCGAACCGAGCATCACAGGGAAGGAAGGGTTAAAAGAAGAATAAATGCATTATTTATTTTTCAATATTAAATTTATTATATATATGTTAAAAGAAAACTTATATTTTCTAATATTCATATTTGTGGGTGAGATAAAAGTAAAGTGTTACTTAGCGAAGGATGTTCTTGATAGAATTGAAAAATAAATCACGAGATGAATTCAATTAGAATATCTAAATCTATTTTGTTTATTATGAGCACAACTTCACTTAGTGACAAAGAAGGAATACCCAAAGGGACTCCTCCAGCGGCGACTTACCCCGATGCTAGAAAAAAAGTTCAAGTCTGCCTTCCCATTGAAGACAATGATTACTGTTGTTGCCAAGTTTTCAACTTGGCATCTTAGCAGTCTTCGAGAATAATGCGAGAGGTCATCCCTGGTAATTAATGAAGGCTGACTGTATCGGACTTATTCGTCACCTAAACAATATCATTTATTTGTAATTGCTGTGTACCTATTGTAATGAAATGTTCCTTATGCGCGGCATTCGCAAAAGTTACTATAAAAAGTCGATCGGCCCATACAAGCAAAAAACGCGCGAGATACATAGTATCTAGTAAGCCATGACGGCATACACGGACGAATAAAGGGACTTACGATGAGCGATGGGCTGCACATAAGGAACGAAAAAGGTCAAAAATAAATTCTCAGTTTCTGGAACGTCTACTGTGTTTTTATTTACGACCAACTTCTACCTGCTAAAGAGGAATCTCTTCACCCTGCTACTTTTAACCAGAAAAGCATAAAGTACACCAAAATCTCCGAGTGTTGAGCGGCAGCCATCCACCTATTTTACAGTCTTTGTACCGATGGTGTACTCGTACACTGACCCTTATCGAGAACAATAATCACGGCGCGATGCTGGGCTTCCAGATCGAACAAAATTTGACCATCAGTAAGGGGTTCGCTATCATTCCTATAAGTAGATCCCTGCTGTAATAACCAGGTTGATCATTAAGATAATTGTAGGGTAGAGCCATGGCTATCAAGGAGTTCCACATCCCTCTAAAAAGCGTGCATACGATTAAACTTAATCATCATTATTTCATTTATTACTTATTTGGGAAAAACATAATTCTTTTGATAACAAATATATGAGTTATTTAGTGCTGATCTTTTGATAACAAATATATGAGTTATTTAGTACTGATTTTTCAATAAATAATTACCTCTACAACCATTTTTTTTACAAAAGGCAGCACATATGGTAAGCGTTACAAAATAAAAATGGAATGCTGATAATGAAACAACGTCTATTTATTATTCACCAGTAATGCTGCTTGTGGTGTTTATATGTATAGCTGACATAATAATGACGTAGGATAATAAATCCAGCGGGGTTGATTAATTATTAAAAGTCCTGAGACAATTTGTAAAGACCACTGCCTCTGGTTAAAGGAAAATAATTTATTCGTAATATGATAAAATTCAAATCTTAAAATAATTGCATAATTTTAAGTCGAGCTAAATATGTATATAATAGAGGTTTAGACAAAAAAAATACACAAAATATTAAACAAATGGTAAATTTAGAACAATTATAATTACTCAACAAATTAACATTATAAAAAAAGAACCTCTAAAACATAATATAATTAAAAAATTAAATATCTTGCATCGTTGTTTAAGAAAAATTAAGCACGTTTTTTAGAAAACATATAAATACAACAATCCAAAATGTGATAAATGTAAAGAAAAATACTATCCACTTTCTTTCTACTAGAAACACTCACTTTCGTGTATTCTTCAAGTTTCCATTACATTAAATATATTATTTATAACAATAAATATTTAGTTTGCCTAACAAAAATCTCGATAAAGTCGCACAAATAATGACATCGTATTATAGATATCGACAAATTAAACTTTATCATCAGAATCATAACGACCTCCGTAGCCTAGTTGTCAAGATATGTGTCTTCCGATTGTGGATTTAATTCCCGTTGGAATCCAATTTTTTTAATGGATTCCAGTCTAGTTTTCCCTTCAAGTCTTTTCAACACACAATATTTCTTGTTGGTTAGAAGATATTGCCAAATGACAGTAAATCCGCTAGCTTGTACTGTTTACAACGAAATTATGATAAAAGTTGTTAATAAAATACCTTTAAGCATTTATTTATTTTCTCAATATAGGCTGAACCCAATTACATTGAAAAATTCAAAAAATGTTAACATTAAAAAAAATTATACAAAATTTAAAACAAATATGTATATGCACACATATACTCGTATACACACAGACATACACATATATACACATACATACACATAGTCTAAGTCACTTAAATACGTTGATGAGTGCTTTCTAACGCGCTCATTCTTAGAAGAAAATTTTCTTTTGCTTTTGGTAATGTGATATGAAATATGTCAATATCCGAAGCAGTCCCGTTCAAAATAGTTAAGGCCCTTCCCACAGGCATAGCAGCTGGAAGACCCATTCTTGCGTATGTTATTGAGAACAGTTTCTTGCCGGTGCAGTCTAGTGTAATTGTTAGGAACATTTAACGCTAATCTTTGTAGTAATGCTGGGCAGCTCACAACTCCTCGAACGAGTCTGACAACGTATACCAGGAGAAGCAGATCTCTTCTTACGCTCAAGGAGTTATACCCAAGCATGTCCAGGAGAAACTGAGTAGGATAAAGCCATGGATAGACACCAAACTCACTCATATAAAGATATCGTGGATATTTTTTTGTACCTTCTACACCATGAGTGAGTTTTACGCCCCCACCGGGCTCCAAATGCAAGCATTGCTTTCTAGTTTGCTACGGATCAATGAATTAAACAACGTTTTGAGCACCATTTGGTTTTCAAATGACAGAGATTCTCATTATAAATCATTCGAATTGGCGATGTGGGCATGTTAAAGAGCATGATCAGGAAACAATATTGTCTTTAGCCCCATTTTTCGAGCCTTCGGGTCATAATCACTGGAGTATGCACTTAATTACCAGTTCCTCTTGATGACAACAAATGTCCAGAGATAGACCGAATTGATGTCCTTCTGGTTAAGAAATACTGGAGTCTGCCCGACGTATCCTTAACCTATCTATACAACAAATGCTTGTCGGATAGCATTTTCCCTGAGTATTGGAAGACAGGCCTGTCGGTCTTTATTCCAAAGCGTTACGATAAACACAAAACAGATCCTAACGCGTATAGGCCAATAACCTTTTTTCTTTTCTTGAGCAATCGCCAAGAGATGTTCCGAACCTATCACTTGTGTCAAGTACACTTTTAGTTATTTTTCAATTGATGTTCTAACACGCACTTATTTTATATAAATCGACAAGAGATGTTCCGAGCCTGTCATTTGTGTCAAGTACACTTTTAATACACCATTAAGTCAGTAATATCGATCCTCAAACACGTATTGAAAAGCAGACTTGTACCTGGTAAATTCACTGAGATCCGCATTACAATTGAAATGAATGGCAGCAATTTATTCGCCTTAGTGCACGGAGCTTAGAGCCGAGCCGCCTAACTTCTGCATTTGAAGTTGATTGAGTACGACGACTTAGCCAGAGTATCGGGCTGAGCGCGGTTCCGAGAGGTTGGTGATGTTCTCCTGCCAACACAACGCGTAAAAAGGGAGGGTAAAAAGCGTGAAATTCGAGAGAAAAACAGATCATGTAAAAAAAAATACTTATTCATTCATTTACGATCGATTTCGACTATTCATTTTTTTAAATAATTAAAAATATTCATTCAATCGTTTACGGTCGATTTCGTCTATTATTTTTTAAAAAAACATGGTCAAAAACACTTATTCATTCATTTACGGTCGATTACGACTATTGATTTAAAAAAAATTAAACATCTATTCATTAATTTACAGTCGATTTCGTTTAAAAGAAACAATCGATAATGCTTATTCATTTATTTAATGTCGATTTTGACTATTATTTTTTTTAAACAATCAATTCATTGACGGCCGATTTAAATTGTTTATTTAAAAAAAACACTCATTTACAGACAGTTTCGACTAATAATTAAAAAAACATAATTCAAAATATTTATTCATTCATTTACTGTCGATTTCGACTATTAATTTTTTTTTAAATATAATCAAAACTCAAAGTGATAGCGAATACAAAAAAATCTTATAGTTTAGTTCGATTCTCGGTCCCTCCACCACCGCAAAAATACGACAGGGCGAAGGGCCAATACAAATGCAACAAAAATATACGTAAAGGTCAAAATATTTGAATAATTCAAATAATCTGCTGGCAAAAAGAAGAACCTACTTAACACCGTACACATCAGGCCATGGTCCAAAAACTCCAGGCCGTAAATCACGTAAGAAAAAATAATGGTGAAATGTACTTGATATGCAGACTTCAATTTTCAATCAAATGGTTGTTTCAAATAATCACTTAAACGTTCAATGAGAAGAATACGGTGGAGTGACGATGATCGTATAATACGGAAGGAATTGATTCTGAATGAAATAGGATGAAGAAAAGCACTGGGAGTTTTTAGTGCGAATATAAGTGAAAGTCGTTCTAGAAGCCCAAGGAGAGTATATTTGAACCAACTGAATGATATTTTAAAATATGTAAATATAAAAAAGCTTAAGAAATCGAGGGAGCTATATACAAAGTTGGAAGGCGTATGGGTGTGGAGGAGGCCAAAGATATATCACATATTTTATCGGTCCCATTAATCAAGCTTTCGGGTTTGGAACCACTGGATTAGTCTTATTTAACTCGTTGTTCTTAATCGCACGTGCTAACAATACTACAGCACGTGGAAAAATAACACAACTAGCGCGCGTATTGTTCCCAGATGAACTTTACTAAACTGGAACCTTTTTTTATTTAGTTTTTCGTGTAACATCGGGAATCGACCCGAAACCCCCGGTCCGAAGTTAAGTGTCTTACCAACTAGGCCACGGAGACCGTCAAAAGTTTCTTACACAAACATAGTGAGGAAATTTCGAAAACATTTTTTAATATGCTGTAGAGCAGTGTTCCCCAACCGGTGGTCCGCGGCCCGGCACCGGGCCGCGGAGGCTTTCCACCGGGCCACAAACAATATGTCAAATGTCAAGAAATTCGCCATGAAAAAATATTAAATATAGGATTTTTACGCTTGCACGTTGACTTGTATTTTTAGTAATTGTTAAATAAATATAATTGGTATGATAATGCGACACGATGGTCGCTGGTTTTCTCAGAATGGACAGTCATAAATCTTCTCAGATACACTTAGGGAGAACGGAAATATTTGCTCTTGGATAGTGAACTCGGATGCAAAACCCTAACTAAATATACGAGTATTTCCAAGAATTTCATAATATATAATTGTTTTCATTTTGGAATGGACCGGTGAGAGTAACAGTACATACATGTAAAATAATGTCAGAGACAGCCCTGCAGCCTAGAATATCCAATATATTAGCAAAGATGCAACAACAGGTTTCGCATTAGTTTGTTGAAAAAACCCCATTGTTTTTGTTAAATTTTAATTGTATCAGACAATGTTACAATTAAAATTGTAACTGTTTTATGTATATTTGTTAATTATATTGTAGTTACATACGAGCATGTCCATCTGTCACAATATAAGATTAAAAAAATATTAAATAAAAAACCATTTTTATTTCAGTATTAGTGGTCCGCGAATTTTTTTCCTTTTATTACCGGTCCACAGGTCTAAAAAGGTTGGGGAACACTGCTGTAGAGTATTGTTTCGTCTTTTGTGAGTTAGGAGATTTTTGTGAGTTAGATTTTTGTGAGTTAGGAGATTTTTGCCAAAAAAGAGTAATTGTATTTTTCTCATTAACCAGTTATTTTGTTGGTGATCGGATGAAACTCGATCTAACTAAAAAAAAAGACTTCATTTTTTTTCAATGGGTTACCGGTTTTAATTAATCATTTTTTCCTAGTCAGTATGTAATAATTAATTCGGATCCAACAACATACACGTACAATATATATTTTTGAGTATGTATCTAGATTTGGATAAAATTTTACAAACAAATAGAAAAATTATACACATTAAGATTTAATTTCCTCTAATCATAGGCTCTCAATCTTTTTAGAAGAAAGCATATTTGGAAAAAAAATCTTTTTAACTAAACATTTGATTAAAACATTAATTGGCAAATACATTTTGAAAGGAAAAATGTTCAAGTTCTAATTATGTTTCTTTTTTGGGACGCTTAACTTTTTTTGAAAGGCAAACTTTTTACTAGGGATAATTTTTATTCAGCCCGTAAACTAATTAAAATAGAATCCACCAATTATGTTCGGAGTATTCAAATTAAAATCCAGTAAACGTGTGGCCAGTGGTTTTCAACATTTAGGTAGGAAACTTTTTTTAAGTTTCAATCCGAAAGAAAACATCAAATAAAATACAAATTACCATATATGTTTATCACGAGCACATACATTTAAAAAAGAATTCCTGCGACCCTTAAGCATTTTATGATAAACAATTTACTTTTTATTTAAGGCTTATTCTAAATATCTGATTAAAAACAAGACATTTCTTATAGTTATAACAAACAATGTTTTTTACTTATTATTTTCTCTAAAAGCGTTTTTAATAAAGGTACATAACATATTCACATCCTTGAACCCTCGTCATAAAAAGACCTCCAATTATGTTTGGCATAAAGTTGTGTCTTTTCGTGTGTGGTCATGTACTGAATTTTTCCAGTATTTGTATTCCAAGAATCCATTTCGTTTAATATAACCTTTTAACAAATATTTTGTGGTTGTTTTTATTCACTTACAATATTCCGAAAATAATGTTTAGTACTTTTTGCCCAGCGATATAAAAAATGAGTAAAAAAGTAATCGAACTGCTTCGGGAGAATCATTTTTTGTAAATAAATACATTGAAATGAAATTGGTGAAATCTTCATCACTATCGTCGATTTTCAAGGACCTTATGGAACTGTCCATTAAATACATTGAAATGAAATAGATGAAATCTTCATCACTATCGTCAATTTTCAAGGACCTTATGGAACCGTCCATTAAATACATTGAAATGAAATAGATGAAATCTTCATCACTATCGTCGATTTTCAAGGACCTTATGGAACTGTCCATTAAATACATTGAAATGAAATTGATGAAATCTTCATCACTATCGTCAATTTTCAAGGACCTTATGGAACCGTCCATTAAATACATTGAAATGAAATAGATGAAATCTTCATCACTATCGTCGATTTTCAAGGACCTTATGGAACTGTCCATTAAATACATTGAAATGAAATTGATGAAATCTTCATCACTATCGTCGATTTTCAAGGACCTTATGGAACTGTCCAATAAATACATTGAAATGAAATAGATGAATTCTTCATCACTATCGACGATTTTCAAGGACCTTATGGAACTGTCCAATAAATACGTTGAAATGAAATAGATGAAATCTTCATCACTGTCGACAATTTTTAAGGACCTCATGGAACTGTCCAATAAATTTGAAATTCAAATATTTTAACTAAAAATTGAAAGTTTAATCATTACATGTTTCACTATTTCACGCTCCACCTGACAAAGAAGTACTGTAAAAGAAAACACGCGAAAGAAGAAAAAAATCAACTATTCGCATAGGCATGTGAATTTGGCTTTAAGTTTTCCAATTTATTTTTTGCTTTTCTCAATTTCCTTTTCACCAACAAAATATTGCGCAGTAAAATGTTTTTAATTCAAAAAAACCTATTTTCATTTTTCATTTCAATAAGCTTCGACAAATAATAAAAATGTTTGAACCGACAACAAACAATTTTCATCGTAAAATTTGTAACCTTTTAGTTCTGCCGATTTCTATATATGCGGGCTCGTAAAGAAACTTTTTCTTAAATAAATCTTATGCTTCACCTTCGAACGTTAAGCGCGTTTCGTATTGATAAAACTATTTTCTCCATAATCTCTATTTACAATCAGTTCCGTTAACAATTTTTGTATTCAAAATCAATATTTGAAATCTATTCATATTCAGTAATAATAATATTTGAAATCTATTCATATTCAGTAATAATGAATCTAGGTGATAATAATCCCTTTTATTTTTTCAATGTTAAATTATCTTTATACGAGTATAAGATTAAATTTGCAATAAAATGTATCGTGTTTACACATATTTTAATAAAACTATACCTTACAAGAGATATCTTTTAATCGCAGTTAAACATCAAATTCGCTATTATCATCAATGAATAAAAAAACTAATAAGGTGTATATGTGAGACAGTTTTTATTTATTTATTAATACAACTATTTAACGCTTCATTATACAATAATCAGCCGGACAAGTTGAAGTAAGTTGCATGATCGCACAATAGCACGATAAAAATAACATTAAAAAATGAAAATCATAAAAATGTGAGGTACGACAAAGTCAAACACTGGAACTGGCAGATGCAAGCAAACTAGCGGGTTTGAAAATTAATATCGAAAAGACGAAATACATGTCGAACCGCCTTGCTAATGTCACATTGATTCGGGTGTGAGGAACGCTGCTTGAAAAAGTCCAACAATATATCTACTATGCGTATCCAGAAAGTAAGTGTACTGAGGCTCTCACGACCGGATGGATTTTATTTTCGACATGTTGGCTACACTTCCGTGTAGCCTGACCCATCCCCTCCGCAACGAGACCGGTTCGAGGTCAGTACGTTGAGAAGTGTCGACGCGACAACACGTTTCGTGAAAAATGTCAATCCAATCTCCCGCCAAGTCGAAATACGCGGCGTCATCCGTTATCTCGTTTAGAAGGGAAAACCTCCGGTTGAGGTTTATAATGAGGTAAAAACTGCATATGATGATAAAGCTATGAATCGTACAAGTGTGTACAAGTGGTGTCGCGAGTTTAAAAACGGTCGTACGTCTATGTATGATGAACCACAATTTCAGCCAAGAAAATCATGGCATCCGTGTTCTGGGACTGTCAAGGCATAATTTTAATTGAATATATGCCTCAAGGGGAGACCATCAACTCTGCAAGATACTGTGAGACCCTAAAAAAATTGCGGAGGGCGATTCAGAACAAGAGAAGAGGAATGCTGACAAAGGGAGTGCCTGCTGCACGACAATGCCAGACCATACACGGCCAACGCCACGAAGGAACTGCTCGCCTCGTTTAAATGGAATGTCCTGAACCATCCCGCGCATTCCCCTGACCTAGCACCTTCAGATTACTATCTCTTTACCTCCCTGAAGCTGCACATGGGTGGAAAAAGGTTTTTAACCGACGAGGAGGTAAATGAGGAGGCGGAGAAGTGGGCGGAGGGGTTGGCGGGAAACTACTTCGAGGAAGGCATCAAAAAGTTGATACCCCGCTTCACCACCTGCATTGAGAGAAATGGCGACTATGTCGAAAAATAGCTTACATATGTACTACGGTAACCACGTATTTTTTTTGTTTAAATAAAAAAAATTGTAATCTACAAAAATTCAGTACACTTACTTTCTGGATATGCCTCGTACTTAAGACAAAGTATTTCATTTGAAGATTGCACTCTGAATTAAATAAATAGAAGAGCAAAATTATGTTAGCTTAGAGTTCATTTGGACGGCTAAACTACATTGTTAAGAGCAATCTCTCAACCTGTCTCAAACGGAAGGTATTTAACCAATGCATCTTACCAGTACTAATATAAGGATGCGATATATGAACGCTTTTTTTAACCTGGCGAGTTTATTGCCATGTGGCAATCTCTTCCAATCAACCAGAAAAAAAAATTATAGGTCCTAAGTGTTAACCAGACTGGAATCCTATTTTTAAAAAATCTGGGTTCCAGCGGGGATTGAACCCGCAACCTTCCGCTTTCTGTGTGAATGAAAAATAAGCTCCAGACAACACAATGCAGGATGAAGAGGTGCATGCTAGGTTATAATAGAAGAGACGGCAAACGCAATGAGTGGATACGCGCCCAAACTAAAGTAGACGATGTTATAGAGGTCGCAAAAACATTGAAGTGGAAGTGGGCTGAGCACATCACCCGAACAACGGATCATCGTTGGACATCCAATGGTACCCAATAGGAAGAATTAGGCGTGTAAGAAGACCGAAGGCATGCTAGGTGAATTAAATACGTAAACATGCAGCGATTACGTGGCAGCAATGCACAAAGGACAGGATTTCTTGGAAACAACTTGGAGAGGCCCATATCCTGCAGTGGATGAATGTATTCTAACGGTGATGATGATGATGATATACACATATGAAATCATTGAAATTTTCCGGAAGTCGCGACATATGACCTTCCGAAATATGTAGTATTCCTATCGAAATCTACCGAAAACAGTTTCAAGACCAAACCGCCCCTATAGAAATTTTTATTTAACTCTTCATTTCTTGAAATAGTTTCAAATTTTACCTTTATTTCAATTGAATTTTCCCTAAATACGAGTGGTGTAAAAAAGGAAAACTATACAATTTACTGAAATTCTTCTATCTTCTCTATGTCTGGGTAAGTGAGTAAGAAACGGGCTTTCCAATATTTTTCAACATTCAACAGGGTAAAAATATAAAGGCCTTTGTGGTTTATCAAATATTCTAAAAAGCAGGCAAACTTATTTCCCAGGCAGACGGTTTATTAGAAATTAAATTTTACTCGGCTTTTGAGCCTAATTGAATACTTTTCGACGTAATCAGATATCTCCAGATTATTTTTTCACAAAATTGAAATTTAATTAAGAAGATTTCATTCCATATTTTATGAAACAATGAAATTCTTAAACACATTATCATTTGGTACAAATGTTTTCGTTTTTCCTTCATTTCATAAAAGGGGGATTTAACATTTTTCAAACGGTGCATTACTCGTATTTGGTACATAAATTATTTTCTTATATTTTTTTCTTCTCTTTGTTTTTTAAGAAATAAAAATAACATTTTACTCGTTGAAATTCTCATCCCATTTAAAATATTTAATCATTTTTAAAATATTTTTGTGACTTTCAATAAAATTGCAAATTTTCAAATTCGTGAAATTTCTTAAAAACTGGTATCTTAAATATACGGTCGCCTAACGGTTAGCATTTACGCTAAGCAAACGGGCGACCATGGTTACATTCCTCGCGAATTCACTTCCAGACTGATTTTACTCTGATACCGTTTTACATCAGAATGTTTGTTTTTTTTTCTTGTTGCATATGTGCTTCGTATCGTAAATGCTTTAAGCGCTATTTAGTAACACACAAATAGCGCTATATACAACTCTGACCAATCAAAGAGCAATAAGAAATAAACTTGCCGCTCGTCTTGGAACTTGAATCTTCTGGCCCTCAGCATTTTGGGTTTTATTTGCCCAGACTGTGTGTGTGCTTACTGAAGTATCACAGCTTGCACAGAATATTCGATCCACAAGATAGCTGATAATCCAAGTCAATCACTAGGCCAAGTCAATCCAAGTCAATGACAATCAGTGATCGAAATAATCACACTTAAATATATAAAAACATTTAAGCTTTATTGGGTTAACATCATTTATTGGGTTAACTTTTAGAAGCGCTTTTTTGAATTGATTGTTTTTAAGAAAGCAATTAGATTTAATTAAAGCTAGACTTTAATTAATCTTTCATGTTTTATCAATTTTACCATTTTGTGTACTCAAATTTGTAAAATAGCTATATATACTCGTATTACATGCTGAGACCAAAAATAATCTCTAATTTCACCCACGGATTTTGCTTGGTTAAAAATGACATTTTTTCTCTGTTTGCTTAATTTTTAGATTGATCATCAAACTATACAAAAAGTTTTCTAGTGGTAAGCGACAACTCTTGTGGGCGTCGAGTTTTACAGTTTTATATAATAGTAGGATTGAAGTGATGTCATCTAAACTAACTGTCATCATTCATCAAATGGAAGTGTGGGCGTAGGCTCATTTAAAAATAGCAAACTGGATTAAAATGAAGACCAACGTTCAACGGGAATTCAACAAATTCAGATTCCATAAATTGAGAATTCAATTCGTACATGGGAAACTTTAAAATATTTTGAGAGAAATACCAGTTGTCAAAAAAAAACAGTTGTAAAATTAATTTGACGGTTGATCATTGATTGGATTGGCTTTTAGTTATTAATTCAACATTTTTTCATTAAACTTCTTCTGCTTTTAGCCCTTATACGCAGTGTGTCTTCTCCAACCAGATCGCAGTGTCCATTGTTAGTTGTTTAACTCCTGCGCACCTTCAGAAAACGCTTACATTGCGATAATGTGTTGTCGTCGTTGCTAGGCCTCGTAATTGAGGATACCCTTACCATTCCTACGTCAATTCAGTTGGAAAGCGAGTCTGTGCTGCGGAGTTTTTCTTTTCTTTCATATTTTTGTATCCTTTTTAAATGAGTGACCCAGCACACCAGCAAACTCACCGACCACACCGAGTACTGTTTCGAATGAACCACCTGAAGTGAGATGATCGAGGTACCCCGGTGTATACGTTTTTCCCTTTTATTTGAAAGAATAGATATGATTGAGGTTGTATGTATCATTATAGCCCCGAATACTAAACGGAAACAATTACTGTGTCATTTAAGAGAAATAGTACAGAGCGAGTTTCTAACCGGCAACCTTCCATGTGGAAGTACAGTTCGTTACCACGCGGCCATATAAGTCATATCATAATGTGTATAAGGTGATGCATAGTCTGGACCTCTCCGTACTCACACAAATGCGACTCTGCTAGGCTCCGCTTTTTTATATTATATGCAATGCGGCTTACTCCGCATCCTATCATATTAAGAGTGCACCACTGCTTCCAATGTAGGAAACACCTTGGCAACTCCACCATCGGGTTGCCCACGTGATGCCTGTTTACTACGTCAGATTCCATCCAACTGGACCGCTATTTATCGGCAATCATCAAACTTGTAGCTGTATTTACAAAGTTTAAGATCCACCACCTCACCGATGAACCGATCAAGCCAAGCAGTCAATGTTTTCAGAAAGGGTCTTCAGTTTTGTTTGATTTTAAGAGCGTGGCCATGAGACAACATTAATAAAGTCTTCGAGTTTTAGAATCACTGGAGTAGGCCCGTATTGTTAATATGCAATGCAACAACACTCACACACATCTAGTGTTCGGAAGTATTGTAACCAGATGAACTGTTTTACCAGATTGGGACTATTTTTTTTCGAGTAACATCGAGAATCGAGTAACATCGGAAATCGAGTAACATCGAGAATCGAACCAGAATTTCCCGGGTGGAAGTCCAGCGTTTTACCAACAAGATTACGAAGGTCGTCAATGATAGCTCATTAGCGTCACAAAATAAATTCAGTTAGAAAGAAATCTAAAAGTAAGTTTGAAACCAAAAAGTAAAAAATATTAAACAAGTCTAATATTCACCAGTCTTTTCTTCTTCTTCGTCTGTCGTGTGGCACCCTTTAAAATATCCAAATTCGTGATTCGTACGTATACTCGTAGAAGAACGTGGCGGAAAAAAGTGTTGTCGTCGACCTCAATAACCGATCCTTTGTTTTTTGAACTACCTGAATATGCGCACGTAACTCACGGTTCATTGTTGCATTACAATGTGGATTATCAACAAACTACAAGGTGGATTATCAACGAAGCCACAGAGGTCATCAGACGATTGGTACTGATAATGTTGAATGTGATGTTTGGTTCAATATCTAAATTATAGTGACGTAATAATGACGTAGGTTGATAAATCCAATTCGTCTGGTTAAGAAAAAAATCTGAGACAATTTTTTTTTGAATTAAATAATCCAGTCTTTGTAACGAACTCTAGTCCGAATTTAATTTTAAATTTGGTCAAACATTTTTTTTAAATATATGGCGTGTGTAATTCCAGGAATTATATTATATATGAACATTACATACATACACTACATTTCAGCTTAAGCCAATGCGTTACTATCCAATATTGTGAAATAAAAAAAATGTAGTTCGTCTGCCTTGGAAAGTTTTCTGTGGTTTTCTTGTTTTCTATGAACTTGCCTACTCCAGTGGATCTTAACCCGAAACCTCGATAGCTGGATTGGAAGCAATATTGTTTCCAAGCCATGTTCTTCAATATGCCCGCAATATCTATTCAGACACATTGACAAGAGCCATACAAAAGAATGAAATATATCCAATGTGTTTTTCTAAAAATATGGAGACGACCTCAGTAGCCTAGTTGACAAAACGCTTGTTTTCCATCCGGAGGTTGTGAGTTTGATTCCTGTTGGAATCCTTTTTTTTTTTAAAGGATTCCAGTCTAGTTTTCACTTAAGATCTCTTGAAAATATTTCTGGCTGTTGAAAAATATTACCATATGGCAATAAGCCCGCTAGGTTCTACTGTATACAACGAATGTAATACAATGCAATAGATACGGAGACCATCCCAATATATTAGCCGCTGCTGCCATCTGGCCATCCTTTCATTCAACTTGTATATATTTTTTTACTTTCAATCAAAGTGGGTTCTATTCCTAATCGCCCAAGTAGAGTCTATTATTTTAATAGCGCTATACAGATTTTCCTTTTATTTTTTTGTATTAAAGTTTAAGTGTGTTGAACGAACGTTTTTTTTTTCTCTCTCTTTAACTTAAGTAACATAAATCCTTCGAGTCAGTTACACATTTTAAAATAAACGATATAAGCATGTGACCCGCAAATTATAACACTTGACACGATAAAGCCCAAAATAACCTCTTCAGCCGAGGATTACCTTGTCTGGGTCTGGATTAATGATAAAACTCCTGGCGAGTCTCATAAATCCAACCTTTAAGTCAGCTTTAGTAAAAAATTTTCACCAATAAAAGCACTTAAGTATTACAAATTCGTTATCCGTTAATCATAAACGAATAATTTATGTCGTCAAAATATTTATATTATAAATTATTCACATTTAACTAGAGTCAGCCGCTGTTAAAAGGGGGTTAAGGATTTCTTAACATATTCCATAAACAATTTTCTTTTTGTAGCCTAGTTGAAAATATATCTGTCTTGGATTCCTTTCAAACTCAGTGGCTTAGTTAATTAGACACTGGTTTTCCACTCGGAGATTTCGGGTCCTATTCCTGATGATAGACAAAAGATACCAATCTGTTTAAAGCGTTCATCTGGTAACGAAATTCTCACGCACTAGAAGTACACATATGTGAATGTTGTTGCCTGTGCAGGTAGTAATTCCAACATGCGCGATGACAAACTGTTAGTTGCTTGCCTACTCCAGTGTTTCATAATTTGAAAGCTCGATTTCTGAGGACAAATCCTATATTAGACTTTCTTCCGGCCACGCTCTTTAACATGTCCGCATCACCAATTTGAATATGTTTAGGGGTACAATACGAATTAATTAATAAGACCTAATGGGAGTTGGATGCCCGATGGTACCCAAAAAAATATGACATTTTGTTTATTAAGGAATGACTCGGACAATAATCTCAAAACTTTAAACGCGGTTTTCTCGAAACTACTTTTTTCGACCTGGTCGACATAAAACCTCAAGTTCTATTCAACTGATTGTTTCAAATTTGGTATGAAACTTTAATAAAAGTTTTTATATCATTCCAACCTTGAAAAATTCAAAACTATTTTATTTTAATACAATATTTTCAACAAAATTTAAAAATAAAAAAAAAGGGTAAGAATTTTTTTTCAGATGCTTCAGAATTTTTTTGCCATTTTACGTTTTTTTTTCATTGATACCAACAATAACGACATTATTTCTTATTAAGAAACTGTGTATGATTTTTGTTTCAGATTTAAGATTTTTTTTACATTCTCAAATAATCAATAAACAAACTAAAAAAATGTATAGGAAAAACATTTTTTGTATTTTTTTTTATTTAGTAGAAAAACGCCGGAAATTCACGCTTCTAGAATAGAATGCCCCCTTAAGTTGTTAAAATCTTGATATGTACTAAAATGTGGATGTGGAAGGGAGATTTTTCATTTGTTATTGGCATCTCGTTCATATTAATTCGTGGACTAAAAATTAAATAGGAATAGACATTAATTTATTGATATTTATTTTTTTAAAGAAAACCTCATTTTTTAATATTTTCAAACCTTATTCCAGCTGAAATAATTAAAGAGCACTTATATGATAAGAAGTATTTTATAACTTCATTGACAGAGCAGTCATGGTATGATATTTTATTACAAAACTGCACTGAAAAAGGACTTTTTTTATAAATACAATAGTATTATTTTTATTTCAAATTGTGTATTTGTTAACTTTGGCGCCGAAACTTTTTTACCACAAATAATATTCTACGAAGCTCGTGTTTTATTCTAAAATATATTTTTCTAATAAACTCAAGATTAAAGTTACTTGAAAACATAAACGTTTTAAGTGTTTTATTTTTTATTCATATTTTAGTAGCTAAACAGCCTTTGAGAAAATTTACAAACGTTAAAAATATGTTATCATTTTTGGCCTTCTTTCTAGAATCCAAGGAAGAAATCGGTAACATTTTCATTAAGTATTTTAAAAAGGTTAACAAGATAAAATTATAGAACCCTTAAGGAATGTGTTTGAACTTGAAATAAAATGTTAATTTACGCAAATAAAAAGTCCAAGAAGGATTATATACTCAGTAGTCACTATAATATTATGAAAACTGTAAATTGTTACAATAGAATACAGAATAAAATAGTGAGAGGAAAAAATATACTAGACTCAACTCAATTCAAAAATTTAATTCAGAAGACCAGTGAATGTGCTGCAACGTCTGCCCATTTTCTTGAAACAATTTTAAGTGCACTTTTTCAGTGTACTTTTTTTGCAACCATTGTAGTAGTGTATGTTACATCTCCCTCTCCCCCCCCCCCCCCCCCCCCCCACCAACACAGCGCTTGTTCCGTCTTTAATTAACTTGGACAAAAGCCAAGAAAATAAAAATACTGCTTATTTTAACGCTATTCCCAAGTTATTCTTATCATTAAGCCTTTTTTATAGTTTCACCCTTATTACGCTTAAAATTAAGACATCTTGTAAAACTCATGTTAATTGTAAACATTTTCGTTGGGAGTGGAAAGTGATATTATTAATATTGTATTGTTCTGTGATAATCATTCTTTCTTTCTTTGTATTGCTATAAATTCTTGATCTGTTTGGTTTTCTGCATTATTCCTGGGACGTAGACTGCCAATTATCTCCCCATCTCTTTTGGGGTCGGAGTCCTATGGGGCAACCAAGAAAACATATGCAGAGAAAAGGGATTCTTTAAACATGTGCCAGCTAATAACACTTTCCCTGCTTTCTTCATCTTACGATATCTCCGGTTTCGCACGTTCTCCTTTTTTCTCTATTTTTTATTCTGTTTCAGAGTTTTTTTTACATGTTTTTATACATCACAAAACCTTAATTTCTGATGTTCTAAGAATTTCCTGTGTTCGAGCTCTAGTTTCAAAAGCACGCGCCATTCCATTACAGGTCCAGCATGTGTTTTATAAATCCTCACTTTGTTTTCTGATATCGTGTACTTGTTTTTTTTCCTATATTGCGTGGATGTTGCGTGGTAATGTTGATTTTAAAACATTTATGTTAAATTCTTCTGCACGACAGCTTTATAATACTAAAGTTTTTTTATTAGACTCTCTTAAAAATAGCGTGCTGTTTTCCAAAATGTACGTTTTTCTAGAGCAAGCATTAATACATATTTATTTATTTTATCCACGGTCTATGGCGAGTTCTTAATAATATCAACATTGTATGAAATGATGTTGAAATTGAAGCTGTCAAAAATATAAAATATATGAGATAATGTATCATATTATCTTAGCGGGCTATGTTGACATGTTTAACGAGAAAAAAACGCCATCAATTTTGGTCTCAGTCGTTTCTCATTCATTTAAAATAAGATTTAACATAAAAAATACGAACCTATCTACAATAGTAATTAAATTTTAATGCAGTGCCAAAAATTCTTTTATTTATTACAGAGATAAGCAATTCCCTGAATACAATTCGTTCGATAAGCAATTCCCTGAATACAATTCGTTCGATAAGCAATTCCCTGAATAAAATTCGTTCGAAAAGCAATTAATTACCTGAATACAGTTCGTTCGATAAGCAATTCCCTGAATACAATTCGTTCGATAAGCAATTCTCTGAATACAATTCGTTCGATCAGCAATTCCCTGAATACAATTCGTTCGATAAGCAATTCCCTGAATACAATTCGTTCGATAAGCAATTCCCTGAATACAATTCGTTCGATAAACAATTCCCTGAATACAATTCGTTCGAGATTCTAAACATTTCAGGATTCCCTTTTTTTTTTAACTTTGTATTTAAGTTTAGTTTCAATTCATAATCTGTAGAATAATTTTAGAACTTGAATATAAATAAGATTTACTAAACAATGATCACAGTTTGACACTTCCCAATTGGTGATTTGGACATATTTAAGAGCGTGGAAGGGAGACAATATTGTGTTTGGCGTCAGTAATTGAACTTTCGGGTTGAGAACCACTAGAATAGGTACGGAACTTGCGGTTCATGATAGTAAATGTTAGTATCACTACCACACGCAAAAGGCAATAGATTAACCATCGCGAATCGAACCCAAAACTTCCGAGTGGAAGACAAGCGTCTTACCAACTAAGCTACGCAGGTCGTCTACAGTCTAGTTTTTCTTAGAAAGAAAGACGTGCTTAGAGGAAAAGCAATACAAACGTAATATTGCGTGAATTTAAGTGTGATCGAATTATTATATTCGATGGGTTAATTTATTTAAGAAATGTTGGTGATCAATGTACGATGAACAAAGGTTAGGGGAAGATCAGAGGTATGGTGTATTCGCAGAATAAATGCAATTAATTTTCTTGGTATTTCTATTATATTTTACATTAATTCGCAATCCCCTAAATGAATTCTGACGCCAAATAATTCAAATGAATATTTGAAGAATATAAACAAAGGTATGTTTAATTAAATCCGAATATTGTAAAAAATATTTATACGAGTACTGCATTTTTCCCTATTGCTTTATTCTGGTGGAAACAAATATGCGGAGGAAATAATTGTATGCGGGTAGATTAAAATATAAATTATCAACATACGTACGATTTTAATAACAAAATTAATTATAATTAGACCCCTGCAACGTTGCACAAAGCTCAATTTCTCTGTTTTTATTCCAGTATATTTGATATCATCGTTTTACTTAGGTTGAGGTGAATAAATCTGCAACTTTGTTATATTTTCATTAGGCAACATAACTAGTGTGTGATATTTAAAAAAAGACGCAATATAAAATATACTTAATACAAATGAAGGAAAAAGAAGTATCGAAAACCCCCGAATATTGGTCCCTTGGAAATTACTGAATGACCTCTGTTGCCCAGTTGGTAGAATGCTTGTCTTCTAGCTTAGAGTTCCAGGTTCAATTTCCAATGCTACCCATAAATGGGAAAAATATCTGTGTCATATTTTAACAACTGGCTTTTAAACAGGCCAATTTTTGGTTGGAAGAAACTTCTACGTGGTAATATGCTAACCAGGCTGTACCGTATACGTCCGAAATTGAACGCAATACATCATCATCATCGTCAGCCGTACAATCCAAGATGAGTTTTAGCTGTTTTTATATATTTTTTAACACATGAGATGAAATAAATCCTTTTCATAATATTCATTCCATAATTTTCAACCGATTTTTATAAATTTAGAACCGCATGAAAATGCTAGCATCTCACCAACTTACTCCACAGAGGTCGTCAAATCGACTAATAAAAATGAAGCAGTCAAAAATATTAATTAAACGGAATGTAGCATCATGGCTAACGGACTATACTAGACTTCTATCGGTAGATCCAAAGCTTAGCTTTATTGAGATATTGACTTTGTTAAAAACATTTCACTTGAGTTTTCATATTTCAATTTCAATTTTCATAATGAGTTATTTTAATAAAAACGTGTTAAGACGTCTATAATTCTTGGTTTTAAATTTAACTGAATAGAATTATCGTCTTGTTGGCTTACGCCAAATAAACGAAATGTTTGAAATGCTCAGCTTATATGGTAGTGCTCATTATGGTTGTTAATGTCTCAGATTCTAAGGTTCTCGCATCATAAGGAATAACTCAGTATTATGATATTCTCACTATATGGTATATTTCAGTTAAGGACTGTGGTGTTTGAAAGCGTTCATCACGTATTTCAAGCTATGCTTTTGCATATATTTAGTCTAGATCGCACTCAGTCATGTTTCCTGTTGCATAATACATACTGAAGTTGCTTCCTGCAACTCAACTCCCGAGTCCTTTTCCACATTATCTGCATATGTGACTCTTTTGATTTTACCACAAATACCAAAGGTTATCTAAATGTTAAATAATTATGTATTTGGAAGCGGATTAATAAAGTAATAAATTGACGTACATTATTCTCAACCGTTTTCTTTTCAAACTTAAACCAGGCATTGTACCAGTACGTAAGGTTATCACTCATTCATTTACAAGTTTTTTTTTTAATTTCATGTTTTAAAGAAGTTAACGATTTTAATACATTCTTCGAAATACATTCACTTCAAACATTCTTAATAAAACATCTTACACAAATACATGCATCACTTCAAACATTCTTGATAAAAAATCTTACACAAATAAAGTAATAAACATCAGAATTTTAGCAAAGAGAAGTTTTCGTTTACAGGATAATAATAATCGATTTTATAAAATAAAGAATTTTTAATTTCTTTCAATACCACTTTGTTCTAGCCTAATGATCATTCTTACATTGACACAGTTATGTACGCTGTTTGTATTACACCTCTTCAATGATCGTTTCTTTCTTAGGAATTCATCTTTCAATATTTAAATAAAAATTCACGTAAATAGAAATGTGAAATATGAACATTCGAAAATAAATATGTTAAATAATTATATAGTATTTATATTCCGTTATATTCGTGACTGGGCCTTGTAACCTCCTCGCCATTCCAACGTCAATTCTGTGGCGTGGAGTTTTTTTTTATTTCTTTTCATTTAAGTGAGTGAGCCGTTATACACCAGCAAACTTACCGGGCACACCGCTGTGCTGGATCCGATGAGACACCTGAAGTGAGATGATCGGAGCACACCGGCATGTTTTTTTTTCCTTTTTTTCGAAAGAACAGATATGACCGAGGTCATGTGTATCCTTATACTCCCGAACACTAGGCGGAAAAAATACCTGCGTCATTCGAGGGGAAAGGAACAGCGTGGACTTCGAACCGACGATCTTCCGCACGGAAGTCCAGTTAGTTACCGCGCAGCCATGTTCATAGACAGTACTATGTGTTAGGTTTATTCGCATATGAATCTCTCTTCCAACCAACCACAAAGATGTTAAAGAGGACTTTGCTGAAAACCAGACAGGAATCCTCGTATTATTTTTGTAGTTTTGATGTCCGTTTGTTTTGTGTTTTGTGTGTTGGAGTGGATTTACTATATTATGCATGTTTTTTTTTTTATATTTTTAGGTAATTTTTTTATTTCTTTTGTATGTTATGACTGTTGATTACCTGAGCCTTGGCCTGTCTCAAATTTGTATTTTGTGTGTGTTAAGTGGTATACTCGTACATGTGCGTACATCTTTTTGATATTTTTTTGTATGTAAATGTTTACAATTTTTGTGACAAGTTATATTTATATCCATGCGCACTCGGAATTTTAATTTTAGTATTACTCTTGTAACCTTATTTAATGGTCGGTAAAAGACCGTATATTGTAATACAATAACATTAAATTAAAAAGGAATCTGTCTTCTGACGAGAATTAAACTCGCAACATGCGGGTAATAAGAAAGACAGGCGTCCTAACAAATAGGTCACGGAGACCATCTTAATGTTTGAAGGATGTTAACCCATCCCAGGTTATGTATAATATCAATCATGTACAATATATAGTACTCGTATAATGTGAAAGACAAAACTTAAGTACAGTTCAAAAGTATTTTTGGAAATATATGTTTCACCTCGTTGTTCTTCACAGCTCAATTTCAATTACATTTTATGAAAAAATTACGCGTGCAGACAATACAAGGTATGAAATAAAATATTTTTGAACTTTTATAAACATGTTTTTTCAAGTTCATGTTTACCGCTGAACATACACTTCAGAAGTCACTCACTCTCGTTTGATTTGCGAATAAATACATAATACTTAAAACTACCTTCCGAGAATAAAACACAACATAGGCAATCTAAAGTAACATAAATTTGTAAGTATATTCAAACCTTTCGTAGAGCACGTTCCTTTACATCATTATTTATAGAGATCCAGAGCATCTGTGTCGGGTTCCATTACCCTTTCGTCGGTACAACCGTAACTGGGCTGATCCTGTCCCAACAATGGTTAACTGGACCTTTTCTCGTAAACTTGTAAAGTTTTGCAGCCATTACTTTATTTATATTTCAGATATTTATTTCGCGAAAAAAATGTTTCGATCCGTGTGCCTTTATCGGGAAAACTTTTGGAGTCATACGTATTTTTCTAGACTAAAGGTGTTTAACTTAAAATGAATTTAAATTTTCAGATAGGTCTATTGGAAATCGTGAATATCGTTAAATTAATCTTGCTGTTTTCTTTATCGTACCTTTAGAAATTTGTTAAATAAAAAAGGTTATTTGTTACTTTAAGTTTTTAATATCCCTATCTACTGAAAATGTAAGTATTTCCTTACACCAAATTTTTGATGCAATGGTTGTTGATACAAATTTAATGCAGAGTTACTGACATTTAGTATTTCAATTCGATGTTCAAATACTCGTAATATCGCGTTTTGAGTGTCTCTAGACCAAAACGGTTAAACAAATATAAATCAAATCTTGAATTTTTGATGAACATAAAGGAAATAACTTATTTATTGAAGGTGATTTTTTTTTACTGAATGAACAATGTTTTCATGTTTTATTTTATTTTAAGACTTTGTCTCTAACATAAAAAACACACATTCTAATTAAAAAATGCAAACTTAAAACTAAAAAAATGTTTCCTTCTTCGTCACACTATATGTTGATAATATTTGAATTTGGTAATAGTAAAAAATAAAGGTAATATTAAAACAAATGTCTGTAAAATATGATCGTCAGGTATAAATTTTGTTCAAATAGTCAGTCCTCCCAGAGTTTGTAGAGAAAATTCATATGTTAGCGTAGCATAATAATTATGACAGAATGAAGCAAAGGGCTTTCTGCCCGAGTGTCACGGCACTCGGGCAGAATATCATCAGATGATGCAATAACTCCGGTGTTTCGTGCTGCATCGAATGCAGCCAAAGAGCATAATATACTCCATTCATGGAGCGCGCAGGAGCGCGTGTAGACACTCTATCATAATTTACCCCTGCTGGTGACAAGGGGATGTCATATCTCATTTAGATTGGATGTTATCCACAAGTACCTAAGCTGGGTACATTTCCGATTAAATTTTGTGTTTTTTTTAATCTAATTTTGTGCTAACTGATTTGTGTTCAATGAGTTGGCAGAATTCCCTCTGTTTAATTTTCATTAACTTGAATATCAACCCATTCGAGGTAATAGGTTATAAAAAAAGCCTTTACGTATTATATTCCAAACTACTTAAAATTTAAAGTTTTTGTCGAAGTGGATTCTTTGTAATACAACTTTCTGCGAGAAGCCTCAAGTATACCTAGAGAAACTGAAGATAACTTGAACACATATTTATTGCTCAATGACCGTGTTGACACAGGACAAGACGTGATAAAATCCCAACATTTTTAAGATAAGGAAATGACGTTGATAACAATGTGTCATTTCGCAATAAATATATAATGTATTTAAATGATGTAAGCATTATATATTCAGAATAAATAACTGTCTTTGATTTTTTTGTGTGAAATCTGTAATTTGAAAAATAGCTAAGGCTCAATCAAATGTGGTTCACACTTATCGATATTTACGAAAAAAATAAAGAAGCATTATTCATCTCCAAACATTCCTCGCACTAAACTCCCACACGATTCGCATCTAAATCCCGATTTTCCTCGATATTAGTGTTATATTTAAAATTTTGTAATTTTTCTCAAATATTTTTTTAATTTATTAAGTTTAAGACACGGTCATGGATACCGATTATAATTACGAAACAAAAGCGGCTTCGTTGGAAGAAATCGATTGGAAACTGTAAATTTGTCATACGTACAATATTTTCATGAAAGGGTTAAAAAATTAATATACTCGTATAATAACGATATTTTATTTGAAATGTATATTAATAAGTAAAAAAATCCACTCGTAGAAATCAGTTGAAAGTAATTAAAATGTGAAGGTTTTTTCTCTAAAAATCTATTTTCTAAATCATAGGCGTACATTGCTACACAAAATAACTTTTTATTTTCATCAATTATTAATCCTTAAATTCAACTAATTAGTCCAATCAAATTTGATATATTCCACTTGAACTTATTTGAAATAATATTTCACTTTTATTTTATTTAACATTTTAAGCGAATAAACATTTTTATTGGTCTAAATCAGTGATTCTTAACGGGGGCGCCAGCGCCCCCTTGTGGGCGTTTTAGAAGTCTGGGGGGGCGTTTATACATTTTTAGAATTTAGGGGGCGCTGCAGGAGTTCCAGTGGGCGTTATGTCGAAATACAAAAATAAGGTATGCTCAATTGGTGCGTGCACTGCACACATCATCACTGTAAATCATCGTGTACACAATCGCGAATAAAATATTGCGATCGGGTTACCATGTTGCGTTTGACAGTTAGCGCTATGTCACATGAAAGAAAGATACAAAATGCGCACTCATGCGCATGCGTATCTTATTTTTTCTATGTATGGCGTTGTGTCATGCAAAGCGATTTTGCTGCATATTACAAATTAGTCATTTCTGTCAGTCCGTTGGGGCGATCGCGTTAATTTATGTTGGTGTATGTGAGTTCTTCTTTATTAAAATTATTTCTTCATAGATTAGCCCTTTTTTCAAGATGTCAGTCAAACAGAAAAAGTGTCGACAATATTTAGTTGACTATTTAACATTTGGTTTTGTTTCATCTCCTACAAATCAACAATTGCCAATGTGTTTACTCTGTCAACATGTGTTTTCTAACGAGGCCATGAAGCCATCGCGGTTAAAGGAACATTTTGTAAAGAAACATCCCGACAATAATAATAAAGACATATCGTATTTTCAACAACTTAAGAAAACATTTGATAGTCGCAATACTCTCAGTAATGTTTTTAAGAAGATTTCAAGTCGGAATGATAAAGGACTAATGGTGTCTTATGAAATAGCACAAATTATTGCAAAATGTAGTGCACCACATATATATGGAGAAAAATTAATACTACCAGCTATACGTGTATTCATTAATAATATGATCAGGAAAAACCAGCAAGAGATACTTTCTTCAGTCCCATTGAGCAATGATACAATTTCAAAAAGAATTGATGAGATAGCAAGTGATATCGAAATTCAACTATGTGATGAACTACAGTCCAACGAATTTTCATTACAATTGGATGAGAGTACTCTGCATAATAATGAATCTCTACTACTTGCTTATGTACGATTTGTGAAGAATGAAAAAAATATTGAAGAAATGTTATTTGCAAAATTACTTACTACTAACTCGACTGGTGCATCAATATTTGAAACCCTTGAAAACTTTTTCGCAGAAAAATGTATTCCCTTCATTAATGTGATTGCTTGTGCTACTGATGGAGCACCAGCGATGGTTGGTCGGCATCGTGGTTTTGTATCAAGATTGAAAAATGTGGCCCCAAATGTTCTAACAATTCACTGCATCATTCACCGTCAACATTTAGTCGCAAAACATCTTAGCGGACGTCTTCACAAATCGATGAGTATTGTTATAAAAGTTATCAATAAAATAAAGTTCTCTCCCTTGAATGATAGATTATTCCGTCAACTGTGTAAAGAAAATGATGAAGAATTCGAAAGACTTATCTTACATACAGAAGTAAGATGGCTATCGAAAGGAAATTGTTTAAAAAGATGTTATGCACTGTTTGATACAATTGTGGAGTTTTTGGATGTAAACAGTGAAAACATATGCATTGAATTAAAATTACTACGAAATGATGTGGCCTATCTTTCGGATATATTCAAAAAAATTAATGAAAATCTCCTGAAACTTCAAGGAAACAATATCAGCCTTATTAAAGCCAAAGGAGTTGTACTAAGCTTTATCAATAAACTTAAATTATATAAAAATAATCTTAGTCGGCGAGAATTCCATCAGTTTCCTTATTTACAACAATTAAAAGAAGATATGCTCGAGGATTCTGATTTGAAAACATACTGTAGCCACGCCACATTGACGCCCTTATCGAAGATATGATAATACGATTCAAAGACTTGCAGGAACTTGTAATACCAGCTTGGTTAATTAATCCATTTTTATCAGACATAGAAAGTGTCAGTCAAAATTTAAAAGAGCAGTTTATTGAGCTTCAAAATGACTGTGAGGCTTAAATAATATTCAATCAATGTGATTATGATGCTTTTTGGGCTCGTTTTCGCCATCAATACCCTCTTCTGTGGAAAGAAGTAAAATTACCCATCATAGCATTTCCTTCGTTTAGTGGAAAAGGGTTTTAGTGCAGTAATGCATATATTAAAAAAATCACGAAATCGATTACAAATAAGCTAAAGAGGAGATTTGAGATTGTATTTAAGTAAATTTGAACCTAATATTACGAAATTGGCGCAATCACATGAGGCTCAAAGATCTCATTGAATAATTTTTTTATTTTTTATTAAAAATTTCATATTTCGTATTGAATCATGTACTTTTTTTTTTGAAATAATATTATAATGTTGTGTGTAATGTTAATATGACAAAAAAGGCAATAAATACATAATGTTTATAAAAATAATCACGTGTTTTATTTTTATTTCTCCTATTTTTTTATTTATAGTAGGAAATCGATTGCATAAAATACATACGTGGAGAAAAGTGTAAATTTTGAATTTCGCATTTTGTGGGGGGGGGGGGCGCTGGATAATTTTACCGTGGTAAAGGGGGCGATTCTTTCAATACGGTTAAGAAACACTGGTCTAAATGAATAAACAGCAAATGGGTTACTCCGCTTAAGTTAGAGCGTACAAATATTTTTTAACAAAATAATAATCTAGACATTTATACTAAGTTATTATTCTCAGTAATGTTTTTCGCTAAAGGATTAAAAAAAGATAACTACGGAATGGCCAACGTGGCTCTTAATTGGCTGGAATTTTAATTACTCAAATACCTTCAATTCTGAAGTTTAACTGGATAAATTAAATTAAAGTGTTTGCAGTCAGATGATACTAATTTGATTTACAGAATCGGTTACTATTTTTATCCGATGGTAGATATTAAAAAATGTGATACTTGATAAATAAAAGTTTAAGCCAAATTATAAAATTGAACTTTATATTAATTTCAAATTGTATATACAAAATTTATTAGGGTAGGTAATGGACAGTGCGCAACATTTTTCAATTACGATTTTTATCTTTCACTTCTTCTTTTCTTGTGTTTATCCTTCGATTATCCTTACTCCTAACAATTTCTTCTTTCAAAAAATAATTCACTGAATTCAGACATACTGGTATCAACTTTCCTATCCCGCTACTCCTAATCACATTAGCACTGTAAATTCGTTTTGTCAATCTTTAATCACTCATTCTATCTCACACCAATCAAATGAACTCCGTACTCTCGTTAATATGACGTCAATTTTCCGACCCAGAAGTCGCGCGTTCGTTTCCCGTTGGTATTCATATTTTTAAAAAGAGTTTCAGTCTGGCTTTCAGTGCAGGTCTCTTTTTCATATTTCTGGATGGTTCTAAAATAATATTTCATGGCAATATTCAACAACCCACCACGTTGTACAATATATAACGAAAGCGTGGTATAATATTAAACTTTTTTTTGGTTGATTGTCAAATTACCTCAGTGTAATCTTCTTTATTCTGCGTATGGCATAAGTCCCTAATTAACGTGAATCCTTAACAACATCACTCATATTCAATCATTTACACTCGTACTTAAGCTCCCTTCTTATTTTCCACGAATCACTCACACACATTCAAGTTGGTACTAGTATTAGTTGCAATCTACCATAGTTGCAGCATTTGGCACTGTCCAGTCTAGTATTCAAATTATCATATTAAAAAGCAAATGATCTGTTATCATAAGATATATTTTTCTTTCACATTATTGATGTATGAAAATAATATGTGGTAACTACCCCAATACATTCTAAAGGGTCTTTCAAATTGAGCGATTTTTTTTATTCTTGAATAAAATACACAATTTGCTTTGATTTAAAAAAACTTTTAATTGGTCATTGAAGTATAATGTATGATATTTAAACACAAAAAACAATATCCGCCAAATTTCCGCCTTTTGGAGTTTCACAGATGTCCACTCTTTTGTCAAAATTTTGGATGACATTTTGACATAATTGCGGTTCTAACTCACCAATAACGCGAATAATTTCGTCCTTCAGCTCAGGAATTGATTGGGGGTCATTCTTTATACCTGGCTTTTCACGTAACCTCAAAGAACATAGTCCAACGGTCTCAGGTCACATGATTTTGGTTGCCAATTATGGTAATCAACATTACCATTTCCGGAGATTACAATACATAAAATAATTCAACGATTTGAACGCGTTGTTGTATTGTATACGACTCCATTTTTATAAATGTCATACATTACACTTCTCAAATGTCACAAGACCCAGACAAGTTCGCGACGTAATCTGTGTTTTATCCAAAAATTTAAAAAACCGCTCAATTTGAGACCGTTTATATGCATACATAATTTGAAATTAGTATACGTTTACATAAAATGAAGTTCAATTTTTTCAATTTATTTTTTTAAGTATCACATTTTTAAAGGTGTAACATTTGTTTCTACATACTTAAAAGTATAAAATGAATGCGTTAAATTTTATTTAAAACATATTAAATCTGTATCTGTTCACCTTTTATATTTTTTCGTTGAATTTGATAATCATACATATAACATAAATACTTACCATCCCGCTAGGTATCTTTTGGGTTTGGTAGGACATATCACAAAGGGCCAATATTTACACCTTTTGGGTTTGGTAGGACAGATCACAAAGGACAAATATTTACACCTTTTGGGTTCGGTAGAACAGATCACAAAGGACAAATATTTACACCTTTTGGGTTTGGTAGGACAGATCACAAAGGACAAATATTTACACCATGGGTGGTCAACCTTTTCAGCAGCCGGGCCAGATTTTAGAAATGAGATTTCTTACCGGGCCATACAACAAAATTTATTTTATTATTCAAAGCAAACAAGAAATATATTGTTTTTTTAAGAAGATATAACAAAAATGAGAATCAAACATATTTATTAGTTTAGAGTTAGGCAATACAAAAAATAATAATAAAAAATAAACAAAATATAATAAATTTTTGTGTGACGTCTGATTTTGTTTGTCAGAACTAAGTGCATCAATGTTGATAACGATTGATGCCTTCGACTTAAAAAAGTTCACTGTTTTGATGACCACCTTCATGACATGATCCATTTTAAGGGACTTGGAACATACATTCTCCTGATGAATAATGCAATGAAAATTTAGCATCGAAGTATTACCAACTCTGCAGGCTTCATTTTCAATCAATTTTACTAAACCTTCGTGTTTCCCAACCATTGCTGGAGTACCATCTGTTGTTAAGCCCGATACGTTGTTGAGTTGTAACGAAAAGCGATTCAATGTCGATGTAACAGCTCCTAACAAATCTCGTGACCAAGTAGTGTCCTTAAGTGGATACAGTTCCGCTAATTCTTCTATTTTGTTAAAATGGACATCAACGCCCCTGATAAAAATCGCCACTTGAGCGGTATCTGTTAGGTATGTGCTTTCATCCAATGCTAGAGCAAAAAATATGAACTTGGATGCTCGATTTTTCAAATTATCTTCAATATGTTTTCCAATGTCATCCACACGCCTAGTAATAGTTTGACGAGACAGGCTTATTTTTGAGAAATCCGTTTTCTTTTCTGGGCACAGAATTTCCACGACACTCTCCAAACATTCCTTAACCATTTCACCATCTGAATATGGCTTCGATTTTTTTGCTAGTATCATGGCTACTGCATAACTAGTTTTTACATAGCATGTTGACTCTTGAGCCGCTCTAGTAAATATCCGACGTAGTGCAGAAAGTTTTCTTTTTAATTCATTTACTTGGTCTTGTCGAAATTGCCCTTCTTACTTATCAAACTTATTTGCATGTTTAGTCTCGTAATGCCGTTTAATGTTATACTCTTTCAAGACAGAAACAGAATTATTGCATATCCAGCATATTGGCTTTGTTTTAAATTCCACGAAAAAATAGTTTATAGTCCATCTGTCTTGAAAACTTCTCAGTTCTTCTGTGACTCTTCTCTTCTTTGGTCCAACGTCTTTACTACTTGACGCCATTGTGGGTATTCGTTTTTAACTAAAAAAAGAAATAAAATGACATCAGTATTACACAACTTTCTGACAAAATGATGAGATGCTTGTGGTGCATTGTAAAAAATCTGTCATGCCATTAAGGATCTGATTCGGGCTAATTCATTAGTAAAATAAAAACAAAGTATGTAAATAAAGTAAAATACTAAAGAAAGGCCTTTTATTTTTTTGTACTAATAAACGAAAAAGTAGGTACTCAGACAAAAGCCAGTGGTCAGCACGGTTGGTAATTTGGTTAGATGCCCATAATTAAACACAAAACAAAAAATAGAACTCTACAAAATCAAAGCCAAATATCATAGATTAATTTAAAAAAATAAAAGCTGAGTTTGCTTACCTTCACTGCACTTAAAAAAGTAGACGGGATTCGGTATAGTATTAGACAGGATACTCGGTTATAGCAATTTGTATTCTTATCAATGTGTATTTGAAAGTCGATCACAAAATCTCACGAGACACATGGCGATAACGCACACAATGGAAGCAACCACACGTCCGACGGCGTTGCGAGCTTGCCACAGACTAGCGGTCGCACGACGCATCCCGCCCCGCATTCACGCTCAAGGCTATCCACACAAGATCGGCGTGCGCGCTTTTTTAAATCAGCTTAACGTTGTGATTGTCTGTTAACACGAATATACCATAGAAGAAGTTGTCACGAAAGTTGAATCAATGTACTGAGATACTTCCATATATGGGATATGATACGAACTACGCACGATAGAATGTTCTTTTGGTGGTTTTATGTACACTAAAAGAAAAAAATGTGTGCATATGCTCCGCGGGCCACAAGTAGACACCCAGCGGGCCGCGGGTTGGCCACCCTTGATTTACACCTTTTGGGCTTGGTAGGACCGATTACAAAGGACAAATATTTACACCGTTTGAGTTTGGTAGGACAGATCACATGGACGAATATTTACACCTTTTATACATACACCACATTTCTCGCCTCATCCACATCTATCCATCTCATTACACATGCTTTTCTGTTTCTCATACATGTTTACATTTTTCTCTATTAAAATTTCTCTAACTATCTCCATCTTCTCTTTTCTCAATCCAGCTCTTCTGAGCTCTCCGTTTATTTCAGATTTATATATTTGTTTCCTAAGTCTTGCACAACTCATTTTCTCAGTCATATTTTATCTAATAATTTCCTACTCTATCATACATAGTGAACATCTACATAAGGCACGTATTTCTATCCCATTTTTTCTGGTCCTTTTCAATGCCCAGACTTTACTTTAATACTTCAAGCTAAATATTAGCAAACTACTGTGCACAATAATTTTGAAGGTTTTGCGATTGATTTATTGAAAAAAAAAGCAGTACTAAGGACACCGTTGACCTTGAACCTTGTAGCAACTCGCCTTTCAATATAACATATTTCTCTAGCTAACTATCTCTCGAAAACATGATAAGCGTGTTTATCAAACAATGATCATTTTAGTAAAAATGTTTCGAATGTTTTGATTAAATAATGTTAAGAAAACGAACATGTTTATAATATTTTGATAACATGTTAACTTTGGTATCTTAATAAATCGTTAGCTAATCCTTTTATTTTGTTAAATTGTATATTTTACTAGCAGAATATATTTTGGTATTGTAGAATAATATTCAATTTTTCCAATTAGTTTTTGGGTACCTTATGATAATTCTTCAAAATCAAAAATTATATTCTTCTTCTTGAAATGCCGTATCTTATTGGAGGTTGGTCACAATCTTTATTTTGTTTATTGCAGTCTGGACTAAGTCAGTAGAACTGCAAACAAAACCAATACTGTACGTTCTTAAGTAATAAAACGGGACCTCTTTTTCTACCTCGTTTACCAGTTAGTTAAACGCCTGTATTCCAGCCGGAGATTTGCGGGTTCAACCCTCGCTGGGTTTTTAATTTTTTTTACAGGAAGGTTCCACATGATTTTCACTTACAGGCGCTTTTAAATCTTTAAGTTTGATTGGAAGAGATTGCTACATAACAATTAAGTCACTAAGATGTACTGTATGCAACAATAGTATAATACAACATCATTTATTTTCTACTAGGTGATCAGTGTACGAGCATATTTATATATTTTGCCTCTCAATCTGTGACCGAGATACAAACTTGGACTGTTTTATGCAGTTGTCTGTCATTATTCATATGCATTAGCACTTCTACATTTGTAACACGGTCTACCCAATGAATATTGAAAATATATATATTAATCCACAGTTGGTTCAATACTCTCGCCTCCATTCCATAGAGCCAAGTTGAGAAGATGTAGCAGCGAAATCCATTTATATTTAACAAATAAATTTATTGGTATTTATTCAGGATTAATCAAATTACAAAAGGAATTGTCTTAAAAAAGTTTTGATAAAATCAGTAAGGTTCTATGGTTTAAACATTTTTACAAATTTTTTAATATTTTTATCAAACAAGTTAATTACTCTTCATATAGTAAATCAAAATTAACCTATTAAACTTGGATACTTGTGCTGCATAAGTTCGCATATTGTCCCAATACACAAGGGAGGCTCGATGGATGACTTAAAAAATTATAGACCCATATCTCTGCTGAGCATTCTTTCAAAAATTATTGAGAAAATAGTGAAGGACCGACTGATGAAATTTTTCAATATGCACAACATTATCTCTCCTAATCAGTTTGGTTTCCAAAGGAATGTGGGAACTGAAACTGCTTTGCTTAGTCTAGTAAACAGCGTTACCAACACTTTGGATAATAAGAAGGCATGTTTGGCAGTTTTTTTGGACCTTGCAAAGGCTTTTGATACAGTGTCTCACCGAATATTACTTACCAGATTGATGGAGGTGGGCATATGTGGGCGCTCTTCTAGTTGGTTCTCTTCTTACTTGTCTGATAGAACTCAGAGAGTCAAATTGGGTGATAGTGTATTTGGTGAGCCTCTTTTTGTAAGATTCGGAGTACCTCAAGGTAGTGTTCTGGGACCTATATTGTTCCTGATATATGTCAATCAGTTGTGTAATCTTTCTCTCAGGGGTAAGATTATTACTTTTGCGGACGACACGGTTCTTCTATTCGAGGGCCGAACATGGGATGATGTATTCTTAAAGGCTAACGAAGAATTGCGTGTAGTTAAAGAATGGATGGACTCAAATTTATTGACTCTAAATTCCCAAAAAACTAAATACATCACATTTAGCATATCTACAAGAACTCAAGCACCTACAAATAAATACATAACACTACACACTTGTTCACCCATGTCTGACTGTAGTTGTGTTTCCTTGGAAAGGGTTGATAGTATAAAGTACCTTGGAGTTTATGTTGACCAGTTCCTTCGTTGGGAGGTCCATATTAACACTTTGAGCGCAAAAATCAGAAAACTAGGATACATATTCCGTATGATTCGAAATGTGCTCAGTGAAAATATTCTTAAAAGTATATACTTCGCCTTATGTCAGTCAGCACTTTCTTACGGTATATCAGTTTGGGGGGGATGCACCTTAACCCAGAAACACATATTACAGGTTTCCCAAAAATTGATTGTGAAAATAATCAATAAACTTCCTGCTCGGTATCCCACGGCGGAGCTTTTCAGAGAGTATCAGGTCCTGAACATAGCCAATTTACATCTCAAATCCATTCTCTGGCACTACCATCGAGAGGAGGGGAAGATGCAAACTCAGCAGACACACATGACACGCATGGCAACTAATGAAATGTTCACCATCCCTAGAGTTAAAACCTCTTTTGCCCAAAGGCAATATGCTTATTTGGCTCCCATTACATACAATGGCGTGCCGACTTCAATAAAAGTAAAGGTAGGAAAACCATTTAGACAGTCGATCGGAGCGTGGTTGTTATTGCGACAGGATTTTGAGTACTTGGGCTTTCAGGATGAATGACGAGTGGAAAGGATTTATGTGAGCTCGTGAGTATGGGTCTCTTATTATTGTTTTAATTTTGGTTGTTATTGTATTTGTGTTTCTGTGTGTTTTTCTTTTTTTTGTTTTGAATTTGTTTTGATTTTTATTCTTATGATTGTGTGCAGTATATTGTGGGATGAATATTTTTGGTCTTTCTGGAGCGATAATGTGTGAGGAGTTGAGTTTCGCAGGGTGTTTCCAGTTGTAGTTGAGTGTCACTGTTTGTCAGGTTGATGAGAGCGTGCAACGGGGTTTTTTGTGTTATCAAAAATCGGAAAGAAGTATCGATTTATTTTTTCATGCTAAATATCCTCAGTGAGATACAGGCAAAAGCCTAGTTTACTGGGGATACGACAAATGAAAGGCAACAAACCCAGATCCATTAAAATTATATGTCCAAATCAAATTACCTGTTGTTTTTTCTCAAATTGTGTATATTTCTTGTCATGTGTAATAATAAAAAATAAAAAAAAAAAATAAAAAAAAATAATATAAAATTTTATATCACTTTCGTTGCATACGTTAAAAATCTAGCAAGTGGATTATTACCATGTGGTAACTCTTTATAATCAACTAGAAAGTAGATAAATAGGCTCTAAATGAAATCAAGCACGAAACCTTTATTTAATTTTTGGGCAACAACAGGAATCGAATCCGCAACCTAGAGACTTAAAGACAAGCATATCACCAATCAAGTCATGCAGATCATCTACTCTGGTATTTTTAATGTGATGAGAAATTAAAATCATTGGATTCAGAAGCTGAAATTTGTATAAATCTACTCGTAAATATCGCTTAATACAATATCAGAAATATTTACAACTTAAATATCACCAATTCCAAATATGTTATATCGGTCACAATATCAGAAATATTCATAACTTTAATATCACCAAATCCAAATATATGTCAGAAATAATCACAACTTAAATATCACCAAATCCAGATACCTGTCCAATATCAAAATTATTTGCAACTTCCTACACACATAAGTTCAATGGTTGCGCAAGGTTAACTGGAAGAAACCCGCAATAATTTGTTTATTTTGAATGAGAACAGACATATTTTTATTTAAGTAAAATCTTCTTATAAGCAAAAAAAAATTATGAAAAGTAAAAAAAGAGTGTATTAAAAAGAAATACCTTTTAATTTTATTTCATTAAAATTGAGTAAATAAAATATGATTATAATCATGTTTTATTTACTCAATTTTAATCGCCGTTGCTTTCATAAAGAATGTATATTTAATATAATTACACAAAGGCAATAAATATAACACAGGTCAAACAGCAATAAATATATGATAGGATTAACTCAGTTATTTTAACAGAGTGTTTTCATCAATTGTTTTGATGACTTAATAAATGTATTAATATCTAAACAATTCATGGAATTTCACAAATTAATCTGTTATCTTGAACTTTTCAAGTAAACTATGCTGACTGACATGAATGATAATTACGTTAAAACTGAACAGCAAAATTATTCCATTCAGCAAACTTGCTATAACAAGAGATTTTTTTTTGTTAAAATGTAATCGTGATGTTTATAAGACCTAAGAAAGATTTTCTTTTGGGCGATGGCTTTTTTCAGGATCAAAAGGGATTTTCTAAGAAGAGTATGTAATAGATAAGCCTAATATCCTACAAAAGAGAAATCCCGGCGATAAATATGCAATGATTCCAAAGCAAGTGACCCGTAGCGGTATTTCCCGTGGCTGCTTTTGTCGTTCTTGATGAATTATCGCATTTGTTTTCGATGTCCCCAATCTAACAAAAATACGATCCAATTTTGTACTGCAATCGAAAACAACTGGAAAATGGCAGAAAGAAGAAATTGCCTTTCTCGAAAAGATAAATATTTCACTTGAAAGACCCACTCGGAAAACAGAGTATTTTGTGGAAAGTAAATATCGAATGAAAAAGCAATTGTCTCGAAATTACGTTCGTATCTTACAGGAATTATTAATACTCAAGTCCATCAAAAAGTCAGATTAAGAATCAAGTACTGTTTTTTTTTATTTAAATTACCAGGAAGGTTAAAATACGAAATTCTTTTTTTGAAAAGTATTGAAATAATACAGTTTTTCGATCTCGATCAAAATTTGAAAACAATGCCACTCTATGGTATGGAATATTTATCGTCGTAATATGTTATTTTTATGACATTCACAACCCTTATCTTCAACTAAATACGTCTATATTACTTGAATTCAAAAACGCAATATTGTATTTTTATTTAAGAACTATTGTATTTTTGGTGTCAGGCTAGAAACATGCAAATATATCAACGAAATAAATGGTGTTAAAGACTCGTTTTTCCTCTCTTTTGAATTTAAAAAGACTCTTTTGAGTAAAAAAATAAAACACTTCAACTGCTGAAATAACCAATGTATGATTAACATTAGTAATAACACAAAGCTGTCAAACAATGATGAGTAATGTCATCGTGATTGTTCAATGTATATACGTAGACACATGTGTGAATGTATTAAAAATATTGATCGTAGAATTAAAAGATCAGATTATATAGTAGTACTATAAGAAATAAAGAAATTTTACACACAATTGTAAGGAAACTGTATGAAACATGGAAATCGAAAATGTTTGTTGTTGAAAGAGGAAGTTAAAGTGTACGTAAAAGAAGTGAAAAATGAAACAATACAGCAAGTTAAAGAAATTTTGTCGAGTGGCTTTACATCGATATGCTAAATGCGATATTAAAAAAGGGTAGCAAGCAATAAATTGAATGGTTGGTTATGCAACATGTTTACCGATCGAAGCATTTCAAGAGAAGTAAAGTAGGTTGCTCACAATAGAATACTGGTCCCAACATCGAATACGCAACTGATGCTGAACGTGGCCAAAAAGTAATGAAAGTAAGATAAATGATGTAGAAAGTATAGCGTTGTGCATAATGTGTAAAAAACAATGTATGACAAAAATGTGGAATAAGAACATTCGGAAGGAATGTGGATTTTTGAAATATGCAGTATTTAAGATAAAGAAAGGAGAATTAAGATCGTTCGGTCATGTAGAAAGAATAAATTATGAAAGATATAAAAAAAATCATTTATATTATACGTACAAGTAGTATAGAAGATACGATAAGTTTGGGAAGACATAGAAAAACCTTACATAACCAGATGAAACGAATTCTGAAAGATAAAAAGCCTTAATAAAAGAAGAGTATATATGACGAAGTGTATGAACTTGGCAGAAGCAAGAAATGTATATAATGAAGTAGATCTGTTATCTCTTCCTAGATAGAATGAATCCTACCAGGATAGAATGAAATAAAGTTCTGTTCTCTCTGCCTACCCCAATACGGACATGGTGATGATGATTATAATGATAAATAACACAAACTTCATGTGATAAAATGAATTAATACATAAAAGATTGTTACATATTGAATTACCTCCCTACAAACTTCATCCGAAGAAAAATACATCGCTCGATAATAGTTTAGTTATGTCTTCTAATATCTGATCAAACGTCATGTCAAATGCCACGCCTCAAAAACACGATACAAAGAAAAGTTTTTTTTTTGCAATTTGTATATATTTTATTATTTTCATCGTTTACTCAAGGTGAAACTTTTGGCGAAATGTTTTCTCGGGTATTGAAAGAGTTTCCTTAAACGCACAAGTGTGTGTTAAAATTATCACTTTTTATACATTTATAGCATAGTGAAAGTTCATAACTGTTATATTGTATTGTATTGTATAATACTTTCGTTGTATACACTACAATCCGATAAGTGTATTGTCATATGGTATATCTTTCAATCAACTATGATGGTATAACAAAAGAGGGCTTAAGTATTCTAAAATCCAGACTGATTTGACTGACGTTCTAGAAAAAATTTGTGCCTGCGGCATTCGATCCTTAATTCGGGTTTGGAGATTTAGACTAGGCGAAGTAACATAACATCACGCCGTTTCTCTGTTAGGTTGACAGAGGGAGCACAACGCCACAGTTCCTTATCTCAACACACATATTTCGCCTCTTCCAATCATTCTCACACAACTTCCACTGTTTATCTTAATTCTTTCAAAATATTATTCATTTAATTTATCCATACTTTTCTTGATTTTCCTTTACCGCGCCTTCCACTCACATTTGTACTGTATATTTGTTTTGTTAGTATTTCATCACTCATTCGTTCTACATGTTCAAACCATCTCAGTGTTTTTCTTGATCTTACTTGATACATCAATCTTAAATTCAAATTCATCCTTAATCACTTCTGTCGTAAATTTCCCCCCGTGTATTCTTAAGTGCATTTCTTTAGCATTTATTCGGCTCATTGCTGTATTTTTCCACTTTTCACTCACATATATCAAAGTTAGTACTACAATAATGTTAAAGACTATTATCTTAGCAGATTTTGATATTATCTGGTTCGAGTATATGTTTTAGCGCCCCGTTCGATGTCCCTCGTAACTCTTTCATAATCCGAGAAAATGCTGACCAATAGCAAAGTTTATCTAACTCCAATCTTGCATTATTCACCCATACGCGTATATTGCATTTTTTTTTTTTTCTTTACCACTTTAATCACCATGACATTGTAATTTGCTACCTTTTTTTAGGTCTTTTGTATCGAACGTATGCGTCACCTAAAACATATGATCTATTTGTTTTCTTGTTTTACGTTTACGTGTATAAATTCTTGTTTATATTTTAAAGTTTTGAATTTATAATTTTTATGTTTGTTGATGTACGTGCTGCGTCACGACCGCAATGAAATGTTCCTTATGCGCGGCCATCGCACGAAATAGTATCAAAAATCGGCCGGCCCATGCATGCGAAAACTGGCGAGAAATGTGATCTCTCGCAAGTCATGACGGCATACACGGGCGAAAACAGGCGCTTGGGATGAGCGATTGGCCACACATAAGGAGCGCAAAAGTCGAAAAAACACACATTCGGCCGCCAACAGCCAACTTAGACGGTCGCCTATAACAGCGCTCTCCGACGCTCTCACCACCTAAGAGTAAACGGAGCCCGTTACCGTCACATCAGCCGGGGTTTTGGCTCGCTCAACGCACGCTAGCGCTGACGAGAGTTTTCCCTTGAGCTGTTACAAAGTGCTTGTGTTTTTGTCAGCAGTGTTTGTGTCTCCAACGCATCATCAACATCACCAGCCCGAAAGGACATCAATCATCCCAGCCCTAGACCTCATTAGGACTCCATCACACTAAGAAGGAGGGAAAAAGAAGGCCCCCGACACCGCAGTTCCAGCCTTCACCGGTGCTCGAGTGTCACACCCGACGACGTTCACCGACGTCTCCTCATCGGGTGAGTGAACGGACTTTTCTCTTCCCTCCCCTCCCCTCTATACGATTTATATTATTATCTATATACTTATAATTAATATAATTTCTTTTATAAAATGCATTCCACTAGCGCCGACGCTGTACACTGGCGCATACGTAAAAAAGGATCTCAGCGCAAAATTACGCGGGTCCTCCCAGTAAAAGACCCCCCGGTCTCCCAAAATCCCCCTACGTCTCTCGAGGAATTTACCTCCCAAATTCGTAGCAAAAAGTCCCTCGCGCAAGCCATGAACTACCTCTCGACCCTCCTCACGCGAGGTACAATTCAATTTGTGGGCGACAAGACGGAAGTCGACAAAGTCGTCTCCCCGCTCTCCGTCCCACCAACGCTGACGACCACCCCCGCCCAGCCCAAGGTAACATTGGGAAAGCCTAACCCCCCGTCGGCCCCTCCCGCCAAAATAAACACGGACGGTGTACCCACCACCCCCGTCCCCAAAATAAAAATCACCTCAGCTTCTCGCCCCTTTTTAACTGTCCAGCCGGATGATTCCGACATGGACTGGCAGACGGTATCAAACCGTCGAAAGAGGTCACCTGACAGCCCTCCAAAAGAGCTTTCAGCTCCTAACATTGCCACCGCCAAAAAGCAGAGGCTACCTAGCCCACCGGGCTCAGTCTCTCCAGCCACAGCGGCTCCCGCTCAAGCCGCTCCTTTCCCGACAAAATCGGAACGCATCCCGCCTATTATTCTGCGGGATGCGGAAAAATACTCGGAGCTTTGAAAGAAGCTCCACGCTGCCAATATGCCCTTCACATCGAAGGCTTTGAGCAGCGGTGACCTCCGTATACAGACGAAGTCTGTTGACGCATACCGTCTGCTAGCAATGGAATCAAGCCGTCTCAAGGTACCGTATTATACGTACCAACTAGACAGCGAGAGACCCCTCCTCGTAGTCCTTCGCGGCGTCCACACCTCTTTCGGAGTCGAGGAGATTATCGCCGAACTGAAATCCCTCGACTACCCGGTCCTGAACGTCTTCAGGATGAAGGACCGGAGGAGGAAAGTCCTGCCTTTGGTGATTGTTAAACTCACCAAATCCCCTGAAGGACGCCGAATTTACAACGACCTCCACAGCATCTTCGACATGAAGATCTCCGTGGAGGAGTTGCGAAAAAATACATCCGCAGGGCAGTGTCACCGCTGCCAAAAAAAAATCCACAGCGCTGGCAGCTGTCACGCCCCTCCCGTGTGCGTTAAATGCGCACGCAACCACAGAACGTCCGACTGCAAAAAGCCGGACGACTCCCCCGCGAGATGCGCCAACTGTGGCGGCGACCACCCGGCCAACTACAGAGCCTGTCCCTCACACCCTCTTAGCAGAAATGCCAAACAGAACTACCCCTCCGCGCCACCGCCAGCCAGAGAAGCCCCCAGGAAGTCCCCTCCTCTAGCGAAACCAGTGTTGAATGTCGCGTCCCCCGCGATCTCATACGCGAGCATTACGAAAAATCCCCGCCCCCAGCTCTCCGCCCAACCCCCCCCCCAAGTAACACCCCCTAATCTGCGCTATCCATCGCAGGCCGACATATCCGCGGTATTGAGGAACCTCGACGAGGCCATGAATATGGCCCGCGAAGTCTTCAACGCCCTCGCAATGTGTGTGCCTCACAATGGCTAGAGTCAGCAGACCCTGCCATCTAACCGTCGCGTTCTGGAATGCAAACGGCACTTGCAAAACCAACAAGCAAGAAATCGAGGACTTCATCGTCGAGCACAACCTAGATGTGATGATGATAAACGAATCCTTCTTAAAACCCAGTCACCGATACTCACTTCGTAATTATTATATTTACCGTAATGACCGCCTCACAGGCAGAGGAGGCGGCACAGCTATCATAATAAAGGCGAGTCTCGATCACTGCCTTTCAGCATCTCCCCCCACGGAGAACATGGAGAGCACCAGCGTTGTGGTTCAAACCCTCAACCACGGTCCTCTCAAGTTCGTGTCCGTGTATCTCCGACCGACATTACCATTTCTCGAGTCAGATTTGGACTCACTCTTCGCGGACAATCTTCCCACTATAGTAGCGGGAGATCTCAACGCCAAACATCCGCTCTGGCACAGCCGAGTCAAAAACACTCACGGCCGCACGCTAGCCGCGATCTCCTCCCGCAAAAAATACTTTGTGGACGCCCCCGCCACTCCGACTAGATACTCCCAAAGAGACAACGACTCCGCAGACGTCTTAGACATCATCATAAAAAACGACATCCCGTTCAACAGCGACTTGCTAGTCTTAGAGCAGTTGCAGTCCGATCACTACCCGGTTTTATTAACTCTCACAGACAGCAACCCCCTCCCGGATCCGTCCCCTTTCAGAAGACATATCACCTCCTGGGATGATTTCGCGGCCACTCTCGAATCTAATATAAGAGTGCCGACTTCTCTACCTGACGCCGAGGCCATTGATGAGGCGATGAGTTATCTCACTGACAACATCAAATCGGTCCTCGAGTCAGCTTCTAAACTGAGACCTCCTCAAAAACCGGATCCCCCGCTCCCCGTCGATATTAAAACGAAAATCGCGGAGAAGAACAAGATCAGGAAGCTATGGCAAAACACCGCCAACCCCACGTACAAAACATTGTACAATCGTCTGGTGAAACAGATCAAATTCGACCTTCAGCGCCATCGTAACGATCGCTGGGGCGAATTTATCGAATCACTCGAAGTCGAGGAACACAAAAAGTGGAGGCTGACTCGTTCTCTCCGTAAAACCCCTCAACAGCCCTCCCCTCTGCAGGGCCCGAATGGCACAGTTTTCTCGGCGCGAGATCGCGCCGAAATCTTTGCGGGCTCGCTCGCCCTCACTTTTACCCCAAACTCAGACCTCGTCAACCCGTCGCACTCCGCCTCAGTTGACAAAACGGTCCAACGAATTATCGCCTCACGACCTCCCCCAACTTCGGATTTCTTCACCCCGAAAGAAGTCCATAAAATTATTCACGACCTCCATAATAAGAGAGCTCCCGGTCCAGATTCTATAAATAACTTCACCCTAAAGAAACTCCCGAATAAAGCCGTCTGCGCCATTTCAGCAATCTTCAATGTCTGCTACAGGCATAGATTCTTCCCTACTGCTCTCAAATGCGCAGACGTTATAATGATTCCGAAACCGGGTAAAAAACTCACACTCCCCGAAAATCACCGCCCGATCAGCTTACTGCCTACCCTAGGTAAAGTGCTCGAACGACTTATCCTCGATCGCCTATCAAGCGAGATAACCTCGCTTAACATTATTCCACACACGCAACACGGTTTTCAACCGCAACACTCGACCTCCCATCAACTTCTTCGCGTCGTAGAACATATAGTGACTGGTTATAATAAAAAACAACAAACAACCCTCCTGTCGCTGGACGTGGCGAAAGCCTTCGACACGGTCTGGCACAACGGACTGCTCTTCAAACTGCACAAGGCCGGAATCTCTCTCCGCCTCGTGCAAATCATAGCTTCATTTCTAAGAGACCGCATCTTCTCCGTCAAGGTGAGCGGTATAAATTCCTCTCACCGCCCCATTCAAGCGGGGGTTCCGCAAGGAGCCCTCCTCTCTCCCACTCTCTACAATATATACACCAGCGACATGCCCTCTCTCCAGGACCGCCGATCTATTACGGCTCAATATGCAGACGATACGGCTTTTCTCTCGACTTCGAGACACCCTTGCGATTCCCACTCTCGCATTCAAAACTTCATCCCAAGATTGGAACGCTGGTGTAGGAACTGGAAGGTCAAAATAAACCCTTCCAAGAGCGCAGCAGTCCGTTTTTCTCGAAGATGCCCCGACTCCATCCGACCACTCAAACTTTTCGGCCAGAGCGTTCCGTGGTGCGACGAGGTGAAATACCTCGGCGTCACCCTCGACGCGAAGCTGTCCTGGAAAAAGCACACCACCAACATAGCCGGGAAGGCGTACGGCACTCTGAAAGCCCTCACATCCCTCTTGGGCAGACACAGTAGGATGTCCCCTCGTATCAAGTTAAACTTATACAAGGCCATCATACGTCCCCAGGTGACGTACGCCATCCCGGTGTGGGGACACGCGGCCGAAACCCACATGCGTAAACTCCAGGTGTTGCAAAACAAGGCAGTGCGCATCATTATGGATGCGCCCTACTTTGTCAGCAACAAACGGCTTCATGAAGATTTAGATCTCCCCACCATCCAAGAATACGCGATCTCTCTGGCCGAGAGGTTCTACAGTTCTCTCCCGAGCCACCCAAACCCCCTAATCAGTTCACTGTCGGACTACGACGCGAACGCGAATATCATTCACCCCAGGCCGAAGCAGATTCTTCGCACAACCCCCCGACCACCTATTCGCAACGGTAGGCGCCGAATTATGCCTAGAGCGCATATATAACACGTAGTTTATTTTACTCCCATATTTATCTTTTTACTATTTATTTTAAAGTCACAGCGTTCTCCCCCCCCCCCCCCCCACCTATCTTCGTAATATATTTTATTTTAATACATATATATCTACGTATATATCTCTATCCTTTCTTTTCTGTATAATTATTTATGAACGCTCGTGACACATAAATATAAGTATATTAATATGTACCCGATATATGTATTTGTAACCTTAATATATGTATCAACTTCTATCCTTCCTCTCTAATTCAATAAAAACTTTCCACACCACCACCCAAATATCAATCAAACAAGTCCGTTCAATACATCCGATGAAGGAGTAAGGTGTCCATAAATCGGACCGACACTCCGAGTAAAATCCCAACTAGATGAAAAAACACATTCGGGGTGATATTGGTCTGTTTAGATATCACGATACTCGCTTGCGGGTATAGAGATCGGGGATAACCCATCCAGTGTTTTACGTGTGCTGTGTGCCGCTGGGCATACTGCGCTACCGTGCGCGCCTAGAGGCGGGCCTTCAGGGCCGTTACTTGTAATCAATCAGTGATTATAAATCATTTTAATAGTGAGAGCGAATCGAACGCTAATTGTGATCAGTGCTAGTGCCGTGAGTGCGGGTGTTTTGTGTGCGGGCTGCGCGAGGACGCTAAGATGCAGAAAGGGATCGTATGCGATCTTGTTAACGGGGTATATGTGCCGCAAACCCCCGCGGGGCCAGTGGCGCAACAATGGGAAATTCCGCGGGCACCTGCCAAAAGGCGGCAGGATGCCGGACCCGATGACGTGGTCCAGTCTAATAAATACGCTTGCCTCCGTAAGGTAACGGAAAAGGCACCCTGCGTAGCGCGCAGGGTATACTCTAAATCCAAGATACCGCCGGTGGTTATCACTCTCGGGGATTTAACGCACGGAAATCTTATTGGCCTGATCCGTGAGAACGCGAAAGGCCAATTCGAGGTGAAGTACACCGGGAAGGGGACCGCGAAAATCACGGTCCACTCCGTCGAGGATCACGACGCCCTCGTAAAGGGACTCGATGGTAAGGAAAAAGAGTTCCACACGTTCACCAAGGTGGACGAGAAGACCAAAAGGTCAGTAATCCGGGGACTACCAGATATTCCCACGGAAGAGATCACCGGCGATCTCGCCGCGCAGGGATTCCCTGCGCAAAAGGTCGTCAAGATGACGACCAAGACAGGCGCGCCCATGTACCTTGCCCATTTTGGGAAGGTAACCGATATGGGTAAACTAAAGGCGACTCTGAGGTTCCTCTGCTACTGCAGAGTGACCCTCGTCAAATACCGACCCAAGAAAGGTCTCGGTACGCAGTGCTTCCGGTGCCAGTCACTGGGGCACGCTTCATCGAACTGTCACCATCGAGCCCGATGCGTCAAGTGCACCGAGTTCCACCTGACAGCCGAGTGTCCCAAGACAAAGGAGACACCGGCCACTTGCGCAAATTGCGGTGGTAACCATCCCGCAAACTACTCGAAGTGCCCTACAAGGCAAGCATACGCGGAATCAATCGCCCGCCGGATGGCACCACGTGTGACACCGGGTCGCTCATGGAGCGGCGTCGTGACGGGCGCGGGGATGACGCTTCCCACCCAAATTAATCAGGCCGCCGCGCGGAACGCCCGCGCTTCGCAGCCTTTCGCTGGCGCAAACACATACGCGAATATCCAACATCCGAACGCGCAGCGCGAAAACCTCGCCCACCCGAGGGATCCAAGGAATGGCCGCCGACTGCCGCTACTGCCGACTCCAGAACCCGCCGGACCGTACCATGTGGACGGCGAAATGGCGGAGCTGACCCAGATCGTCCGCTTGCTCATGCAGATAAGGCCAAGGCTGGCGCAATGCAGGGACAAACTCGAGAAGACGCTTCTCACCGCCGAGTTAATGGAGCAGCTTCATGGCTAGAGTGGGGGCCCCGACCTACGCGACATCCTCCCGCGGGGGACTCAGAGCCCTCACCTGGAACGCCAGAGGACTTCTCAACAGAGTGGACAAACTCATGCTTCTGATCGGTGAGAAAAACATTGACATATTATTCATCACAGAAACTATGCTCACACAAAACAAACACCTGAGAATACCCGGTTACTCCCTGTACCGAAATGATCGCGCTACTAAGGGAGGAGGCACGGTGATCCTCATTAGAGATACTCTACCCCATACACTCTTATCGGATCCCGTCTGGATCGCCCTAGAAGCGACTGCGGTCAGACTAGAAACTGACAGCAATCCGATAACACTCATAGCAGCATACTGCAAAACCAACAATACTCTCGACACTCGGGATCTGAGGAAGGCGCTCGCGACGGGGCCGCGGGTTATATTGGCCGGCGACTTCAACGCGAAGCACTCCTCGTGGAGCCAGGGTAACGAGAATAAAAATGGAAACACACTCTTCAAGTACATATAATCGACGCACCACACACTACACCACCCCGACAAGCCTATTAGATATGGAACGAGTAGGCAACGCCCGTCCACCCTGGACCTGGTGATCGAAAAGGGTCACTCGGGGGTTGCCGGACTGGAGGTGATAAATGCACTTTCATCGGACCACCTCCCGGTGTACTTCACCATAGGGGAGCGTATCATCTGCCCCCCGAGAACGGTGTACGACTACCAGGGTGCGGACTGGGTGGGCTACAAGACGCACATAAACACACAGCTATACTTAACATCATCCACTTTTAAGTCGCCAGAGGAAATAGATGACGCGGTAAACACCTTAACGCACATCATCGAAGAAGCTCGTGATACCTACATACCACTTAAAAATGTCACTCCACACCGTGCCAAACTTCCACCGGAAATCATCACACTCATCCAAATAAAGAACAGGCTTCAGAAACACTACAGAGGTACACACCACCCCGTAGATAAAGTAGCGTTAAACTCACTGCGGAACGAAATCAAAAAACTCATTAGGGAACACAAAAACACCACTTGGGACACGAAATTAAAGGACATCAAGCCAGGGGCAGACACGCTATGGAAGATCGCAACGGGAAAAAGGAAGCGACACGAAGACATACCACCTCTTCTCACCTCTACTCATACTGCTACATCACACGTAGAGAAGGCAAACGCACTAGCAGACGCGTACGAGCACACGTATACGCTAACATCGCACTTTCGGGACTCAGACACAGACCGAGCAGTACAAGAATCACTCGACGAATTTAACACTCGTTCCGCAGACATCGCACGACAAGAATACACGCTCACTACACCGGCGGAAGTCCAAAAAATCATTAAAGCCCTCAAAAATAATAAAGCACCAGGACTAGGCCCTTTACACAATACACTTATCAAACACATTCCGACACGCGCAATCATACAATTAGCTAAAATATTTAACGCGTGCCTACACACCGGTCATTTCCCATCCAGGTGGAAAATGGCCGTAATAGTACCGATACACAAGCCGAACAAGGACAAAAGCAACCCATCGAGTTACAGGCCCATAAGCCTCCTCCCGGTTCTTGGAAAAGTCCTGGAGAAGGTGATACTGAACAGGTACACTCCATATCATACTTAGCACAATACTCTACAACACGAGCAATTCGGCTTTAGAACACAGCACTCCACCGTTCACCAACTCACCCGCGTAGTCGAGGACGTGTCGATGGGCTTCAATATGAATTACTACACGGGTATGGTCCTGCTGGACCTGGAGAAGGCCTTCGACACGGTCTGGCACGACGGCTTAATACACAAACTGATTGAGACGGGCACACCGTCTTATATCATACAGATTCTACGCTCCTACCTATCCGAGCGACAATTCGTCGTTCGGGTGAGCGGGGGGCTCTCCACCCCCAGAAACATCCCAATGGGAGTGCCCCAGGGCAGCCTGATCGGACCGCATCTGTTCACTCTGTACACACACGATATACCGGTACCGGAAAATTGCTCCGTCGCCCTCTTAGCGGATGACGCAGCTTGTTACGTGCGATCCTCACGCCCCATCAGGGCAAGCCAATACCTCCAGAGGGCCTTAGATACCTTGGCAAAATACTATCGCAAGTGGCGCCTAAAGATCAACGACGGCAAGACAGAGGCGGTCATGTTCACAAAACGGAGGGTGGGCAGCCTCCCCCTCCTGAAGATGGGAAACAGCGCTGTGAAATGGCGTAAGTCGGTTAAATATCTCGGGGTCCATATGGACTCCAAACTATCGTGGAGGCTCCACACCGGTGAAGCCAGAAAGAAAGCATTCGCAGCCTTCGCAGCGCTGAGACCCATCTTCAGCCGAAATTCCCTCTTATTCCGGAAAAACAAACTACTGGTGTACAAACTCATAGTGCGTCCGGTAATAACATACGCGGCACCCGTCTGGGGCAGCATTCCAGATTACATTTACAACATGCTCCAGCCGGCACAGAACAAAGCACTCAAAATCATCTATAAGACATTGCCGGGCGCAAATCTTAAAAAGCTACACCAGAGAACAAAAGAGTACTCCATTAAGGAGTACTGCCACAAAATGACACTGGACTTCTACAGTAAAATACATCTAAATTCGCACTCAAACCCGCTCATCGCAAAACTCGGGCGTCATAAGAGACTGGATGAACTACCTTTCAGATACAAATACAGACTCCCAAACCACATCATTCTCAGCCGATCGGAAGCGGAGAGAGATCTCGAACATGACGAGGGCCAGGGAGGACAAGCGTAACGGGGCCTTTATCACTAGCACTGGTATATACTCTAATCCGCTAAATGTATAAAGTCACAGACAACTCGATACTGCCCAGCGCTTTAACATTACAGATCCAGAGGAGCGGCCGAGACACGACACGCCACCAGGACCGATGGGCGGTACGCGGCTGAAGGAGAAAATTAAGAGGGGCGAACCAACGCCTTGGACTTCAAGTTACATTATACACACTACAACACTCACACTCCACTAACAAGCCGAATGTGTTAATATCGCATAACGGAAGAGCCCAGAGGTCCTCTGATGCTCGACTTCCCCCGGTGAGTTTTCTGCGGTTTTCTCACCGAATATGTCTTCAATACATATGCGAATGCGGGGAAGCTCCAATCACACCGGCCGCAGCCGATACCTTCCCATCCCCACACTCCACACATACACCTGATATAAATAAGTTTATGTATATATTTCCCTGTTGATTGATTGTCGAAGGTCTATGCTATTGACGTCTACACTTTTCGGTCATCAACCTGCAGTCCCTCAGACGGAAGTGAAGTACGGGATAGAGAGCAAAGAAAGCTCATGAAGCCTCGCCGCACGCTACGTCTTTGCGCCTTCTTCGCGTTCTTCTCCAGCATCGTCACCTCAACTCTACCGTCTTCACCATCGTTGCTTCATTGAGACCCCCGGGAGGGGCGGGAGGACGCCTAACCTGAACTGCGCCACCAGGGCCGCTGACATGAGCTGTCGTATCCCTTTGAGTATAGTCACCATGCCCAACTATGGTTGATTCAATTCTAATCTAGAACCAAAAGCGAGAGAAATCAAAGGCTCATCGAGCCTAAAAATAAAATGGAGATTATCACACAAATACTTAATATAAGTATACACATATAAATAACACAATCACACATATGACACAACAGTGGAAAAGGTATTCCCTCAAATCACTGACAAAAGATCGACGACGCAGTAAAATGCGCACGTGTTAAAAATTTAATAAAAGAAAAAGAACTCGTTCATTCATTCATTCAAAAAACACATTCTCAGTTCACTCAAGTCGACTGCATTTTACTTGCGACCATCTACTACCTGCTAAAGAGGAATCTCTTGCACCTGCTATTTTTCACCGGAAAGCATCGAGAAAGCCAAAATCTCCGAGCATTAAGCAGCAGCCATCCACATATTTCTACAGTCTTTGTGGCGGTGCCGTACATCTTTTTCTTCACATAACTCATTTAATTTACTCATAAGATTATGTAATTCGTCATAATTCTCCGCTAATATTACCATACCATACCACCAGCACATGAATCATCACAGAAATCAGCACACATTCCCATTCCACACTTGTACCATATGCCACCCATAAAGTTCCTTCACATATTAATCTATGTAAATATCAAACAACCAGAGTAAAATAACACATCATTGCTTTACCACTTTTGAAATATTAAACCACTCAGTAAAGATACCTTTCACTCTTATGCATGCTGTATTTCTGGCACATATCATAATGACGCAATACCACGTATTTATTTACATTAATTCAATATTTTCCATACATTCTCATCCACTTGAAAGCACCTGAGTATCCCTCACTTTATTTTCAGTCTTCTTTCTCCCTCTTTCAATCAGAATTTTTCCGTACTGCTTAATTATTACACTCTGTAAGCTAATAGATCTGTAACTTCCACGCAGAATTTTCGCATCCTTACTTTTATTTAATGGAACTATCACTGTATTGCCTCCAGTATTTTGGTGTGTAGTCAAATTCCCAACATTTGTTGAAAAGCTGTCTCAGCCACTTGATCATTCGTTCACTCCTCATTAACTGGCACTTTTCCTTTTTTCATATATTTCATTGTCATTCGTACTTCTTCTAGACTAATCTTATTCACATTTTTTAAATGATCATCCTCAATCAAACTCTCCGTTATTTCTATTTCCATCACCACTCTCGTACAGTTCTTTGAAATACTCGTATATTTTCCATCTTAAGTGATATCCTTATTCTGATAAATCCTTTCCATTCTTATCTTTGATTCTACTCATATCATCTGTATAGTTTTTTCCTCGTATTATACTTACCTTCTTTCAAAATATTTTCATATTTCTTTGCGCATTCATACTTAACTTTTTATCTTCTTCATCTCTAAGTTTCCTTTTCCTTTTATCAACCATGATTTTTTTTAATCCTCAATTCCTTATACTCTTATAAATATACTCCTTCTTTCTTTTCATTGATTCATCAATATTTCATATTTTTACTTAGATAAATACTCTCCACGGAGTTATACATATTTTTAAAAAGACTAATTGCTTACTTATTGTTAAACTTTATCTAAAATATTTTTTTCTTATTCTGTTAGAAAACATCAAATCGTTTCATACGTTGAATAGAAAAACTGTATAAATTCTTAAGGAAGTGGAATTAGAACAAGAAAATAATGGATAACACATCTAAATCCATACAAAGAAACTTTAGATATAGTTAAAATATATCAAGGTTTCTGAAATAACAAATATTTATTATGCTTAGACAAAACACACATATCAGCGAGTATATTTGACCATAAAAGTTGAAGAATATTTTTCGATAACAGTAAAATTTTAAAGAAACATTTGCTTTGTGTCATGCTAAAGTATGAGGTTTTACTGAAAATTTCATTCAGCTTCTCCGCCACAAAGGTTTCAATTTCAAGTTTGTATTTTTCAGATCTCAAACAAGGTTTTATGACTGCGTGTAACCATTCTTGTTTATGGTCTTGCCAGCTCGGCTTGTCGTCAAACTTGTTTTGATAAAATGCTTTACACAACCGACGACTTGTGAAATTTCTGCTTACGTAAAATATTTACAAATTTATATTCCTTACAATTTGTTTTGTTTGTGAAAGTACTTGTAATCCGTTGAGGAATTTGATGTAACTGGCTTTTTGAAGTGTAAAGCAAATTAATTTGCTTTTATTTTCGCTGAAATTATTGTTCTTTTCCAAGTGTATAAAATGGTAATTTACAATAAACCTATTCATATTATATCAGTTTTTATTGAATAATTCTCAAAAGGGGGGGTATAAGAGTTATGTATATTGTTCAATTTTAACCCGTTTAGTGCGATATCATCGTTTTTATTTTTTATAAATGTAAAATAATACTAATTCATGGAGAATGGTTTTTGTGATAATACGAGTATAAACTTAATTCGGCTGATATGGAAATAAAAAACCCGTGTCATTTTCAAATTTAATTTTAAAGTTTTGAAGATGTATCTTTTGTGATATAAAAGCGACACTAAGTAAAAATCGTGAAATTTCAATGTATGAAATAAATATATGTTTTACGTAAAAAAAGAAAGAATCATTAAGGTAGTTTGAACATGTGGAGGGAATGAATAACGAAAGAATGACTATACAAGTCATAAATGGTGTGCGTGGTAGTAGAGATGAAGAAAAACGTGGCTGGATTAAGTGAACCAAATTCTGACGAAAGGTAAAGTGAAAGTATAAATAATAGAAGATTGTTAATGACGAGATATACGAAATAGGAGGGAAACGAAAAAAATGTGTTTGGATAGAAAAGTATGAAGACGAAAATATATTTTCTCTGCCTATAATGCAAGGGACACGGCGTGATGGTATATATAGTTTTAGTTTAGAGTTCAAGTCTTCTACCTGTAGCGATCCTCACTCCCTGTGATCACAGCGCGAGCCGCTTGTTATTGTTTAGCGAGAACGAGACAGTGACATATCTTCTGCGCCTTTCTACAAATCATATAAATACGGGACGTGTAACAATAATATTGTTTAGCGAGAACGAGACAGCGACATATCTTCCGCACCTTTCTACACACATTCCAAATATTATAAATACCGACGTTTAACAATAAAATACCTCTTTGCATATTCCGATTTCAAACGAGTTTTATTAAAAACAACGATTATCCTCATCATCTTTCCATTATGGACAACCGTCCCTAAATACCGATTAAAAGTCAAAAAGATACAAAAACATTTATTGGTTGTTTTGTAGATCGGCCTTCCTTCACACAATAAACTTTCTGGAAGGCCTGCAAAATACTCCTCTACGACGGCTATAACCTCTTCGTTTGATGAAAAATGCTTTCCACGAAGGAATTTTTTGAGGTGTGAGAACAGCCAGAAGTCAGAAGGAGCTAAATCTGGCGAATAGGGTGGATGCCGCAACAATTCGTACCCCAATTCACTGATTTTCGCGATGGTTTTTTGAGCTATGTGAGCAGGTGCATTGTCTTGATGAAAAATGATTTTTTCTTCTGCAAACTGGGTCTTTTCTCACAATTTTTTTCATCCAACTGGTCCAAAAGGTCACAATGATAATCAGAGTTGATTGTCTTACCAGTTTGGAGATAATCTATCAATAAAATTCCTTTTGCATCTCAAAAAACTGACGCTAACACCTTCTTGGCCGATTTCTGGATACGAACTCGCTTCGAAGCCAAAGTGCCTGGTTCACACCACTCCTTAGCCTCTTGTTTTGATTCAGGATCATGGTGGTAGACCCAAGTCTCATCCATAGTGATGAATTGACGCAGAAAATCCTTTTTATCCTTTCGAAATTGCTCCAAATGTTGCTCAGAAAGTCGCATTCGAACGTGTTTTTATTGCATTGTTAGCAAATGCGGCACCCATTGTGCACACAGTTTTTTGAAACCCAAAACTTCAGCCAAAATATGCCACGTTGTTCCATGTGAGATGCCTATGGTGTCAGCTATCACATCCACAGTCGATCGGTGATCTTCCAAAACCAGATCCTGTATTTTCGCTATGATTTTTGGTGTTGATGCACTTTTTGGACGTCCTGAGCGTGGATCGTCTTCAACGCTTGTACGGCCACGCTTAAACTCCAAAACCCATCGGTGAATGGTTGGAATTGAAGGAGAAGACTCCTTTAATACTTTCACCATCTTTGCATGGATCTCAGTAGCCGATAAACCTTCCAAAACAAAGAATTTAATCACTGCACGATATTCGGATTTTTCCATTGTTAAAAAATACACTGACACGTCAACTTAAAATGGCTTGTAAACAAAGAATGAATTGAAAGATCGAAATGAAATTTTGAGTACGTTCTTATGAAAGATAAAATATTAAAATGGCGTAAAAATTTTGGGTTTTCTACTGCTCCATAGATATCGCTTTCAAAACTTATTGACTAACCTATTATATGAAACATGCAACTCAGGTAGTCAGTCACTTTGATAACTTCACATTAATCCCAATGTGTATTTTTCAAAACCTTATCAACATTAAAAGTACTAACAGAGTTTTTTTTTGAAATGTTGATGTGTTCAAAATTATCCTCACTTTCCGCAAATGTCTGTAAAATTAAATTTATTTTTTGTAAATAACCTTTCAAATGAAACAAAAAGCAATTGGTAAATTTTTGTTTTGAAAAATGACGGCTCTTTATGTATGTTGGTATAATAAATGGGTGTCATACATTCAGCGGTCACGTTGATTGATGTACTGACGGCGATACAAGTAAAAAAATCCTTTGAATTTATTTGTTAGGTGTATTTTTAAAACGAGAAATTTATGACAGCTAAAAACTCGATGTAAAACATGTCATGCTCTTTCAGAATTCAAAGCTTCTAGATTTGAAAGTGTAGAAGTTTTGATCCAAGTTTTAAAAGGCGCATGGTTTTTATATCATCGATTTTGGGTTTTGATATTCAAGATCAGTGATTTTCAAACTTCTAGCACCTTCGGAACCTTATACTTTATATGCTATTTCTTTAAAATCCTTGAACAAAAAAACATACGACAGGTAAATTGTTAAACATTTTTAAATTTAAATTCAGATATATACGATTGAATTTAGTTTTGATAAAAAATTATATTTTATGGATTTTTAAATATTTTTTTTGTATATTTCTATTATTTATCATTTTTAGCCCCTTGTATGCGGTAAACATCCGAATTGTGTATAGTCACTGACGGAAATAGGCACATTATGCTGGATTCTCTTTTTTATTAAATATTACAGATAAACGTACGAAAGTACAATAATTTTTTTTATATCAAAATTATATATTGGAAAATTTATTAAGGACAGAGTACCAGTTAACTAGTGTTATTTGATTCATGTTCCTCATTCGTCATATTCTTCGTTGTATCGTAATTTTCGAAAAGCAAAAAATTATACAAAAGTGTTATAAAATTATATGTATAAAAAAGTGCTATAAAATTGTATAACAAAAATAATTGTTCATGAAAAAGTTGCAAAACCGGCTAAAACGTTTCACGGGAGTTCCCTAGAACCCAGTTTGAATATTATTGTTCTAGAAAAATGATATCTCATAAAGTGCAAACGTGTCGTCTATTATTATACGATTATACACATTAGTTTTAAGAATCTTAGTAATTGTGATAAGGAGGGTGAATAAGAAAAACACGTAAAATATATATTGAGCGAGGCTGTTAAATCAAATTTCCGGTGTGAGTGTTAGTGGAAGACCATAGGAAAGAATGACTAGACCAAGTGAGATTCTTAGTCATAACATCGGAGAAAACCTCGTTATGACTAAGAATGTTTTCGTCAAGCATGTGCTATTCGCCTTGGTGATCGCTTCATCAACCGCGCCTACCGATGTCCATCCACAAAGTCTTACCTGGTAGCTGAGAGCTGACTTCAACGAATTCAATATCTGACGATGTCCAAAAACACCGAATGAATGTACCACTTTGGTTTGTTCAGACATCTACGAAAAACCAACCTAGCCTTAGGTTGACCTATTGCATGACAAATTTTCAATTGTTATCTATACCCAGATTCAGAATCCTTTGTTTATAAAATTGGGTACCAAATGCAAAGGAGTCCTGGAGTTCAATTTTTCTATTTATGTAGAAAGAGATTACCACATTACACTAAACCAGTTAGATTGTACTGCATGCGTCGGAGGTGTAATACAATATAAGATATTTGGAGGAACGTTGATAAGCTTAATTTATTGGAGGTTACCAATAAGTTATGGAAGATCAATTTGTATGAAATATAGTCTGAAATTGAAATTCGCTGCGAATCAAATTCGGAAATCTAGATTGCTTCGTAACGTACAGACCACTGACTTACGATAAATAGCTAACGAATTTCTCCTAATGCATTTCCAAGCAGGGAAAAATAGTTTTAAAATGACCACGGTTTATATATCTCGATGTTTGAAAACTAATCAACTAATAACTTAGCTAAACATATTATTAAGCTACCAACGGTGTAAGTGTTTCAAAACACGTGTAAAATGGCTTGAAACTTTCCATAAAACCACACTTGATTTTGTAGCACAGTTTTTAGCTTAATTCTTAACTTAGGTGGTTATTTATTGTAATAAAAAGCCACTCATTGCATATTTCAAAAAAGTAAAATATACTTATGGAAATAATTACAGACGTGGATGAATTCTTTTTAATCGTCTTTACTTTTACATATTCGTTCCCAGAGAACAATATTTTAGATTAAAATATAAATTTGAAACAATCATCGTCGTCTTACAATAATAATAATAATAAAATACAGCGCAGTTTAGAGAGAAGGCTCTCCTTAATTTTTATTTTTTATGTTATTATTAAGTTTATACTGTTAACATTGTCGATTTACTCGTAAAACATGTATATCAAGCGATTATTTTATTTTATTTTTGTTTGGCCCTCAGCGCAGGGACAGTCACATTAATCTTTTTTTAAATATCATGAGATGCAATTATGACCAACTTTTGATTAATTTATGCCAAAATATTTCTTATTACAAATTGTCAAATGTCACGAGCGGCTGAAGCTCGAACTTTTAATACTGTGTGTGACCGCTTATGCATATATAACTCCATGGATGTAAATCAGCTGTTTCAGAACACACATTATAAAGCGCATTTTGTATTTTAATATTCCTACTTCCGTACAACTGGCAAAGCATGGTGAGATATTAAGTAAACTAAAATTCAAAATCGTGTGCATTAATGTGTTAGGTATTAATATTTATTGAATTCAGTGTGCATTGATGCATATGAACTTAACAAAACACCATTTAACTGATTCCATAAAACACAATTCTGAAATAAAGTACCTATAAACGTTTAAGTTTAGTCTGTTTTATAGATTTATTTTTTTACAAAAAGTACTCATATTTATAGTTTTATATTTTGTGTTGTTTTAATATCCGCAATATTCGATTTATCTGTTTTCGTTTTCCTGGAATGGCTCGTTCGTATAATTTGGATATAAATATTTTTTCCTAGTTTTGAGGAAAATTCTCAATAAAAAGTTAATTCCTTTTTTGAATATAAAAATTGGCCATGGTCAATAATAAAAGAACTGTTCCGTTTAGAGATTTAAATTTTTTAAATTAAACTCAATTTGCTATTTTTAAATATGATCTTGATTTTTAATTAATAAATTACATTTTAAATTAGGAAAATCAAAATAAACTCTTTGATAGTTCAACATCCTATTCATTATTCACTTAGTTATAATGATTCTCCACACAATGGACTTGTCAAACTGTGGGTGAAACTTAGTTACGTGGCTATAGATACCCTAAATATTTTTACGTAATATAATGTTATATTTTATAATTACATATCTTAACTCTTAAATGATTTTTTGGTGTGAACATAATCAATATTGATTGTGAAGGGATTAGGAGTTAAAATGACCTTAGTTATTGGATCTTAATTGCAAAGAGACATCTACCATAAACCTATTAAAAATTTGTTCTTAATAGCTCATAGCGTTTAATTTTGAGTTTCCTTATTATTGTTTTCAATTAATTTACGTAAAAAGGGATGAAATTGTTCAAAAATTACATTATCATCATTTAAAGACTTGACTTATATTTACATTTTGAAATGTAAACACTGTTAAAAATTTTAACATTTTTTAATATCTATAACAGCTAGATAAGCAAACAAATTATTTATGTAAATCTTTGTTATAAATTTTCATTCAGGAGAAAAAATAATTTTCCCTAGAATATGAAATTAATTTTACTATCTTATAATATCACATTGATTAAAAGTTTTTAATGTTTGTGCTCTAGCAAAATTAATTATGAAAAATATTTTTTATTCTTCCACTTATTTACTAAGGACACTATGAATCTAACGGACAGGAATAATGAAAGCTAGTTTTCTTCATGATTGCGTGCTCAATGCTGATCGTTGTGCTCCTCCACTCTCCATCCTTCCCGGTCCCGGTCCTGGGCCATATTTAATGCAGCATTTAAAGAGAATCCTGTTTACATATTTATTTAGTCCGCCCATGTTGTAGCAAACCTTCCTCTTGCATGTTTTCCCTCAACCGAATTCTTAACACTTTTATTGCCTTTTTTTGGCAACATACCCGAAGCATCCTTTTCCTGTATATTGTTCAAGTCTTTCAGTAATCACTTATTCCAGAATGATGAAAAGTTTGTGTGGCTTGAGGTCCACGGAGTAAGGACTTATCGTCCATGTTTCCATTCCATGCAGTGCTATGGAGAATACAAGCAAACTCTCTAGATGAATTTTTAATGAGTAATATACCTGTTAATCCATTCTAAACCTACTGACAATTCCTGAAAATAACATTTTTTACCAACTTTATTTTAATTTTTATCTTATTTAATTATCTTTCCTAGTGAAACTTGTATACGAGTAGATACAACTTTAACAAGTGAATGAATTAGTTAGGTACTTTATTTTATAATTTACAGCTTATGAACTGAAAAATATTACAGTTAGTCTGAAAACACTTGTATTTACACAAAAAAATGTACATTCCGACCAGGAATTCTTTGATACAATTTAAAAAGAAATATGCAAAAATACTATAAGGTGAATTTTGCTACTTTATATAGTATATCATAACGAAATGTTCAAAAGAACAAAATAATTTCGGGAAACCAAATATTCGTTCCATCAATCCCTCTTTTGATCGATATACGAGTATAAACTCTTTTCAAATACACGAACTTAAACCGCCGATTGAAAAATATTGGACACGCCTGGTTTGAGTTGAGTACGAGAGAGTATATGGGTATAGGTGGGTAGGTGACGTGGTACTCGAATCGTGGTGTTTCTAGCAAAATCACGCAATCTATCATGCGGGCGGGAAAGCTCAGGAAACATGCCGTAAAGCGCGGCCAGCCACAGGATCGGTTCTATTTGTAGTTCCGCCTCTACACAAATAAAATATTGTATTGTATTTCACTTTCGTTGTATACAGTGCAACCCTTTTCTAATAAACGTTGGATGGTAGATGTACTGCAGATGTGAACCACAAAATCAATGTAGGATGGCTGGAATTTAAATCAAATCGAGTGTTTTGTTACAAAAAGATACCAGTTAAACTGAAGAAAAGAATAAATCCATTATAAGATCAGCTCTTTTCTACAGCTCAAAATCTTATGTGAAACTTATAACAAGAAAGTGAATACTACTGAAAAACAAATCATACGATGGTCTGTAGGAGCCACACTCAGAGATAAAATTAGATCTTCTCATATTCGAGGAAGGTGTTACTGCCATAGAATGTTACTGCTATAGAATAAAGAATAAAAAAATACATTATCGATGGTATGGGCATATAATTACAATACCTGAATTTCATATTGTCATTCAAAGCATGAATCAGAGCCTGCATCTATCGCAAAATTTACAGGAACTACCTAAAATGGCACACAACGACGAAGAATGCTAGAAGTGAGCAAGCTGTTATAAAAATAATAAGATAAACTAGCTTATATAAAGTAAAACACTAGATTTAGGGTAAAACTACGAATATGACTTTATGCATTTAAAAAACATTAACTTACATATATGTTAACTGTCTCATGTATCAATGAATAAAAAATCATCAAGTAAAATGCTCAGAACACAAAACATATTTTTATTGTAATATGCATAATTGATTTGTTCTTCTTCTTCTTCCCAGTGTCATATCAGGTCCCTCCAACGTTGAATATCACTTGAGAGTAGACATCTTTGTCCCCGGCAGCCCGAAAAAGATCTCCAACGCGCCTTATGCCAGTCCAATCACGTATATTGCGGAGCCAGGAGATTTGCCTCCTGCCAACACCTCTTCGGCCTTCTATTTTGCCTCGGATGATCAGGTGCAGTAATTTGTACTTTGCTCCTCTAAGTACATGACCCAAGTAGGACACCTTTCGGATTTTAATATTAGTCAGCAACTCTCTGTAAAATTGATTTGTACACCACTTTAACTTTTTAAATTTCAATAATTTTATTTCATGTTATATTTTGACATACGATCTGCCTTTAGCCTATCTTTTTATTTTACTTATCAAAATAACAAACGGCTTTGTAGATTGAGCTAAGTTTTTTAATCTTTGTATCACACTTTGGTGTGAACCATTTTATCAAGATGTAAAGAGCAGCCCGATAGATAACACTTATCGATATCCTTTGTAGTACCAGAAAACTGGTAATATTTTATGTACTTAATGAAGCACACTTTTAAAATTACTCTACACGGGAACAAAAGGGAATGTGAACTATTAACAACGTCTAATTAAGAAACGATTGTCATATTATTTTTCATTTATTTAAGATATTTGTCGAAACTATAGATTAGAATAAAAATGTAGTACGGGTCCCTTTTATTCAGCCGCCTCCATGCATTGCTGCATTGTATTTAAAAGCTTGATGACCCTGGTCAGGCACCTAACATGTCTGCTCCCTCAGTGAGGTTGCATTGTTTCAAATCATTCGTCATTCACAGCTAATTAATGTTCTCTGTAAACATCATTGTGCCGAGTAAATATCAAACGTGGGCACTATATTATGTTTATTTCACATACAAAACCAGTGCCGCATAGACCTGGAATGAATGACAACAACTCGTATATCCGCGAGGGCTTTTAGTACACAATGGGAAGAGTGGTGTTTTATCTTTTTAGAGCTACACAGGATTGTTTGTGATAAGAAATTAGTTGAATGGAAGCTTGGTTTTTCTACTGACGGCTATTGTATTAAGCGTTCGTTGTATACAGTACAGATTGGCGGGTTTATTGCTATGTGTTAATTCTTTCTAACCAACCATAAATTTGCTAACGAGGCCTAAAAAAACCAGATTGAAAAACTTTTAAAAATAATTGGCCTTCGGGTATCGAACTTTTAAAAATTTAATTTACCCTCGGGTATCAAGGGTGTCAAACCCGCCACCAGGTCAGGAATGAGCGTCTAATCATATTATCTAGGCCACGTGTATTTATATTACATGATTTTTTGTCACGTGTATTTTTATATATCGGTAGAATTTATCACTATATTTTTTTTTGTTTATCCTAAATATTTCAAAACCTTAACTTCAATGTAATTTTAATAGTACCTGAGATCAATTTACTCGTAAATCAGATATATAAGAAAGCAGGATTCTTGTATAAATAGAAGACTGGGTGAGTAATTGAAGGGGGTGTAATGTATATGCTATAAGATGCAGTGGTTGCGTAATACAAAGTGGTTTTAGGTTTTGACATCGTAGGTATCAAAATAATATACTGAAGAGTCGTTCCCACAACTACCATGATGAAGATGGTTTTAATCGTATTGTTTTAGATAAATATCACCCAAAGTAAAATAGCAAAAAAATACCCAAAGTAATATAGTCGTAAAATATATGAATAATATTTTATAATATATTTTTATTCCATATTTTAAGGTTATACAGTACAGGCCTATAAACATCTATATATTGTATATATTAGATACATAAGATATAAATTATGTACCTAAAAGTAGAGCAGTGATACAAACTACTCGTACATGCAAATGAAGGACCAAGGTCTGAGTAAATTTATTTAGTATTTCATTCTTTGAACATGTTTTAACCCTCTCGGCGTGCTCTCTTTCGTTTAGAAAATAGATACGCATAAATAGAACAATTTTTTTAACACAGGTGATAAATATACGTAAAGATAGAAGACATTATTATTTTTTCTCAATAAAAGGAGTCGGTTAAAAACGACTTTTACTAGAACTCTTACCTACTAACTAAACTGTAGATTAGCTGAAAACTTCCATCCCCATTTAAAGTATAAAAACTTCGTGAAAAAACGATGACCGACTTTCAGGAGCATGTTTGCGAGCGTGTTCTCGGATTCAAGGAACGCGCTATTAACATTCCATTTAACTCCTCGTGCCTGAATTATAAATTCAGAAGATATATATCATATAAACTTGTATTTATAGTAGGTATTTAAAACAACAAAATTCTTCATATCATGCCACTGTGTTTAAATAACCTGTGACTCGATTCATTCGATGAACATCGACAGAATGATTATTCAAACATTTTTTTGAAATATCAAATTGATTCTTTCATCACATTGTTGGTAAGATGTCTGTCTTCCAGCTCAGGTGTTGCGAGTTCGAATCCTTTTGGTACCCAGATTTTTTTAAACAGACTTCAGTCATATTTTTACTTAAGCTTTGTTTGAATACTCTTCTGGTAAGTTGGAAGAGTTTGCCTCTGGGGCCATAAAAATATTAAAATCCTTAATATAGTTGGTAAGACGACTGTTGATTCCCGTTGGAACCCAATTTATTTTTAAAAGATTTCAAGCTCATCTTCACTATAGCCATCTTTAAAAAAATCTGGCTGGTAGGAAGAGATTAGGAGTTAGAAAACAATAAATTTGCCAGGTTAAACTGTATATAACGAAATTGTTATGTAATATATTTCGTTGAAAACATTACACAACTTTTTCCTACTTGGTTGAAAGAGATTGTAATGTAAAAAAATGTAATACAATACATCATAAATTTTACAATAGACTTAATCTGACAGTTTTTTTTTAAAAAACTGCTCTCAAACTGTGGAAGAAAGTAATTTAAAATGTTTGTTTTTCATGGAAGTGTGAAGTCGTATTTATTGTGTCAAATGACTTTTTAAAACCTTGTTGCTGCCATTTTGGTAACTCCGAAACGGGATGTTTTCTCTTCCGTATAATAATGTATTCGCCTCCATATTGTTAAAATATATCAGCCATGCAGTATCTGCATTTGAACTTTCCAAGTCACCAGCGTGTCCCTTTGTTCAATAAAGTTTATCGTCTTACAAACAATCCATTAAGAAATTATCCCGGGTCCCTTTCAAACGACTATTTTAAATGTTCCGTTGTTAAAAAAGGTATGATTGCTTGATATTGGAAATAATTACTCAGACAAGGTTTTTCTTCGTTCCGATTGGTTACTTTGGGATATTGTAATACGAAACCACCCAATGAGAGGATCGCTTACAATGGTATGACTTCATTCCAACCAATGATGGAGGGGCGAAAGATGGCTCTTGAAGAATACTCGGTCACTCACCCGGGAACCTGCTTCAGAGACGGACGTCTCTCGCTGCCTGCGATACATCCTCAAAATGTGGATACTCTGCTAATTCCCTGTCGTATTGGATGGCTGACCTCGCCATCATAAAGCTAGCCGTCGCGACGCCAAGAAAAATAAAAGCCAGCGCCTGAGAATGGAGCTGGCTCCGACTTAAGGTTCTCCAGTCCACCACGCCGCTGAAGCTGAGGTCATATTCGCCGGATATTCTAGTACATCCGTGGTCTAAGCTCTATGCCGGACCAGCCTCCGGCCTCTTGAAATGACCCCGGGCTCGTAAGTGGACCAACCCTATGTGAAACCACTTGAAACTTGTCCTTTAATTTGGAGATTTCTGTATTTATTTTTAAAATGTTTCTTTAAAACATTTTTTCCTTTACCCATTTAAATTATTAAATAAATGTAACTTCTTTATAAAATTTATTTTATTACTATCACCAACATTTCATTACTACATATAAGAATAACATATACATAAATTTTTGATACTATCTGAATAAATAATTTAAAATATACGAAATAAACTCTTCTTAAAGAGTTCATAGCAATCTTTTCCAATCGCCATTTTATTTATATTGTTTTTTTTTTGGTATTTTAAAATATATTGCGTTTAACTGAACAATTATATTTGTTAAAACATATTTTATGGAGGAACATTGCTTTTTTTATTACTAAGTATTGATCTTTTGAAAATAAAATAAAAACATAAAAAAAGATCCTTAACACTCAATATACGAGTATCTTCTTCTTAAATGAACAAGCAACTAGAATGGATGTTTGATTTTGTTTTAATATAATACCACAACCAACTTAATGATCCCAGACACCTTTTCCATTGCCAAATACCAACACAACGAAGACTAAGATCCCCAAGGAATTTTATGATCACAACTTCTTGGAGGATTTTAGGAATGTAAGCATTCATGGAAAACTGAAACTGAAATCTTGAAGGTATATGAATAAAGCCGTCGGAATGCCTGCCGGTAGAACATCACCCATCATGGGGCATGTTGAAGTGTCTTAATCACCTACGCACCCACGTGCGTATTTCAAAAAAGAATATCCTCAGATGTAGACGTAAAAGTGATGTCGCAGAAGACCCACAACAACGCATGAGTGGCGACATTCAATCAATGTCACACCTGACGGTTTGCCCCGTTAGCTTCTCGGAAGAAGACCTACAGAATGAAACTCCTATTCCATATTTCTGGGCTGAAAGCATATATATAGATCTGGTGTTGTCAACATGATAAGAATGACATTGGTTTTTAATTTATCTTTACTACTCGTAGTTCAAACGTTTCGACATTTACTGATTCCTGATAAATGATATATTGCCAGTCCAAAAACACGGAAAACATTATCTACTTCAATTTAGTTAATTTATTATTTATTGAAAAATAATAATTACTATATTTTTTTATTGGAAATCTCTCAACTGATATTTATTTTCCCCTTACGGAAAATATTAATTTTCTTAACGTATTAAAATTAAAGGCATGAAAACTTTTGTACTTATAATTGAGAAAGAAAATAATTGAGAAAAAAATGCTTATGAGATTCTTCATTTCATAAAACGATAAAAAAAATATAAACGTTTTGACCTTAAGCAAAATTCATAGAATTTCTTAAGAACACTCTCCTAGAGGGTCGTGAAGTTGAAATGGGTTGACTTCAGTTATTCGTTCATATGATACTCGTAACTTTCTACATATCCGAATTGGTATTGTGGACATGAAGAGCATAGCTTAGTTTGTCCAAATTGTCGAGACTTTGTGTTTAGAGCCACTGTAGTATCCACAAAACTCACAGTCCGTCAACGTACAATTTGAAAATACTACCGCACTTAAATATGCAACAACACTCGCACAAGTCTAGCGTTTGCGAATATTGTTACAGGACGAAGTTTTCACTGGTCGTTTTTTTTATGGTACCATCAGGGATCGAATTCAACACCCCGGTGAATTAAAGCGTCTTTCCAACTAAGGCGCGGAGATCGTTGTCATGAACTAACTAGTCACTTAATCAAAGTCATATATCTCACGAGTTTACTAGCGTGAATTTCATAACGGTCAACCAATAGTGAAAAATTATTTAAGTAGGCAATCTGACTTGACAGAAAAAAAATATCTAAGCCCCGTCGTATCTACCTTAGGTAAACTACTGTTAGAGCACAATTGATTCTTATTCAGATCGTGAGCTGCTTGAGATGAAGTAGAAATCTGTCGTTATATGACATATTTTAATGTATTCTCTTTTTAATGTGTTCTTGAAATATATCCAAATGTATTATGTACATACTATGTAAGCAATAAACCTCATATATATCTAAATGCATTATGTACTCGTACATACTATGAAATATATCTAAATGTATTATGTACATACTATGTAAGCAATAGACCTCGTATTATGTACATACTATGTAAGCAATAAACATCAATAAACCTCTATTTATTTATTTATATTCTCAGGAAACCCCGAGAAATTCAAGTAGTGTACTGATATTATTCCTAATTAAAATTGCGTTTTAAATGGCATGTTACTACAATACAGAAATGGAATTATCGTAATTTTGAAATAAATAAAATATTTCTGTATTTATGGTATATATAAACATTAAATATTCTCATATATATAAACGATATATTGGTACATGTTTGCAATTTCTGCGAACAGCTAATCTGCCAGAAAAGTTTAAAAAAAATATAAAATCATTGAGCGCAAAGCCATATTTCGAAATTTATTTTCAAAAAGCATCCAACCCATAAAAAATACTTTTTGGTTTATTTACAATAAAATATTGATTTAACATATTTTTATACAAAAATATCAAGCCAGTAAAATGCGTATTTTAAAAATTCGTTTGCTTTATTTTTTCATTACACACAAGACCAGGAAACGCGTCGTTTTGTTTTCTCACATATTTCAAAATAGGTCAAATGTTAATTTGATCCATTTGCGTACATGTAATTATTATATATCCATTGATGTCATTTTTATGTTTACTTTTAGCATCAATTTATTTTTTTTATTTTATTTGTAGAAAAAAATAACATTCAATCATATGAAGCATGTTTTTATTTAAAAAAGTATATGTTTATTATTTCACAAAATGTTTAAAAATTAACATAAGGCCTTTTAATTATTTTTTCAGCCGTTTGTTTATTAATTACAACAATAATTAACACAATTCATTTTTAAAAAGATGATATAAATCACTGAACTGTGGAGTATGTGAGCTTACACATATTTATTTTATTGATTATATTTTTATCACACTTTATAGGTTTGATTTTGTAAAAAAAATTAAGACAGTATTATACTAAATTATGTTTTAATGAAAATTTCATATTTCGTATTTAACGGCCAGTATCCAGCTATCCTTTAAATTGTTCGGCAGAATTATACTAGAAACTATTATTAGTATGAACGCTATTTTATTTCACTTGCAGGATGTATTGAAGTTGTCTTATCGATTGTGATAGCATATTCGATATCGACTCCAATGGAATCCTTTGAAGATGATAGTAATATTGAAACTAGTAGGACAATAGTTTCAATATGTTATACATATATTATCTATGTGGAGAGAAAAATGTGGTTATACTTATGATAGTTTTCATCCCGGTTTCCTATTGTTAAATAAAGATAATATTTTATATGATTTATGAATCAGGCTTAAGTACAGACTTTTAAAACAAATATACATATATTATATTACCTGTTTGGAATTAACCAGCACCATGACCATAAAATTTCCTATAGATATTCTAAATCTATTATAATACTGTTTTTGAAGCAAGTACAAACTTTTTATGGTTAAAATTCTAAGAAATGTTTCAATTTTCAACTGATTTAGACGTTATAAACTAAGTGAAAAGTGTTCATACTAAACTCAAAAATAGCATCAAGTAGAACTTATGCAGTATATGTACAAAAATTCCAAATGAGTGAAATATCTGAAAGTATTAGAGTGCGAGAAACAGAAAGAATTAAAAGAAATAGGCAGACGCAGACATTTTAACAGAGATGAAAGTCAGACGTGTGAAAAACAGTAGAGCATGTTTGGCAAGATATTTAGATGAAGAGATAAAGGATATGTGCTTGGATAGAAATGAGAGGATTATCCCATCTGCTTACCCCAAAAGTGACATGGCATGGTGGTGTGTATACGAGTAAATATATATACCAATATTACTATCGCGAATATATTCATACGTGTATACGTGTATGTACCAATATCACGATTTATTTTTCGTAGCTTCCTGTTCTTGCATATCTGCTGCTTCCTAATTTAGCAGGCGAAGATGACTCAGTAAGAGATAACCTGAGGGTGTCTAAATTACGTGCTATGCACGTGGGTATTTTCTGTCCTCATCCGATATGGAATGGTCCAGATTGTCAGTCCCATAGTGGAAGAGCGTTCAATTTATTAATTCCCAGGATGACTGGAGGAGATACATTAGTTTATTTCTGATGGTGTATCATGGATGGGAGACCTGAAAATACGAATTGACTTGCCTCGAAAATTATGGTGTACCCTGAATGATCTAAGGTGTAACCAAGGTGCACATGCCTTGCATAGGAGAAGTTTCAATGATTTCCCGTTGTGATAATATATTATAGTCCAGACTCTCAATCACATATTGTAAGTGTTTAGTATATTCATTCCCGGGAGGACAAGAGGAGATCAATTGCGTTACTCCTGAAGCTGTATCATGGATAGGAGACCTGAAAATACGTCTGTGAGAGGGAAACCATGCAAGAGATGAAAAAGAACTATTGCTAAAATGTTAAATAAATTAAAATGTAAAACTTTATTGAATACTTGTATCCGTCTTACAAAATATACAAATGTAATCCCACTGATACCATTTTGTGTTTCGTTAGTATCCTTCGAAAAAATATTTTGAAAAAATAATTTAATGTAAACTCACATGAAGGTTTTATATCCGCTCGCAATATATCGATAAAATAACTGCGGGAGAATATTTACATCGCACAATGCGTTTTGTTTCTGAATATAATTATTACCGATACATTCCATTTGTTATTCAGTATACCATATACTCGTATGTTATGAAAACGTTGGAGTTGAATGGAATGAAAATTGGTTATTTGAAACGTGCATTTTTCATATTTTATTGTTTGACTATTTTTAATGTAATTTTTCGTATAAATTAATGGATCGCTATATATTTATTTAAGATAACTCTCTTTATTTTTAAACATGAATTAAACATAAAAAGAAGTTTTACATTATGAACCTGTTCCAATAGAAAAGTTAAAAACTATATTTTATACAATATAATATGTTCCAATTATAAGACTGTTTGAAAGTTTCAATACAAGAAAAATGTAATTTTATAACTTTTGATAGAGCTGTACAGATCGTCGTCCAAAGCGAGATTACATCGTCTCAATTTGCACCCAGCTACTTTAACCGACTTAAATGTTTTTTATATTTTTTTATATTTATTGAGAGGCAGCTTTAAAGAGATAAATTCTAATAGAAATGCTATGTTATAAACATAATTCTACTGTGAAGGTACCCTATTAAACAATTTAACTATCCTAAAAAATGCCATATTACAAACATACTTTCACTGTGAAGGTACCCTATTAAACAATTTAACTATCCTAAAAAATGCCATGTTATAAACATAATTTCACTGTGAAGGTACCCTATTATACAATTTAACTATCCTAAAAAATGCCATGTTACAAACATACTTTCACTGTGAAGGTACCCTATTAAACAATTTAACTATCCTAAAAAATGCCATGTTACAAACATACTTTCACTGTGAAGGTACCCTATTAAACAATTTAACTATCCTAAAAAATACCACGTTACAAACATACTTTCACTGGGAAGCTACCCTATTAAACAATATAACTATCCTAAAAAATGCCATGTTACAAACATACTTTCACTGGGAAGGTACCCTATTCAACAATTTAATTATCCTAAAAAATGCCATGTTACAAACATACTTCCACTGTGAAGGTACCCTATTAAACAATTTAACTATCCTAAAAAATGCCATATTACAAACATACTTTCACTGTGAAGGTACCCTAATAAACAATTTAACTATCCTAAAAATGGCATGCTATACACATACTTTCACTGTGTAGGGATCCTATTAAACGATTCTATCCTAAAAAAATCTTAACCCCTATGTACAAAATGAGTTTTCGCCTAAAAATATATCTATATATAAAATTTTTTGAAATTATTACACAAAAATTAAGTCAACAATTCAATCTCTCTTGAAATCAAATTCCTACGGAAACTTAAAAATCTTAAGAAAGTACGAGTATGTAGACTATTAAAACACAATCTATTCTATTGTATTGGTAACACACAAACACTCATTACTCCATTTATAGAATAACCCAATAGATCTTGATTCGTGATTTTCAAAATTATATAAACGTTTATCAAAATAATATAATATATTAAACACCTTTAAACCGAACGTCTAGTATCAAACTGTCAAAATATGTCTTGATTCTTTAAAATTTCTCATAAGATTCTAAATTATAAGACGATCAACCCATATTTTAGTTCAATAATAAAATTTTCTAGTTTTAATAATTGGTTCCGTTTTAATCAGTATATCATGACTAAAATATCTTTACAGTAAAATTTTCGACATGGCATCCCTAAATAAACGTCAAAATATTTCGGGATATCACCTGATACATTCAGTTTTATTTCAATACATACTTCAAAGCAATACCAATTAGGAGTAATATTGTTGGTGTTACTGCGCACTGAATTTTTCAACGCGTAGTTCTAAGCTTAAACATTCGTATGATCTTTTTAACAAGTAACCACCACAACAAATATAATTTTATTCCGTCTCGAAACATTTTTATAAATTCTCTCAAAATTATTTTTGACGTTTTACGAAATTTCCAAATGAACCGCCATTAGTATATATTCAAGTTTATGAAAAGTGTTTAATTTGAATATTGTTTGCATTTAAAACGGTTTCAATAAATTTTCGATTTAATTTCAAATTTATATATAAATTTGATGATTTATAATTCAAGTTTTCATTTTCTTCGCCGATTTTGTTTTGTAGTGAAGCGCAAAATTATATTTTATAGGAAATTACAATTTTTATCTTTGAACATAATATAGTAGATGGATATTATAGGTGATTATTGATTGATAAAGCCCTAGATGTTTGTTGTGATTTTGGTATTGTATTTCAGAATAGAAATGCTTTACCCTGAAAGTGCTGTGATATGTTATAATTCGAAATCGTGTTGTATACATCTTATAATTATTTGAAATTTCCAAGAAATGTTCACAATAATTGTCTTCAAGGATACTAAAAGATGTTTATAACAAAGATTCTAAATTCGAAAACATAAAATTTGACACAGTTGTTCGAAAAAATAAACAATGTCAAATCACTTCAATAAATTAAAATTACGGATTAGATAATTTTATTGATGAGAAAATTATTTTTTTATGACCTTTCTTATCTGTTGAAATTTGACCAATATGAGTGTTTGTTTGGTTTTGAGAATGCTAAATAATCATTTTTACATTTTTTTTAATGTCAAGTAACTTTAATGTCAAGTTTTAATGTTAATGTCAAGTGCTTACAAAATGGAGATATCTAATGCTTTGGACCATCAAGTAAAAGGTGTAATAGAACTATCCTAAAATGTATGTTGTGATTGACTTAGAAATGCAGTAAAAATTTTGTTAAAATTGTATTTTTTTAGTTTGGTTCCTTTTTTATAAATTTACCTTGAACGTGAGTTCTTGAAACTTTGTGCTCATGACTTACCTTAATGTTTAATGTTTGTGAGTAACAGTTGGCAAAAATTTGTTTATCATAAAGAGCACACAAGTTCAATTTGGCAGTTGACAATTTACTGATAATATCTGAGATTAACAACCGCTGCTTGTATATATTAAATAATCTTGAAGTCATTTTTTTTATTTATTTTTCTAGTACTTTTAGGCTAAATTCTCATTTAACCATAAGCTGCATTCGAAATGTTTTTTAAATGCCAAATAATTTTATGCTTTTGTGAAACAAAATATTCTGTCAAAATAGTTTCCATGAAGATTAAAAATTAATCGTATCATTTTTATGTAAATTGTGTAACGAAATTGTGAGAGAGAAACATTTGATATATTTAATTTTCAATTAAAGTATATTTTTTCATTCTTCAGTACGCCTTGCAATAAGGGTCCGTTATATCCTTACACTACACACACTAGTGTCATCTATTGGCGAGAATAAAACTAAAATAGGATAAGTGCTCTTATCGTCAGAATCGGAATTGAAAATAAATTTAAATCTCGCGGGTTTCTCGGCTGAGTTGCGCATACTATTTTTGACGTTTATTTTGATTGGCTTATTATAAATTTTTCCCCAGTAGGCGAAGTCAGTTATCTCTTCGTATTATATCTGACTAAAATGTTCGCAGATTAACATTATGAGCGGAATATTGCGGTTTATATTTAACTTTCTCAACAAAATGTTGCAAATGTTATCTTTTAATAAAGTTGATCTCTCGAAATCTTTAAGTATATACGTCAAAACCAACACCGGTGACACTTTGGCCGTAAATCTCGATCCAAAATGGGATATAAAAAATGTAAAAGAAGTTGTTGCTCCGCGTTTGGGCTTTGAACCAGATGAAATGAAAATCATTTTCGCCGGTAAAGAGTTGTCGGATACAATCGTTATCGAGGTAAGTATCAAATATGTAAAAAAAATTATCCTAAACACTAAGTTTTCGTCACTGACAGAATGGACAACAAAAACTTATGTTACAATTAGCGCTAGCAAAATTGATATTTTTTGAAATGACATTTTTGACAATATTTATGATTGATCAAATAAATAGTGAAAAAAGTAATCGAGTATCATTATAATTTTAAAAAATGCCCTTTTTAGTAATCATATTATTGGTATTTGTTTATTTACATTCTCAGACTCCTATTAACCTTAAAAATTGTATACCTGCCGCAGAAATGCTCAAATTGCACTTAAGCTGAGCAACTGTAAGTGCTTTTTTTGCGGTGGAGTAGTGGAGTGACGCTCCACCACCTTTTTTACGGTTTACAAAAAGCTTGACAAGAAGTGAGCTTTGACACCTTTTTTTTAAAGGCACTGCAATAAGTAATACATAATCTTCTAGCTCACCATCTCATATAATATGAGGAAAACTGCAGCAATCTGGTCGAGTTCTCCATAAAGAACTCCACAATGTTATGTGCCAGAATTTTAATGTTATTCCTTATTCTTGTCTCCTAGGTTAATTACCTTGAACATAAAAATATATGTTTTATATACGAGTATATGCCAGTACCAAGTGTTTGTTTTGATTTGATGAACTTATTTCCTAGTAAATTAAATTTAGTTTTTTTTTAATACTATCCTTTATTCTAGATTACAGGTATTGAAAGAAGCTTATAAGTACAGTGAAATCTCAAGGGATCACTCCTCAAGTAATCGTTTTCTCATATATTTAGTTTATTTTATCTAGAATTTATTTAGAATAGAGGTGACCAATTTTTAAAATTAGAGTGTCCTTTGTAAAATATGGCCTTCCAACTACAAAACAATCTGTTATATTGAATATTGTTGCTAAGAATACTCGATATATTTCCCTAATTTAGATTACCTATTAGCTGTGAGTACGAAGTGAAACATTATTTTGTTGTGTAGGCAGGTATTTTTTAAATTCAGATATAACATTTATTTCAAATTAAACATATTCAAAAAATCTATCCATTGAAGTTAACGGGAAATTTTACATATTTTTTGTTTGCTGAAATAAATTATATCTGCATTGATGTTGCCATTTGATGGATGCTTGTGAGATGTTCATGTGTTTATGAAAGTTTTTGTTTTTACATTTTTTATCCTTGAAAAAAATTGCTCGTAGATATATGTTTCCTAATAACAAAATAAGTTAAAGAACTAATTTATATAGGTTCGGAAACAGTTTTTTATTGATATATTTTATATACATGTAACAATATCATTATTACCATGAGCTATCATGAGCTTTGTATATCGAAAATTAATTACTGAAAATTTTCAGTAATTCGTTTTAGTCCAGAGAAAAATAGTTATTAGCAGGCCAGATAAACTGGTCACTCGAGCGGAACCCTGATTTAGAATATCACAGCTTTTTGTACTCTCTTACTCGTTTTTTTTTTTTTCAAAATATTTAGTATAGTATCACATTCAAGTCATAATGAAGAGCTGGTGGATGACACTAAAAATAGTTGTGTCAGATTGGAAATAGCATCTGAAATAATTTTTTACAACTGTAGTACATTTGACGATGATGTCACAGGATGTGGGTTAAAAAGAATAAAAAACTTGTGTGATGCACGATGGAAGGAGAACAGAAGAGACAGAAGAAGTTGATGATTTTGAAGAAGAAAATCTACCATAATTTAATTTCTGTTTATGTACACATGCAAATATTTATTTTAAGGTACACATATTAACCATTTAGGTATGTTTCTATTTTTTCCCCGCATTTATTATTTAGTTTAATAAATCCCTTCAAGAAGGATAGATATCTCTATCTATTGTATCGTATTCACTGTGTTTTTCATTTTGTAAAGAGTTAATTGAAGATTTCTCATATGAATAGACATTTCCCAATGTCATAACACTCTTCTCTTCTCGTTAACTACTTGGTTAATGAACAAAATGTATCATTTTGTATTTTTTTCTCTTAAAACGTACAAATAGAAAATATCCATTAACTGACTCACAGATAGACAATATGTTTTGTTGTTCGTGTTGCTTTTTCAAGTAAAATAATCATCTTTTTAAACAAATTTTCAGTTTATATATAATATTATATTTACTTTTTTCAATATAGGATTGTGATTTGGGTGATAAGAGCATTCTTCATGCTGTTCGTAGAAAGCCAAAAAAAGATAATTTAAAAGCTTCATCTAATCCCAATGACAAACATACAAAAAAGGAACTGGAAAAACAGGAAAATACCCCGGATGGTTCTAGTCCTTTGTCCAAAACTCTCTTGGATCTACAATTAACAACAAATGAGAGAGCTAATGTTTCTGAATTAGGTAAGAAGTATTTATGATTAAATTGTCTTCTTTGAGTTATGAATATTTGTGTTATTAATTAGAATCTTAAGGTATTAAAGAATACAAATGGAAAATACCCAATAACTAATTAGTTGCCGTTAATCACTCATATAATATGATATACAGGTCAAATCTCTTAACGAAAATAAAAAAATGAATTGAACTAACATATATAAAAGAATATGTTTAATGAATCCCACATTAACTAAATAAAAATTTCAGTACAACAAACATATTAGACCGAAAACAGATGGCTAATGAATTGGTCGTTCAGATATAAAGATAGAATCATATTTTAATTGATAATTGCTCATCTTTTATTTCCAAATTTTACAGCATTTTACAACCTTTGGATCTGGGAATTATATGTGCATTAAAAATGCATTATAGAAGATGATAATGAAAATGGAGTTATGTCACATAAAATGAAGCTATGAATAGATTGAAAAAGTTTCGAGCTTATTTGTACTGTAGCACTAATGTCGTGAAAAATATTGTTCAATAAGTATATATATTGAAAATGCAATTATGAATGCCGCTTAGAAAAATTCAGTGCAGTCCAGATAGCAATATTATTAGCGAAAAAATTAATTGAATGTATTTATAGAATTTTTTTACTTTCCCATATTCAGCATAATGAAATTTCAATAAAACGAAATATTTTTACTGATCCAATGAAGTTCGTTATAATGGTATTTGACATGCTATAATGAATATAGAAGTAATTTTTAACCAATACAGTGTTGAACCACAAAGAGTTTTCTGTGCAGCAGGTGTTTGTTGATTGATCATGTATACTAAACTTCATTTTATTGATTGCCGTTTACGCAGGTACATTATTTGATCTGCGTTATCTTTGGCTGTTTAAAATATGCAATAGCCACATGAAAGCAGAAAGCAAGGTGCAAATACAATATATAAGATGTGTATTGAATCAATCATACATACAAGATTGAGACCAGAGTAGAAAACCGAGACAGAGCAGAGACCAGAGTAGTAAAAAATCAAAACAAAAACCAAGCGCGAAGCTTCGAGACGAGGACCCTCAGGACCACAGCAAAACAGAAACTGTTATATGATCAAAAATACCGTCGTCGGAGAAATTTCTAAGGTGGAGGACATTTTTCAGATATAAAAGATAAAAGAGAAGACAAGGAGGTGCACATGTTTCCACAGGTTGGTTAGCTCAAGAATACCACAAATTGTTATGCACTGCAACCCAATTGACTGCCAACCTCCAGAAAGACCACTTAAGAGATTGAAATGATAATTAACAGACTTAAGGTCTACGAAAGAAAGAAAATAAAGATTTATTTAAAAAGTCTTACATGTGTAAACGGTAAAAAGCTTACACGTGTCATTTATTTTAACTTCTTAATTTAAAACAATCATTTATAATTTTTGAAAAAATGTTCCGGTTTTTTAAAATTAAATTATTTGAATTTTAGTAAAAAAGTTCTAAACACTATTTTATTTTATTACTATTTGTATATCTGTACTCTAGAGGATAAACCACGGAAGTCACTCTGTACCCTAAAGGATAAACGTCATAGATGAATTGTATGATGCAACATCGTTTATCCTCTAGGGTAAAATGTGGCTCCCGTGGTTTATCCTCTAGGGTACAGATATAATATTATAGCCGTACAATTATTCAGTGCTGTTTAATAGTAAGCAATGAAATTAATAAAAATTCATCTTAGGCGTATACTCCTTCATATATAGGAGTTCACGGCCATTATTCAAGAAGAAAAAGAATTCATTTTAATGCATTAAATATTTTTGACTCACATCTTTGACCTTAGCTGTACATACATGCATACTATGTAAATGCACTTGATGCATCCAGTACCAAGTAGAAAATATAAAACCCAACATTGCTATGAGTGATATTAAAAGAAAACTTATTTCATACAATTTAAGATCAGTTGATATATATATGAAATTTAATAATGTCAAAGTTAATTTACACTTCAAATGAAATCTAATAATGTCAGAAAGATGAGCCCTTAACCAACCAGAAAGATGAGCCCTTGACTGAAAACCTTTATTTTTAAATCTGAGTTCCAGCGGGAATCCAACCCACAACCTCCGGGTCGGAAGACAGACTTAGTCTTACCAACTAGGCCATGAAGGTTGTCAAAAGGTTAGTAATGATAAAGAAAAAAACTTGTGAAACTGGGAAGTCATAAAGCGGGAACTCTTCAAGTGAAATATATCTATATAATGGAAAATAGTATACAGGCAGTTGTCGACTTATGACCTATGCGACTTACGACTGTTCGACTTTACGACCACAATCCGCGATCTTTATTTATAAGCATTTTTTAAGCCCTTCCGAGATGTCTACAAAAAGAAAAATGTCAATTTCTCAACCTGCCAAGAAGCAAAGAAAGGCTATTGATTTGAAAACAAAAATTATGGTAATTATGCAGTATGAAGGAGGAAAAAAAATGTTAATGCCATTGCGAGTGATTTGATGCTATCTCACTCTACTGTGTCAACAATATTATTCTGAAGTACAAAGAAAGGATTCGTGAAGCTGTGATTGGTTCCGCACCTATGCAGTCGACAGTTATAATCAAGCAACAAATTAGTTCCATCCATAGAATGGAGAAACTGTTGCATATTTGGATGGAAGATCAAATTCAAAAATGCACAACGTTATCCCTTTTTACTGTGCAGACGAAAGCTAGAAGTTTGTTTGAGACTTTGAAGGAGCGTGCCGGAGATGACTATAGTTAAGAATTTGTAGCAAGTACTGGCTGGTTCAAGAGATTCAAGAAAAGATTCCAGTTGCATAATGTTCGAGTGACTGGAGAAGCAACGAGTGCAGACAAAGAAGGAGCTCGGAACTTTGTTGATAGTCTTGATAAAATAGTAACGGATGAAGGGTATCTACTGGAGCAAATTTTTTATGTGGATGAAACGGGATTTTTCTGGAAAAGAATGCCAATACGCACTTACATCCACAAAGAAGCCAAAAGCATGTCTGGATTAAAAACTAAAAATTAGGCTGACTGCTGCTTGGCGGAAACATCGTGTGTTTCAAACTCAGCTTTTAGTAATTTATCAATCAGAAAAGCCGACTTACGACCAGATGAACTTACGAACTGTTTATCGGAACCAATTGTGGTTGTAAGTCGACGACTACCTGTATGCATGTATTGATTTCAGATAAATCCAAGTTGAAGGCTCATTTCTTTGTGTGGTGTGGACATTGTAATGCTAAGCGGGAAGGAAAATTGCGGGTCAGGTGCGCTGTGTGTCGAGGAGGGGCTTTTACTGTCCATAGTGATCCTCAGGAATGGAAACATGTCCTTCTTCCTAAACAAATAACAGGAGAATGCTTACATCAACCCAGTTGTTCGACTGTAAGTTTTCATAAAATTTATTGAAAACTAATATATAAATTTTTATGACTGAAATACATATCTACTCCGTTTTCATAGCAAAGTAGGAAGAATAGAGGCCTTCTATATTTTTATGAGAATGTTCATCTTTCCCTTCTTTTTATTTACATCAATTCATCTCATGCAGTTTCTCTGATTTATCACATTTTAATCTTACGAAAAATTCATTCACTCTGTTTAACCAAACTTTTCTTGGTTTTTATCTCTTATACTCACATTTGCATTATGTATTGGGTGTTAACATAAGTTGTGTCCGTTTTTTTCCAAATTAAAAATGAGCACCAAAAGTAAAACAAAATGGTAAAGGTTATACGTCATTCGAAAGAAAATTTTCTGCTCTACAAGATATTGTGTTTGCTTTTACGTTATATATATATATATATATATATATATATATATATATATATATATATATATATATATATATATATATATATATATATATATATATATATATATATATATATATATATATATATATATAATATATATATATTATAT
>OX463838.1:48270997-48475997 GCA_949825065.1 Odontocerum albicorne
ATATATATATATATATATATATATATATATATATATATATATATATATATATATATATATATATATATATATATATATATATATATATATATATAATATATATATATATATATATATATATATATATATATATATATATATATATATATATATATATATATATATATATATATATATATATATATATATATATATATATATATATATATATATATATATATATATATATATATATATATATTATATATATATATATATATATATATATATATATATATATATATATATATATATATATATATATATATATATATATATATATATATATATATATATATATATATATATATATATATATATATATATATATATATATATATATATATATATATATATATATATATATATATATATATATATATATATATATATATATATATATATATATATATATATATATATATATATATATATATATATATATATATATATATATATATATATATATATATATATATATATATATATATATATATATATATATATATATATATATATATATATATATATATATATATATATATATATATATATATATATATATATATATATATATATATATATATATATATATATTATTTTATTTGATTATAAGCCTTCAAAATGGAATGTCAACTGGACGAAAGTGAGCATTTTCGACACCTCCTTCTGTTCGTGTTCAATCGAAGGAACAAAGCTGCCAAAGCTGCTCGCGATATTTGCGAAGTGTTCGGTAAAGTTGCTGTGAATGAAAAGACAGCTCGTCGATATTTTTTGCGTTTCAAAGATAGTAATTTCGACCTAAAAGACATGGAGCGTTCTGGACGACCAGTGGACTTCGATGAGGACCGCTTAAATATTATTCATGAAGATCCCCTTCAAACCACCGTAGAATTGGCTGAGCAGATGAATTGTAGTCACATGACTGTATACATCTTAAATTAATGGGAAAAGTCCAGAAGTTCGGCGCTTGGGTTCCACATGTTTTGAGTGAAAACAACAAAAATCAACGTTCGACAATTACCGTCTTTGAAACGCAAAAACCATCGAGGAGCTGTCCTTTCATTCATAGAATCTTCACCGTACACTTCGCAAATATCGCGAGCAGCTTTATTCCCTCAATTGAACGCGAACAGAAGGAGGTGTCAAAAATGCTCACTTTCGTCTACTTAACATTCCATTTTGAAGGCTTGTAATCAAATAAAATAATATATGTAACGTAAAAGCAAACACAATATCTTGTAGAGCAGAAAATTTTCTTTCGAATGACGTATAACCTTTACCATTTTGTTTTACTTTTGGTGCTCATTTTTAATTTGGAAAAAAACACCTAATATATATTTAGACAGTCTCATCATTTATGTGTTTAACACTTCCATACCTCCTCAGATTGGTCTTTACCATTCTTCTTATTGCATTAGTCTTTGGTTCACATTCAACCTTAATATGTCTGTTATACAAAGACACACAAAGTATTGTTCAACACAGAACAATTAATAAAAGAAAATAAATAAGAATATTTTAGTGATTCACAATGTTTTTTTTATTTATGAAAAATATTTGATTACCAGGGTATACTCATTATATAAATTATACGAATAATGACTTTCTTGAAACGCATGAACAAACATGTTAAAAATCTCATCATTTATTGTGATAACAAACGTCAAGTGAATTATATTCAAATGAATCTAATCTACTTATCAGCACTCTACAAAATGTTTTGACTGTAAACAAAGAAAATATCTCCGCATAATTAAAAATATCAATGACCTTGATTCCACCAAAATGCAAATAAAAAGTATAAAATAACCAAATCAAAACAAAATAAAGACAGATTAATTGTTTATGCCGTAAGGATTAGTTTGTGCAGCCTTTATGTTAACTGCCCAGGAACACGTCACAGCTAACTCAATTGAGATTTCTTTATGCAGAATACTAGGGATTCAATACTGAGTTCTTCTCTTCTTACATTATTTCTTACTTGGTTTCTCAGGAATCATCCCGTGAATGCATCTCATTTCCACAACCTAAACTTCCAAATTTCATGCCCGTAACTCTACAAATAATTTAATCTTCATCAAATTTCAAAATGTATTTCTATGATTAACAAAATTACGCTTCTAATACGAAACACAATAGAATAAGATATTGGAGCTTAGCTCTTGTAAGGCTCCTAAAATGTGGCAAACAAATTACCAAATGTTTTAATATTACGAGGGTCATCCCGAAAGTAAGGTCATCCCGAAAGTAACATTTATGTAGGATCGAAAAATGCTTGTATTTAATTGAAATTCACAGGACACTTCACAAATATATTAAACTATTTTTCAACATAATCGCCGTCGAGATCGAGACATTTCTGTAGTCGGGACACCAGCTTTTGTATGCCAGTGTCATAGACCTCCACAGCCAGCTCTTTCAGCCACTTCTTCACAGCTTCCTCGACCTCCTGATCGTTGGAAAATTGTTGGGGTGTAGTGACACACCCACATCTCATCCCCCGTCACGATCGAGTCCAGAAAAGCTTCCTGTGCAAGACGATCCAAAAATTCACGCGCGGCGGCCACGCGATTTTGACGGTGCTCCAGTGTGAGCATTCTGGACACCCATCTCGCACATAACTTCTTGTAACCAAGTTTTTCCAACACAATATCACCAACGAGACTTCGAGAAATGTCAGGAAATTCTTCGTGAAGGTTGTCAAGCGTCACACGGCGGTCATTTCGCATTTGTTCTTCAATTTTTTGCACAAGTTCGTCAGAAATCACTGTCTTGCCTCGTCGTATCAGTACGGCCTTCTCTGAACAACCTAACCCACTTCGTGACATATTGTCGACTCATCACATCACTACCATAAACTTCCACGAGCTTCCAATGGATATTCGCGGTGGTATTGTTCTGCAAATTCAAAAACGGATGACCGCACGGATCTCGCACGGACGGGGGGTGGCGGGAGCGCGCGACGACCTCTCCATCGGAAGAATTTACTGTGACTGAATAAAATGGCCGACAAACACGCGGGACCAAACAAACTGACCATTAGGGTCCCCCTACACGCCAGGTGCGCCAACTTCGAAACAAAAAATTACCCCCGGCCTCAGGAGCCCTTGTAACCTTACTTTCTAGATGACCCTCGTACATTACTTAACTATATTTTTTACTGTTGCCTTTGCTTATTTCACTCTATTAAAACATGAATAAACTTTTTTTTTATTTCAACACGTGTAACATGAACATACAAAAGATTTTATGATAAGATAAAAAAACTCAAATTGTATTGAATATGCTGAGTAAATGTATAATGGATAACTCACCTGCTTGGCAAGCAGAGGAGATGCGGGTTCGAGTCTAGTTGGTCACCTTTTATTTTATCGAAGCCCTCATTAGATATTGTATTGTGTCAATATCAATAATTTAATATTGACGATACACTATTCTCCTCATGCAAAAATATTCATTTGTAATAAAAAAACCATCTCAGGTTGAAGTAAAAAAAAATATGTACTCAAATCGAAAAGGTTATTTATGTAAGTTAATAAAAAAATTATACTTTTTAATTTATGTAAGTTAATAAAAAAATTATACTTTTTAATTAAAAAAAAAATCTTTTCAGATTCATCACGAACAAGGACCTAGTTTCGCCGAGTTTTACTTTAAATGTGCTGAACATACATCGCAAGGTGAAAAGGACCAAGCGATTCCACTTTATCTCATCAAATCCAACATTAGAGATATTCCATGCTTGGCATGCACAGAAGTTTGGTAATTTCATTTTTTATTTTTAAACCATCCTCTTGTAGTACTGCTAATTTTTTTTTGAAAAAATTACATAAATATATACCATAGTCCTTTTAAAAATAGATGTATTTTTACCACCTTGCATATGGAAGTGAAACTTGAACTTAGCAGAAAAAAGATAAAAGTAGTATTAATGTTGTAGAAAGAGTGCATTTGTGAAATGCACTCTTTCTACAACATTAATACTACTATATAACATTGAGAGAAAAGTTTGTGGAGTATTAATAAATGAAAGAATGTGGAATGAAGACAATAGAAATGATAAAAAGCATGTATGGAAAAAAAGTATTAAGATGCTTTGGATATGTGAAGATAATAAATGACTAAACGAGTATACAAGTCAGAAGTGTAAGGTGTGCATAGAAGAGATAGACTGAGGAAAACGTACCTGAATTAAACGGACCAGATTTTGAAAGAAGGTAAAGTGAAATGTATAAATTGGATGTTTATAAAATTGTACTTGATTAGATCGATGAATATGGAGAAGGCAAAAGTTGTATGCATATATAGAAAAATATGGATGTCTGTTCCCTCTGCCAAGCCTACAAGTGACATGTCATAATGATATGTATGTGCTAATTTTTTTCAATACCATTTATATTAACATAAACAGTTTTTACTTTTTTTTCCACGGTTTTATGATAGTTGATAAAATTTAATATTCTTTCAGTGAAACAGTTTTAGTCTTCCCTTGCAATTCTGGGCATGTGACTTGTCTCGATTGTTTCCAGATATACTGTTCATCTAGGTAATAAAGAAAATAATTTATTACGTACTGATTTCATTAATCAACATGTATACAACCATTTCAATCTCTATTTGACAATTTTCAGATTACGTGATAGACAATTTTTAATGCATCCAGAATATGGTTACACATTGACATGTCCTGCTGGCTGTGAGAATTCATTTATTGAAGAAATTCATCATTTTAAACTTTTAACTCCCGAGCAAGTAAGATATATTTTACTTGGAAGATTTTTTTCTTGAAATATTTATGAAGAATCAAATGATTCAATGCATTTTCCACATTTTTCAGTACAATCAATACCAAAGGTTTGCGACGGAAGAATATGTGCTACAATCTGGAGGAGTTTTGTGTCCACAGCCTGGTAATTTTTTGAAATAATTATCTTCATTACAGCACTAGTGCTCTAATACAGTAGAGCGCCGATTATCCGGGGCTCAATTATCCGTGAGTTAGATTAACAGTGATCCTTTGTAGTACAAACCTTTTTTTTAGTCACCCTTAAAATATTTTTTCCCAAATTTTTAATGAACGTCCACATTTTGAAAATTACAAAGCAAGGATCTAAACTGTTATAAAATCTATAGTTTACTGACTAACGCTAGTAATTTGGCTGTGTTTGCCCGCGTTCACACCAACATGAAAATATCTGGGACTTCCTAATTTAATTGTCACGGCTAAATTTATCTAGCATTTTAATTCTTAAAATATTCAACTCGATAAAATTTTTATTTGGATTAACCGTGTTTTTCGATTATCTGGGCTCGAGTGTCCCCCAATTACCACGAATAATCGGTGCTCTACTGTACTTTCTGTGCATTCTTTCATCCCAGATTAGATCCTTACATGTTCTGGTATGGTTTCACTTTTCAAACCTTTTCTCATCTTAATTTACTTTTACATATACACTTCAAAGCGTTCTTAGAGTAATATTTGTTTCCTTAACATTGCTATATATGTGTATGTCATTGGATGTTTTTTTCCAAAAATTACTTGAATTCCCCCATACCCAGATAACATTGACTGGGTAATAAGTATGCGCTGCAGTCTCGGACATATTTGGAGACAGTTTTGATGCCTTGATAAGTTCTCGCGTGGTGCGTTTTTGTTTATTTGAACCATAAATCCGGCACCACGGCATGACTCATTTGTTTTTTCAAACTTTCCAAGATCTCTAAAAAAATATATTGAAATTTCAATGTGTTTTTTTATATGTATTGAGTGGATGAATTAAATGAATATATTCTTTTATTTTTTCTAAACATATTTATTTTTGCGTTACGCTCTTGAGACATGGCTTTGAGAGATGCTTGTATATGTATGGTAGGTAGTGTGTATGTACGTACTTCTTTCTTTACGAGCCATGTTAATGTGTCAATTCGTTCTACGCACACTAAATTATAATTTGAAATTAATTATTGTAACTATTTTTAATAATCGAAAGCGACCATACATTGCACTACACTGTACCTTGTTTACACCAAGAGTATAAAAACTTTGTAACAATTTATCATATTCATACTTTTGTTACAATTTTTGTAAATACCCTGTTTTAAATTGAGATTGTGAGTAACAGTATCAAAATTTTATTTTATTTCTTTTTCGTATTAATAATTTTATAAAAAAAGTTTAATTTACACGAAAATCACCTTTGTTGAAGTAAGGATATAAATCAAAAGTTGGCATTTACGCTATAGTATCTCTGGTTATTTGCTGGAATGTAATGATTTTTTTACAGCTGCCATAGAATCTTTTTTATATATATTTTAACCGGGAAAACAAGTAACATTTGTTATGACCATGTTGCATGTTGAATCTCTATGCATCCCTGTTATGAATAATAATAATAAAGGACAATCTATATAGCGTCATTTAGAGAGCAAACTCCCTTCAAGGGCGCTTCAACTCGGGACTTGAACCCACTATTATTGACGTTAAAAATATTACTAAATATATAAATTAAGTGTAAAGATATGAAGATAGTAACTGCGACCATTAGATTAGGTACTTCCCTGCATATGTTTACAAAAATATATTTGGTAAGAAAACCATAGAAAACTTACCAAGGAAAGACGAATTACAAAAATCCTTTTTTAAATCTTCCGATATGTGATAGTAACACATTCAATTTTAGTTGTAGTGTAGTGTATGTGTATACTACCTTGATCAAAAAGTTTTAGGACTTTATGCATAAAATCGAAAATACAAGTTTATTCATCAAAATCGATATGGTCCCCTTCAAAGTACTCCCCATCGACTGCAACGCACTTACGCCAGCGCTTGATCCAATCCTCGAAACACCGCTGGTACTCAATTTTCGGTATGTCCATCAGAGCCGTCTTCGATTTTTTCATGACATCCTCTCATGTGCTGTAACGCGTTCCGCGAAACGGTTTTTTAAGTCGTTTGAACAGGAAAAAGTCGCAGGGAGTCAGATCAGGTGAATTCGAAGGCTGCTGGATAGTATTCGTGTTGTTTTTGGTGAAAAACTCATGGAAATGTCTTTCGCGATTTCAACGCGGTCCTTTTTTTGCATGAAATTGAGGTCTTTCGGCACCAGTTTTGCAGCGACACGTCTGAGGCCCAAATCACTAACCAAAATGTCTTGAGCGGATCCATAAGCGATGTTCAAGTCCTCTGCCAGCTCTCTGATGGTCAATTAGCGGTTTTCGGACAATATTTCTTTGATTTTATCGATATTTTCATCGGTTTTCGACTGCTACTGCGTTCGTCATCCTCGACCGACTCACGACCACTTCTGAAGCGTTCGTGCCACCGAAAAAACTTCTCCAACATTTCCAAGGTCTGCGGACTGTTAAATCTGTTTTTCACACAAAATTTAATACAAACTCGTTGATGCACAGTTGATGCCATTTTCAAACTTGTAAAAAATCGAAAACACGCACAAAGGTAGATGTACTCAGTACAGCGTAACTTTTACAAATGTCAAGCTATGACACTGAAATTTGGAGGGAAGTGTCAATGATAGATGTGGTAAACTAACAAAAAAAAAGAATTCGGGTGACTGACAGCGCCACATGGTGGCCGGTCTTAAAACTTTTTGATCAAGGTAGTATGTGAAGTGTTCATATACAATCTTTAATTTTGATAAAACCTCCCACAAAGGGTTGTCTTCAAGTGATTCCTAAAGATGCACACGCCACCCATATCTCTAACACTAAGAGGTAGACCATTCTACGTCACAGGATCAGCAACTGCAAAAGTTGTATCACAATATGTATCATAATTATTTTCACCGAAATGTGAAAAATTCTTCATGATATATTTAGAATATAAACTATTTTTCTCTATGAAAATACAGTTCCAAGGTTTTTTTATGAAGCTAAATAAGTTAAGTGTGGAGTTCTAGTGACAAAGGTAATTTCAGTTTGAATGAAATATTTTAATGGTCAAAATTGATCATAAATTATTTAAATAAATAAAATCACATAATTCAAAATCCATATTAAATATAAAATTATTTCTCTCATTCCTTTTCACCAAAAAGCTATTCAACCTCTTGATATTCAAATGCTTGTTCAATCTTTATAGACTGCGGAATGGGAATACTAGTGGACCAAGGATGCACTAAGGTTACGTGTATCAATGGCTGTGGGGTAAATATATATTATTTATGTGTTTCTTTACTGATTAAGTAAGGAGAGCACTCTGAGATGGTTTGAGCATGTAAAATTAATGAATGAAGAAAGGCTAACAAAATAAATATATAGTACAAATGTGAAAAGGCATTGTAGAGGAAGATCAAGAAAAGTATGGTTGGATCAAGTGAATGATATTTTGAAAGAAGGAAATGTTAAAAGTCAGAAAAATCTAAGGTGTATTATGAATATAGAAGAAACAAAAGAAGTGTGCTATGATCTGGATAGTCTGGCCTACCCTGTGATGGTATGTATGCACTTGAGATAGAACTGTTAAGAGGATTAAGGCGATGAATCCTCAGAAGTAGAGAGGTACCATCAAGAAGGTTCTTAAAGAGTATGGCCATCAAGGTGGATTTTAAAGAGTATGGGCATCAAAGATAAGGTAATTGAAAGAACATATACCAGGTGTGTACCTATGAAACCGGAATTTGCTTATAGATGGCTCTAGTTGTCAATGTAGTGACTGTCAAACCTTGTCATTGGTGCGTTTTTTTTTGTTTATATTTGTCAAAGATTTTTAACTCGCAACAATGCAAGTTTAATACAACTACATAGGTTTTCATAGCGTTGGACATATCTATTTTTGTGCCTGAAAACTACGATTTGCGGACAACATTGATTTACTGTTACCATTTAAAGAAAACTGCTGCAGAATCGCATCGAATGCTTGTCGAAGCTTACGGTGAGCATGCTCTTGGTAAATCACAGTGCTTTGAGTGGTTTAAAAAATTCAAAAGTGGTGATTTTGACATGAGAAATGAAGAACATGGAAGACCATCGAGAAAGTTTGAAGACGCCGAATTGTAAGCATTGTTGGATGAGGATGACGCTCAAACGCAACAACAACTTGCGGATCAATTAAATGTGACACGAGAAGCCGTCTTCATACATTTGAAAGCCATGGAAAAGATCCAGAAGGTGGGAATGAAAGACAGCAGGAAAACCAAAAAACCACTGAAATGCTGCTCGCCAGGTACAAAAGAAAATCATTTCTCCATCGAATTGTGACTGGCGATGAAAAATGTATATATTTCGAGAATCCTAAGCGTAAAAGAGCATGGGTAACTCCAAGCAAATCAGCGACATCGACTGGAAGGCCAAATCGCTATGGACGGAAGACAATGCTCTATGTTTGGTGGGATCAGAAGGGTGTTATCTATTATGAGCTGCTAAAACCTGGCGAAACCGTTAATACTGAACGCTACCGACAACAAATGATGGATTTGAACCAAGCATTGCATGAAAAATGACCAGAATATCAAAAGAGGCAACACAAAGTGATTTTGCTTCATGATAATGCACCATCGCACACAGCAAAACCGGTCAAGGAAATGATTGAGGTGTTTAGTTGGCAAATACTCGTACTTTCGCATGCGGCTTACTCACCAGACTTGGCTCCATCCGATTACTATTTATTTGCATCGATGGAACACCCACTTGCTGAGCAGCGTTTCACTTCTTACGAAAATGGCTCAATGACAGTTTTTTTGGCATAGCATCCACAAATTGCCAGAGAGATGGGAAAAATGTGTAGCTAGCGATTGGCAATACTTTGAATAAAATATATTTTTTACCATTTTTATACAATAAATGTGTATTTTCTATAAAAAAATTCCGGTTTGATATTTACAGACCTGGTATACTCGTATATATAGGTATACTTAGTAATTTGTTTAGTCAACCAACCAAATCTTTAAACCTCCACAGTATTAATGCCTTGACTATAAATAATGAGGTATATTTGGTTTCAAATACACTAAGAAAAAATGTTTTCTGGATTGGATCCCTTTTCATTTAGCATTAATTTCTATATTTCAGTATGTGTTCTGCATGAAATGCTTGCAAGGCTACCACATTGGAGAATGTGGTGAACAGGAGGCGGACTTAACCACTGGTGCTGGTGATTGCAGCTATAATGTGGACCCTGCTAGGGCTGAGCAGGTATGACTTGTGATATTTTTCTATAAAACTATTTGAATTCATGCATTTCAAAGAAGACTAAATAAATTCTAAACAAATGCTGTTTTATCCTAGATGTATCTTCCATCTACAGTGGGGCAAGAAAAATATGATCTCTATCTTTTTCAACTAGTTTCATTAGTCATAAATTGCCTCAAAACTGGTTCAACCATGGCTTTCACTTAACATTCTAAACATAATGAAAGGAAGACTAGATAAGAACCTGTGTGTTAAGACTCAGATCACCTTACTATGAGGATAGCGGTAAACTACAGGCTGATCATGCTAGAGATGAACAAGCTCTGCTAGGAATGAAAGGGGTAAAACCATTGTCATGGGTGATTTCAATGCCCAGATGGACTCAGATTTCACCAGTGGCAAATATCTGATGGGTGGATATGACACTGGAACGCTAAGTGACAATGCACTAAAATGATTGAGTTCACAACTCTCCAGGGTTTTGTCACTGTGGGAACTTTATTCCGCCATATAGTCATCTATAAATACACCTCCACATATCCGGATTGACAGACAAGGAAACAAATTGACCATCCCATCAGGGTGTCTAGCCGAAAAAACGTGAGAGATGTACTAATTGTCCATGGAGCATATATTCAAATAGCTTAGCTTTTTCTTTACTATGTAAACTTCCAACTGACCAAAGTCTCTAAGCCATTTTTTCTTTGAAGATGTGAATCGGAATGTAAATCGGAGTCCTCTCAGTTTCACTTACAGCCAAGCTGTTTAACAAGTTTAATGCCCTGATGAGGCCTGCTAATACAGCCTTCATTGAAGATAATTGACCGGCCCTTTGTAAGGGCATTATAGTCTGTAATCTTGTCTATGTTATACAAAAAACCTAACAGGCCTCTGGAATGTCGCAGGAAGCCTGGGACTTTTGAGTATTATGAAAAGATCAAAATTCATAAGTACAGAGACCCTTATATCGGCTAAGATACCAACTTCTCAAGCTTTCTTCTAACCTGCTTATGGCCAATGAAGTATGATTTCGTATGTAGATTTCTTACAAAAATGTATTAAATTTTACAGAAAAATTGTGATATGAAGATACCACTATATTTTTTGTCTTACGACATTTGTCATTTGAGATATTTTATAGGTATGTTCATGGTTTCTAATTTCCTATATTGACATTTTTACACAGGCCAGTTGGGAAACTGCCAGCAAAACAACGATAAGAGTTATCACTAAACCCTGTCCATCGTGCAGAACACCAACGCAGAGAGATGGAGGTTGCATGCATATTATCTGTACAAGGTATTATTTCACATCAACTTGGCCATGAACTACTCGTTGATTTCAATCTCAAAAAAATGTGAAGATTTCTTCCACAAATGGTTATGAAGTTGATTTTTTCAGTCTACATAACCTTAAGATTCTTGTGAGAAGCCTCTTGAAATCATCTATCCAGAATAAAAGAAATTAAATCATTCGATCCTTAATTATGTTTTGTAATTGTAAGTTGCGAAAGATTCTGTTCAACTCTCTTAAATAGTGTCAGGCAGGTTCAAGAACCAACCTCAAAATCACATGAAGACCCATAAGAATATTGAAAGATTGTTTTTGTCAAGTTAGAGTAAGAACTGGGAATAGAAACTATTAATTATTCTAACTTTGAAAACAATCCCCAAACACCAAACAATTTTTAATTGAGAACAAACGTACAATGCCACAGAAAATTATATTGTGCAAAGAACAAACCGTTGTTTAGAAAGTAGTTTTGTATTTCTTGGATAGATGTCATTAGAACAAAATTTTCATTGCTAACCTCATTCCAAACGTGCTGAATGTATATTATTATGGAAGATTATAGTTTAATGCATTTTTTCAGACATTATTTACCCACATTGCTTAAGTGGTTTTTTTTTTGTCATTTTAAAGATGGAACAAAATAAGTTGTTTTTTCAGTGTGTGATGCTTTTTTACTACCGCAAAGGAAAAAAATGCAACATAAACCAATAAAAAAGATATGTAAATTATATGGGGATGATGCAGTAAGCAATTGTGTGGGTCAAATGTGGTTTAAAAAATTTCATAATGGTGATATGACACTCAAAAATAATGTTTGCTCTGGAAAACTGATTACCATGGATGGCGACCAAATGGACTTTGAATGAGTCTTTGAATCAGAATAAACAGCGTTCTACGATACAAGAGATTGCTGAGATATTGAAAATATCGATAACCACCGTCCACAAGCCTTTGGTGCAATTTTTTTTAAAATTTGACATTAAAATACGAAACTACTGTTCTGACAACCCGATAGTTCATCTAAGTTTAAAAAATTTGACATTAAAATACGAAACTACTGTTCTGACAACCCGATAGTTCATCTAAGTTTAAATAACTTGAACAGGAGAGCGTTTTTAAGATTTTCTGTAAATTCAAACATTCAAAGGAAATTGATAAAGGATTTTTTTTTCTTTAATGTTAACAATCTCATTTATAAGATATTTTTCTTTTGCCTCATTAATAAGTATGTTAAGATAAATAGTTTTTGCCCTTTAGTAAGGAGTACCATAGTTTTTTTCTCATGATAAAAATAATATAAATTGAGATTTTGTTTTGTGGTTATTATGAAAAATATGAATTATCACATTGAACTCTGTTTTATTGGAAAACTATATACTTTTCATATATGTTTATAATTTTAAAGTGTCAACGGAAAATACGTTTTATTAAGGGACCAGTCTTTATATTAATTCTCAATGTGACCCTCTATCGAAAAAAAAAAAAAAACTAGGCCAATTTGAATATTGTTATTAAAAAAATTCAATTTCTGTTCAGCATTTTTCAGTCATGTAAATAAAAAATTGACATTTTATTTACAGTACATCTGCAAATAACAATGTGGGTAAATATTGTTACTTTTGCATCTCTGAAACACATTAAATAAAAATAGTTTATTATCGTGGTTTATACATGGTGGCGACTGATTCCTCCATACATATGGAGGAATCAGTCGCCACCATGTATCATGCTTGAATAAATCTAAATATGTTCATTTATTATGTTTCTTTCATATTCAAACATATTTATATGTTTTGAAGCCTCAACATAGCTGTAACTGATCTGTGAGCATAATTAAGTTTATTTGGCTATTTCTACAACCATTCAACCTACTTTTTATCTATTGTTGTTGCTAGGCTTCATGGTCGAAGTATCTCCTCGCCATTGTAATGTCAATCTCGAGTGCTCCTCATGACTATCGTGTGATCTGTGAGAGAACTGCCCGGTCCTAAATGCGCACTCCTTCCCATCAACGTCATACATGTGGATCCTGTTGAATCCACAGGTTACGCTTACACATGTCGCATACGTCTAGCTGTTGAGACACCATCAGCTTAAGAACAGATAGCTCTCCACCTCTCACAATCTTCAGTCACCCAGCCTACTCCCAGTCCTCAAAACACCCTGCACAAAGTCAACAACTTCAGCAGACTGTCATAGCAAATTCATATCTATAAAAAATCCTGAAACAGCTTCACTCACACTGCTTTATGAAAAAACACAATTAACCATGTGTAATTTATTATATTGGAGGCTATGGCCAAATAATGCACTCCTCAGTAAAAAAATAAAAAAACGTAAGAACTATTTACAGACAATGCAAATTTATATGTTCAAAATCATATGCGGTTTTATGAACAAATAGTTATCAAATTTCATCAGTTGTTTAGTCGCATTTTTATATGACCAGGGTGACGCAATGGCTATATTGGCTCATACAAGTTACTGTAGTTCGTCACATTATATCATATGGGTACCCCCTAGCATACATTTTACATGTTCAAGAAAATCTTGAAATAGCTTAAACGTCTTCCTGTCACCCATGATAACTTACCCTTTTATATTGGTTCATATATTTTCTACAATATCCTTGTTTCAAAAATATAAACATTTAAGTTGTATGACAATTTTCTCACAAGATTGCTATAATGTATTTTTATCCACATTTGGTTAAAAGATTTAAGAGAACTAACTTTTATTTTCAGGGCTGGTTGTGGATATGAGTGGTGTTGGGTTTGCCAAACCAAATGGACCCGTGATTGTATGGCAGCCCACTGGTTTGGCTGACACGACCGCACACTAAATTGGATATACTTTCTGTCACACTTTTTTAAAATTACATGTTATCATTTAAAAAATTTTATATTCTTATGTTATACTTCCAGTTATTTTATTTTTTTCCAACATTTTGAAGGTTTTATTTTGTCGCATTTTACCCCTTTAAATTGTATTCTTAGTTTTCATATTTTCTGTAACTTACGAACAAATAGCCCCATAACAATATTTTTATACTTTTTTCCTTTACTTCATGTCAAGAGTTGATGTTTTTTCCTACTAAACTGTTTTATCATATCTCACAATTGATTTTTAAAAATCAGATCGATATTTAAAATTTTTAACCATCTCATAAATTTATATTTACAATTATTTCTTTTGGTTATCTAAGTAAAAACCATTATAAATTGTTTTTTTTTTATTCTTCCACTAAATTAGGATATTTACTGTATTACATTTTTTATTTAATTTATTCTTTAAAAATTAATGTTAATTTTTGGAATGATAAAAAATTAAAAGTGATTTCCAAAAAAGTGATTCATTCAATTAACCCTTATCATGGCATAGTAACTCAGGTGTTCACTAATTTAGGGATTTTTTTTTTAAATCCAGAAACTAACGTAATTTCAAATATGGCAACACATTCAAATACTATACATGCACTATTGTGTGCAGTGGTATCATCTGGTGATAAATATTGACAACGCTACAACCTTTCAAACGACATCAGGTCAACATGTCTGGGACAGCGTGGGTGCGTTTTGAAAATTGGGGTAAATAATCTAAATATCTTATTAATCACTACATGTAGAGAAAATTTTATTCAAACCATTTTATTTGTTGATAATTCAGCTATGCAAAATGTTGTTCATGTTTTAGATTATAGAATCATTTTATAGACCTTTTTGTGTTTTATTAAAAATTTATATTTTGGCAATGTAATGTGGGTGTTACATATAAAAAAATATAAGGAAAAGTTGTGATTTTTTTTTTCTCAATTTTCCGTCATAACTTACCATATAACAAGGAATCACCAAAGAAAAACGTTAATATTTGGATAAACTGAACTTTGCCAAGATAAGGGTTAAAAATTAATGTTAATTTTTGGAATCATAAAAAATACAAAAACCAACAGCGATTTCCAAAAAAGTGATCCATTCAATTAAAATATCTTTTTTGTTTGAAAATTCATATTGATTATGTTATGAAAGTATATTATTAAAAAGCAGTTTTAGAAGTTTTTATTTTCTCTTGTATTTTTGACTAGAATTGTTACCTTAATATATGTTATTAGAAATTTAAAAAAAAACTTATATGTAATTTATTTTTTTTGGGTCATAAAAAAAATTATATTATTTTCGTGAAAAGAATACTAATATTATTTCATATTTTATTCCTATCATCATATTAGAATTTTTAATTTAATTATGTTATAGCATAACATATACGTTTTGCCTACACTTCCAAAAGAAAATCAAAAAGTTATAGCTAAACCTAGCATGTTTGTGCGAGGTGTAAAGCTTAAATGTTGGAAAAGCCTATATTCAGGGTATATTAGATAAATCAAATAATCTGTTGAGTCAGTGATGAATGAAATAGCACTGTTATTATGTTAAAGTCGGTGCTAAGAAAATTGAGCCTCGACTAGCACAGTGCTGGCGGCGAGACATGTATTTCTCTTATGGACAAACCGAATCAGTAAGACCTAGCTAATAAAATAAACAAAGACTGTTAGGATATATGGCACCGGCACCAGCACCAGACCTTCATGAGAAGTCAAGTGGATATAAAATAAACATTTCTGGACTGTTTTAGTATAAGGGATAAGTTAAGTTACTTTTCCAACAATATCCTCAATCTTTACTTAGTCCAGCATCTTATATTCTGGTGAGTAATAATAAGAAGAGTTGTGGCATGAATGAAGCATTGAATAAATTCACTCCAACTAGAATTGCCCTAGAAAAATTTAACTCACATATTCGAATGTAAATATGTATCAATATTATGCTAGGATGGGCATAATGCATATATTATGATTAGAATTCATTACATTAAAACACATACATTATCAGTGCAGTTTGGAATAGTAGTGTTTTTTTCGACAGGTACTGTACTTTGCAAAGTATTGATTGCTCTACTTGAATTTTATTCATTTACAGTATTTATTATAAAACTCGTAGGTTAGAATTTTACAGTAAATACTGGAAATAAATAAAATTCAAGTAGAACAATACTTTGCATAGTTCAGGTAATGCCTGTCAAAAAAAACACTACCATTCCAAACTGCACTGATAAAGGTATTATGTTTTAATGTAATGCATTATAATCATAATATTATATGTATTGGTTCGCAAAAATATTCAGGTGTTGTTTACTTAAATTGATATATACAGGGTCTTTCAATAAGGACACTCGATTTTTAAATGTAAATAAAACAAGTTGTGTATCAGATATCCACTCAATTTTTTTTTATTTGAAAGAATATTTTATGGCATTGAGTAAGGAATATAACGTCGTTCAAATGTCCGCCGCGGCTTTGCTTGGTGACACGTATTCGGGAGGTCCAATTTTCGATGACTTTGTCGCATAAATCTGGCTGAATTTGCTGGATGGCGTTCGTATGTTGACTTTGAGGGCATCAATTGTTTGCGGTTTATATAGACCTGCGATTTAAGATAGCCCCAAAGGATGAAGTGTAAAGGCGTTAAATCGCACGACCTCGGTAGCCAGTTCACGTCGCCGCCGCGTGAGATAACCATGCCCTCAAATCGCTCGTGCAGTGTCCATCATGGCATGCGCTGTGTGCCACATAGCGCCGCCCTGTTGGAACCACATGTCGTCGGTATCCATATCATCCAGTTTAGGCCACAAGAAGTTGCGTATCATCGATCTGTAGGGCTCGCCGTTGACGGTTATGGCAATGCCAGTTTCGTTTTGGAAGTACGGACCGATGATTCCGACAGACCAAAATCCGCACCAAACAGTGACTTTCTCAGGATGCATTTGGTGCTGGTGTATCTCGTGTGGATTGGTATCATCCCAAATCCGACAATTTTGCTTGTTCACACATAATTTCATCCAAAAATAGGCCTCGTCGCTAAAGATGAATTTTTGGCCGAAATTTGGATCAACTTCCAACTACTCCAGAGCCCAATCAGCGAACACACGGTGTTGTCTATAGTTGTTTACCTTAAGTTCCTGGGTTAGTTGGATTTTATAGGGGTGCACACCCAAGTCCCGGCGCAAAATTTGCCAAGTTGAAGTCGCAGAAAGGCCAAGTTCTTGTGAACGACGAGAAATTGACTCCCTCGGGTTTTCCCGTACACTCTCACGCACAGCAGACCTTGCGTTTCGGTGACGTGCTGGTGTTGGCTGATTATTTATCGAACCGGTGGACTCGAATTTGACCACCAAACATCGAATAGTTGACTTAGGACGGTTGTGGCGAGGATAAAAATCACGTAATGCGCGGAACGTTTCTCGAACGGAGCACTGATTTTGAAAATAAAATTTGATGATTTGCACACATTGTTCAACGCTATAACCTTCCATGGTGATTTGCCATATACTATTGAACAATTCACAACAAATTTGACAGATGTTGGTTTAACAACATGGCCGCTATAACCTAACAAATTTCGAGCATCCCTATAGAAAGACCCTGTATAAACATTGTTCATTTATATTTGAACAACATAGTTTTAAAAGTAAATTTTTCTTTTTGCAACATACATATCTTTATAACATAAAATACCATTCTGTGATGAAATCTGAGCGATATTATTACAGCATAATGTCAATGCATAAATGCAATTAAAAAAAAATTGATTTATAAACCGCATTACAACAAAGCCTGCATTATTCAAAACCGTACAATGTCAAGAGATATTGCTGTACATGTATAAAATTTTCGAAAATTATATACTTACTACAAACAGGAACTTTCATTCCGGATGCGTCTTCAGAAAACAAAATAATATTAAACAAAATATAAAATCGTGAAAAATAAAACCAAAATACAGTTTTCTATTTAATTAAATTATATAATAACAAATTAAAATAATGTTATGAACAAACAATGTGCATACTTTTTGCATGAATATAATTCTATAAATGAGAATATAATTCAACAATTTTTTTGCCATTATACAGGTTCTACCAGAACGGGTAAACTTTTTCCGACATTGTCTCCATTAAGTTGATACAGCTCACTTAACACTTCTGGTGTTATTGTATAAATAGATTTGAATTTAAGGTTTATTCCATGAACTTTAAAAACATGGTTGTTCAGATTTACTTTATATGTGAAAGCCACATTACACACCTGTAAAAGAAATATTTTTATTTATAATTTTTTGAACAAAGTTTGACTATGATGTTATACTTATGATGGATTTTAAATCTATTATTTAATTTTATTGGATTTAGAGATTCGTTTCATACATTTATTTTGGTACCATTATTCCACATTTATGAATTTTGTGTAAGTTTCTTGCTCCAATTTACGTGAATTTTCCTAGAATGTATCGACCGTGTAAATTGAGGAATAGGTGTATTTAATTTTTCTTTTTATCATTTTTGCTCTCAAAGGATACATGTCATCGCCATGTGGTACGACTATATGATTAAGTTCTTATCCACAATTAGCGCAGCGCAGTATGGTATTGTAATCTTTAAAAATATCTCAAATTTATTGAATAATCCTAAGGAAGTGAATCTGCACCGTTTGAATGCCTCGGAAATAAAAATCTATATAATAAACATGATGGGACCATCACAGTTGAATGTTAAACATACCTGACAACTAAAAGGCTTCTCTCCCGTATGCATGCGAATGTGGTTCATAAGTTGATGTTTGGCATTGAACATCATCGTGCAATCATTACATTTGAATGGTTTGTAGCCAGCATGTACCTTTAGATGCCGAGTTAAATCGCAATTCTGAAATGAAAATATTCCAAATCTTTGAACAGATTCTAAAATCAAATTCATACACGTGTTCCGTCGCGATTTGTAAGCCGTTGTCAAACGTTCTAGGGACAGAGATGACGCTCTACAAAGCCGAAGTTAGCCGATTATGGTCGACAGTCTCTTTCTTAAGCCCGATGTGTATTACTTACTGCCGAGTACTGTATATATGTATATTCCTTTTTACAATTCAATTAACCTCAAAATTTTGTTTTTTAGCTTCAATGATGTAAAGAATAAATTCATTTTGCTTTTCATTGATAGCGCAAATCGAAAATATGTTAATGAAGACTTAATTCAAAAGTTTCCCTCATTTCAACACATGAATAGACCAACTCTGTGCTTGACCTTGTAGTTCTAAACAAAAATTCTATAATTGATGAAAAGCTGGAGAAAGAATCTGAAGAATTGACCATCTTTCACTCGGCTTCAATGTTTCATAGAAAAAAGCACCCCAAATCGCCTCATTGGTGACACCTTAATCTCTCTCTCTCTCATACTCGCAGTTTGATGCCTAATCAGGATCATGAACAATATGACCACATCATCAATTTGCATATGTTGAGGGGTATCATATAAATGTGTGAATGAAGCCTGTTAATATCCTTCTGACCTTACATACACCTTTTTAAAAAAATTCAACCCTGATTATTAAAAGATCTCAGACAAGCAACCCCTTAGAGTCTAGTGAACCAAATTCGTGGCCTCTGCATCACCCATGGTGGTAGTGTTAGCGGTAATAATAGTATATAAAACTTAATTTAAGTACGAATACATAACTATGACAATATACTTACTGCTATAAATCTTCTTGGACATAAATGACACTTAAATGGTCTATCACCCTTATGAATGAGTTTATGCCTGCAAATAAATCATATTTGTTAATTACTCCACGCATTGTTATTGGTTTAAATTGTTTATTTCAGGATCAGGGAATTCGCAAAATTTTATTTCAAGCTAAATCTCCAATGCATGTCATGTTAACAATAATAATTGTATGATGTGTCAGAAGTGTTTTAATATTGTTTATTGCTCGATTTTATTATTATTCCAAGTCAACTCAACACACACTTTCCCACCTTACTCCTTTATATTGTCTTGATTATTATTTACAGTTTATACCTACGAAATCTTTTTTTTTAGTTTCAGTCAACCCTTCAATAATACACATATATTATCCATTTATATGTGCTCTTTAGTTTATTTTAAAAGTAGACTAAAGTATAACTTTATTCTTTTTCTACAGGCTTATATAAATATTTTCCATAATAAGATATTTTAAAATAATGAATTCATTAATTTAAGACAGCCATCTGAAAAATTCAAATTAGTAATTTTGAATCCTGCATGCTAATCTTTTGAGTGCTGTGCGAGAATTTGTACTGAGCTGTGTGAACCTGGTGTCAAATTATTATTGTGTTATTCAAATAATAGTTAATAACTTTTTAATGCGTTTTGTATTTATTTTAAATGTACAACTTTTTTGATTTCTTGTTTTTAAAAATATTTCAAGTGAGATTAGTTAAAACTTGACATTTAAGTACAAAATCATAAATAGTCATGGATTGCGTACTAATCTTTTGTGTGCCTGTGCGAGAATTAGTAGTGAGCTGTGTGGACCGGACCTGCTGTGAAATTAATAGTTGATAAATTTTTAATACGTGTCGTGTTTTTTTTATAAATCGTACAACTTTTTGATTTTTATTATTTAATGTGAATCGATTTTTTTACAAAATATTTTAGTGTGTGATTAGGTAACTATACATATAAGTACATAGTCATAAGTAGTCAACGCAGTCTTACCGAAAATGAAATTTGCGAGGTTGTCATGTATCTTGATTTACGTATTGAAGTGAGTAATGATGGGATTATTTTTTAAGCGGGTCACACAAAGACAAAATAAATAAATAGCGACTATATTAATAGTCTAAATATTGAACCTGGATATAGTGCCGGACTATCAAACTCACAACTATCAGACTTAGACATTTATTATTTCAAATATCAGACTATTTTGGTTAGTGGTGATCTGAATCAGTTGGTCATGAATTTGACGATTTCACGAGAATAGGGGATTTTATCTACCCTTACAGACGAAATTGATTATGTTGCACATTTTTTCAAATAAATCGATAATAAAAACAAAAGTTGAAGAAATTAATAAGTATTATAAGGCTGTTACCTCAAAAGGATTGGCTCATAATTCACGATTTTACTAATGGGTCAATTCGTACATCAATGAAATATTCTTTTTACTGTATGCCAACTAGTCACCCTACTTGCTGAGCATTGGACCACTGACCCACTCAGTACTAGGATATTTAGGAGAATAATAGCTAGGGATTGTTTTCAATTATTATGATTAGCATACTTTATTTTTGTAATCCAGATGTCAAATGATATTGAAATGTGAAATTCAATTTAAGTTAAACAATATTTTTAATTAGGAAACATTAATACCAATGTAACAGCGAAAATAATTGCTACGCAGTGGTCCTTCAATGAATGGTATAGAGTGAAGTGAGTAATATTTTATCTTTGTTTATCTAAAATGTCAACTAAGAGTGCGCAGGAATCTTGCCGCAATTAATGACAAAAAATTTTGTTCATAAATAATGATTGATTGTCGCGATTGGCCTAGCATTTATGTGAAATGAATAAACTAAAGTGAGATCTATCTGGACATTTTTATTTGAAAATAATGGGCTTATTAACCGTTTTACTGCTGGACATTTTTTCAATACTATAAAACGTCTGCTATATATAGACTCTCAGCACTTGAACAGTTAATTAAATCAACAAGAAATTAAAAGAAAGATGTATTTATCGTTAAAATGTGACACACTGCCATATTGTATTTCCAAAACATGTTTTAAGGATTTTTTGAGGTTTTGAAAAACTCGTAATACTTGCCAAAAAATCTATGACAAAGCTTATTTTTAAATTGTAAATTAAAATATGGAAATGAATATGTAAAGAATACAAAATATAAAAGAATATTTATGAAAATGAGGAATATTAAATATTGACAGGCTCATTTAACCATTATGATAAACTGTTCAAATTTAAAAACAGCACCTACCTAACAACAGATTTCCAGAAGTAAAAAGCAGCTCCACATATTTCACAGATCTGGTCCTTCACACCTGTATGTTTCTTCATGTGCATTGTGTAGTTGGTCTTTTGAGAGAATGTTTTATTACACTGGTCACATGCAAAAGGCTTTGTTTCTGTAAAATAAAAAACATTCATAAAAAAATAATGTTGATAATTTGAAACCTACGTTTTATAAACAAATTTGAATCACCTATTTAATGACCTTTTTTATTTTATCCTATCACACTTTCGTTGTATACAGTACTACTTTGTAGATGTATTGCCTTGTGGCAATTTCTTCCAATCAACAAGAAAGTTTTTTTTAAAGAGGCCTGAACCCTTTAACGGGCATAAGCAGAAATCGGTCGCATATGCGACCACCCTTATGGTTATACTATACATATGAGGATTCATTTTCTTAATGAAACGTTTTTAAGTAACACAAATGTCAAATTGGCAAATGTAGTGGATGGACAGAGGTCTTATTAAAGACGGATCGTCGTGAAGTTAGCTGCATGTTCAGTAGCAACGATCTAAATATCCGGTCAATTAATGGTAAAAAATGTAAATAGGTATAAGTAAATCACCATTCATTATATTTTATATAAGAATTTTATTTCCTAATACAACCTAAACTTAGATATTATTACCTAAACATTCATTGGTCACTTTTGCGACCACTGACATGACCCCTGAAATGAAGACAGGTCTCATATGCGACCGCCTCATTTCCAAAAAAAAAATTTAAAACACATTTCTGAAGAAATAAAGTTGATTTGATACATAAAAATGATTTATTCAACAAAAAACTCTATCTCAAAAATAAAAACTTGCCCTATAAAGGGTTTAAGTAAAACCTACACTGGAATCTTTTTTTTTAAATACAAACTGGATTTCAACAGAAATGGAAACCCGCAACCCCCAGGTTGGAAGACAGACATCTTATTAATTAGGCATTGGATTTTTACAGCCTAATGGTAAAAACCTTGTCTTCCACTGAGAGTTTCGGGTGATCAGGTAGTGACAATAAAGTATTCCAGTCAGTTTTTCAAATATAAGTCTGAACATCTTTCCGACTTTATTTTTAAGAAATTACCACATAAGCAATAAGCCCTTCCAGGCTATTTATTATGTACAACAAAAGTGATTTTTACAACAATTAATGGAATATAAAAAACCAATAGAGAAGAAATGAGGTCTAAACCTGAAGTCGACCTGGAGCTTGCCAACTCCACATAAATTCTAAACACAGGCCACTCCAGGCTTACTTGTTTTTTAATATATTGGAATTGGAAATAGAATGGCAATGGACATTTTTAGCATCCAATAAGTTTATATGAATGCCTATAAGTGTTTTCAACACTGAATGTGTTAATAACTTTGCGGATTTGGCAAACAAGATAAATCTGTAAATAATTACGTACCTTGATGAGTGATCATATGTGTTTGTAAACCATATGTTAATAAACCGCATACAGGACAAATGTGTTTTTCTTTTCTCTTCGGATCTGCAGTACTCAATTTCTCTTCTTGAGTCATTGTATAGCTAAGTGTTTCATTTGTATCACAGTTTTTTTGTTTAATTGTATAGGTTTTCTTGACAGTTTTTGCTTTTGGATCTTAAAAACAAAAGATGAATCCCTTTTTGGTAAGTAAAGATTAAAGCAAAATACCAATGATCTGTTATAAAAAAAATGATTAACAGTGAAACTAAATGACAATTACTAAATAAAAAATATATACATACATATATACCATCACGCCATTTCCCTGCCGAGGTAGGCAGAGGATAGATCACTAGACTTTTCTATCTCCACACACATGTACATCCTTCGCCCTTTCCATATTCATACACCTACAATTTCTCTGACTTTTCTCTCGTTTTCCTCTTACACGCTATCCACTTACATTTGCAATTATGTGTATCTGTTTTGTTAGTCTTTCTCCAGTCATTTGTCCCACATCTCAGTGTGCTTTTCATCTTATTTAACACATCATCCTTAAGTTCAAATCCATCCCTTATCACTTAATTATGTATTCTGTCATAAATTAAAAATATATACATATACGAAAATTTTGTCATTCACGTTGAGCTGAAATGAAAATTATAATATGACACAAGTTATAATTTATGTATTAGTATGAAGTAAAGAATATTAAAAATATATTTTTAATTAATATTTGGAGAAAATATTTTTGGAGAAATAAAAAAAAAGTTAAATGACCCTATTATATTGGGTTGATGCAAAAGTAATGACCGTTTTTTACATATACAATTAAACATTTTTTTTTTTAGATTTGTATTATTTATTTAATCAATTATTTAGTTTCCATCAGTTCTTATAACCTTCTCCCATCTTTCTATCAACTTATTAATACCATTAGTGTAAAATTCCGTGGATTTTGATGCGAAAAATGTAGTAAGGGATGTTTTTACCTGCTCTATTGTATCAAATTTTTTATCATTTAAAAAATTTTGCAGTGATCGTAAAAAATTAAAATCGGAAGGAGCAAGATCTGGACAATACGGTGGATGCTTGATAACATCCCAATTCAACTCATTTATCTTGTATTGGGTCATCAAAGCCACATGTGGTCGCGCGATGTCGAGATGAAACACTACCCCTTTTCTGTTTACCAATTCTGGTCTATCCTTTTGAAGGGCGATGTTCAATTTGGATAATTGCTGACAATATTGTTCTGTTGTAATTGTCTGATTGCGTTCCAAGAGTTCAAAATACACAATACCCTTACAATTCCACCAAATACAAAGCATTACTTTTTTTATGGATTTCGGCCTTCGAAGTTGTTAATGGGGCTTGTCCAGGTATAGCCCAATGTCTTTTTCTTGTCACATTGTTGTACACGACCCATTTCTCATCTCCTGTTACCAAACTATGCAAAAAAGGTTCATGTTTTTGTCTCGCACTCAAAGCAAAGCACGTTGAAACATGATCCAATAAATTGGCAGCCGACAATTGATGAGGTATCCAAACGTTGTACCGCGAAACCATCCCCATATGCTTCAAATGTCTTAATACGGTTGTTTGGTTGACTCCCATCATCGACGCGATCTCCCTGGTGGTTAGACGTGGATTTGTGTCAATTATGACTTTTAACTTGTCGTCATCAGACTTCAATGGCCGCCCGGTACGTGGTTTATCAAATAGTGAAAAATCCTCAGATCGGAATTTTGTAAACCATCTTCGTACCTGTCGAACTTTGATGACATCTGCTCCATACACGTCGTAAATGTTTTTGGTTGCCACACTCGCGGTATTGTCTTTACGGAATTCATAAAGTAAACAATGACGTTAATGCACTTTATCGACTGACATTTTGAAAAAATACGAGGGCTTTTCACCGTACTCTGGCCAGGCCAAAACTGAATAAAAAGTAGAGGGAAAGCATCCTTTATACAATGGAATCATTTAAAAGAAGATACTATTCATCATTTCTTACCTGGGATTTTTTTTACCTGGGATCATAAAAAACGATCATAACTTTTGCATCAACCCAATATACTAATCCATAAATGACCGTGAAGAATATGCCCATTTCCCAATGTGGCCGGGGTCATGCCGGGCTATACTAATTCATGGCAGTTATTATAGCTCACCACGCCATATTGTGTGGGTGACACCTAGTGTGCACCATACAATATCATGTTGACAGTGAACATGTTAAAAAAATTGTCTTCCTACCTGCCGAATAACAATAAACACACCACATTATAAAGTAAAAATAGTATAAAAGAAATACTTACAAGTGTAATTATTTTGTCTTTCTTTAATAGGAATGGCTTTGTTGGGAGGAAATTTTTTGGTAAACTTTTCATCATTCATAAAAGTGTCTAATCCTTTAATAGTAGCAATAACAGTTTCATTTTTACTTCGTCTGCCTTTTTTTTTCTTGGGACTTTTTGGAGGTATAGTATATTCGAACAAATCCTCATCCAGATATTCTACCTAAAATATAAAAAAACACTAATAATAATCAGAGATTTAAAACCAAACATTTTATTATACAATCTGCTAAATAAAACAAAAGATTTGAGTAGAAACATCACAACACCGGAACGATTAGAAAAAGTCACCCTAGATCAAAAAATTGCATGCACTTAACTAAATTCAATGTAGTTGGAACACTAATTAACACAATATTGGATGTGGCCCAATGAAATCAGAAACATTAAAAATATTGGCATGTGAATAGTTCTAACCTACATTTTCATCCAATATCCAAACAATGAAGTTCCATTTAATTTAATGTGTCTTGCTCTTCTACTTTCATTCTCGGTCTCTCGCAACATGGGATATAATTTTGACATATAATTACTCTGAAAACCCTGTATTTTTTATTTATTGTTGATTCTAAAATGTATTAATCTTAGGCTCAATAACCTTGCGATGATTACAATAATGAATATTAGTTATTCCTTTTATTCTAGTTTCACAAATCCTATGCATTATAATTTTAAATTCTAAGACATCAAATATATTTGTATCATATTTATAATTAATTCTATGCTTATAATATTGGATGGTAAAAATTGTCATCTATTTTCTACACAAGAACCTTTGTACAAGTCCAACCCCACAGGACAAAGTTAAGCATTTTTCCCTCTCCCCATAGGGAATTTTTCATGCGGGACTTCGTAAACGCACTAACAACTCCCCCAATGGGGAGGTGGGGCTTATGGATAACACAAAACTTAATATTCACAACCATTAGTAGCCTATCCGTAGAGGTCTATTCTGTGTTCCTTGCGTCTTGCAAAACCCTCAATTTCTCTTAGTCTGGTTTCATTGAAAACAATGTTTTACATTACAAATACCTTTCTTGAGTCATGTTATTATCTCTCAAAGAAGACTTTATCTTTAAGGCTGAGAAGCGCCTTTTGATAATTGTGCATATTATTATTAAACCTTTACACATTCCAAAAACCATTCTAGTAAGCCAGTTTTGTAGAAAAGTTGTAAGATGGGTAAAGCATTGAAGAAAATATGTGTCCCTATATATTTTGCGTGTACTTATTATTCGACTTGTGTATTCAAAATGTCATATATTATCTGTTATATAAAATGAACATACATTATTCCAACCAACATAGATTTAAAACAAATACATTGTTCGAGATATAATTAAAATGATCGTACTGCATTGTTCACCTTAGATGAATTCAAAACATAAAACACATTGTCTGTTATATTTAAAAAGCATACTTCATTATTCAACTTACATGGATTCAAAACACCATAGATTGTCTAGGTAATTAATAGGTTAACACTAGTCACAATGTCTGTCATTGACATACTCATCTATCACATTCATTATCACAAGGGTGAATATAATAAAGTGAGATATTTTAAGAGAGAGAAGAAAGAGACCACATTCACATACCAAGTCTGTAAATATGAAACCGGAATTTGATCATAGATGACTCTAGTTGTCAATGTAGTGACTGTTAAACCGCGTCATTAGCGCCAAAGACTTTTAACTCACAACAATACAAGTTTAACACAACTACATATGTTTTCATAGCGTTGAACATGTCTGTTTTTGTGCCTGAAAACGATTTGCGGACAGCATTGATTTTCTGTTACCATTTGAAGAAAACTGCTGTAGAATCGCATCGAATGCTTGTCGAAGCTTACGGTGAGCATGCTCTTGGTAAATCAGTGCTTTGAGCGGTTTAAAAAATTCAAAAGTGGCGATTTGGACGTGAGAAACGAAGAACGTGGAAGACCACCGAGAAAGTTTGAAGATGCCAAATTGCAAGCATTGTTGTATCCACTAATTGCCAGAGAGATGGGGAAAATGTTTAGCTAGCGATGGGCAATACTTTGAATAAAATATTTTTTACCATTTTCATACAATAAATGTGTATTTTCATATTTACAGACCTAACATTTATTACAGTATATTTTTCTGTTTGATTTTTAGTTATTGCTAAACTCTTACTGTGCTTAATTTATAAATCACAGACACATGTCTACGTATAGGAAATAATGTGGTGATATATGTGTATCGAGTTCGTTACTATTCGCAGTTTCAGGCATCCTCTGGGGTTCTTGAAACGTTTCCCCCGCAGATAAAGGGGAACTATTGTGTATTTTAATGAAAAAAATAATATCACAGGAATGCTGAATGATAATAATAGGTTTCAAACATTGAAATTACCTTCATGTCGTCTTCTGAAAAATTGTCATCTGAAAAATATCTGTCACCTTGAACTTTACTTATTACTGTGTTATTTATAACTCCACCATTTAAAATAATTTCCAGGGGCAAACTTCTCTCAAACTCATCTTGACGGCGAATTGGTATTTTGATATCTATTTTTTGTCTCAATTCATTAAGATTTCCAAACACAAGTCTTTTTCCATGTGAAAATTTGTTCATAAGTATATTATTTGACCTGAAAATAAAATATATTCGTTAATCTCATCTCTAAAATATAGGAATTTAAAAATATTATTCAAGAGTAAAATTAAAAATAAGTCATAAATTAAAAGTATTTTTTTTCGATAGTTATTTCACACATGAGGCACCAAATACCTTTTAGAAAGATTTTAACATAAATTTGAAATGTCAATACTAAATTTTATGTTCATTAAAATCCTCTACTAATGGCAGTCATGTTAAAGTGAAAAATATTGCACATTTTTTTTTTAATTTTATTATTTGTATCGCTTTTGAATAATGGCTGCAAATTCAGTTTTTATTTTCATTTCTCATAAAATCATCAGATATTAGTTTTTTCTTCAGTTTGGTGTTATGGTAAAATAAGTATACATTAAACCTGCCAGATTGTACTGTATATAACAAAAATGTAATACAACACAATAGAATTGTTTTATTGCTATCAGGCATTAAATATACCTCCAGACTGTATTTGTATAAAAGTATCGAATAATATGTAAGATACAGGTAAAAGCCTAGTTTACTGGGGACACGACAAATGAAAGGCAACAAACCCAGATCCATTAAAATTGTATGTCCAAATAAAATTTCCTGTTGTTTTTTTCGCAAATTATGTATATTTCTTGTCATGTGTAAATAAATAAATAAAATAAAAATATATAAATATATTAAGATTGTTAAACCTGATACAGGCACTCCTCACTTAACAACCAATCAGTTTAATGACCGCTCAGACTTACGACCAACTCTCCAGCCCAGCCCAGCCAGCCATAAAACACCTAGAGCGTTTCGTTAATAATTTCAAAGGGTTTGACAAAGACGAGCATATTAATGTGATACATGACACAATTGTGGACTTGCTAACGTGCTTTATTAAGATGTTGAAGTGGAAGATATTGAAGAATTAGTGGAATATGCCGAGAGAGAGCCAACTAATGAAGATTTTATTAAATCTTCGTTATTCTATTAAGTTGGAAGCCCAGTAGCACTCGATAGAGGAAAGAATGGAAGAAGTTCACTATATATAGGGGTTGTTAGCTGGTGTGTTCTCAAAAGCAAATGCGACTATATTAGAACTAGAGGGTATGGTTACGAATGTTGAACGGTTCACGAAATTGAAACGGCAAATGAATGAACTTTTACGATGCTATCATGAAATTTATGAAGAAAAAAATAATTTACAAAGCAGATCACGCTAACGAGATTCTTCTCGAAAACTACACCCAGGACCCCTACATCTACAATTACTTCGTTTCCCCGCTGTCGTCTCCCTTACCTGGGCCCTCGACAGCTCCTGATAACCTTACTGATAACTCCGATGATGACACTGATGACCTCAAACCACTACCACACTTTAGTAGGATTTGATGACTAAAACGTAAATTTGAATCTCTTTTTTATGAATGAACTTTTACTTTTTTGGTACATCATTTTCATAATTTTTGCTGGTTGTATTTTTATTTTCTATAATGTGTAAGAGATGTAAATTAAAACAATGTTATCAAGTTGGAGTTTCCTTTAAACCTTTTCTTTATTCAGAATAAATAAAAACTATTAAGCTCCTCGCTTATCCACCTAGTCGTAGGAACGGAACTCAGTCAGTTAGTGAGGAGTGCCCGTATAAATAACATCAGCATCGATGCTGCCAGTCTAAATTAATAATAATCCACATAGTGAGCAAGGTATAATTATTGGAGGTACTCTAATTTAAGCTGCAGAAGTGAACCATACAAAGATTTCATGTATAACTAATAAATTTATAATATGGAAACTATTGTAACACTTTTTTTCCACTATGGTTTTTATTATTGCCAAGCCAATTTCACTAATTATCAAGGACATTTATAAACTTTGAGTTCACAAGTGTCCTTAATAATGAGAGCAATCTCGAAACCAATCGGACATTGACATAAATTATCACTAGAAAAAAGTGTTATAATTTTTATCCTATTACACTGTTTCTGTCGAATATTGAATTAATCAATTATTACTTACGACTCAGCTAATTTCTTAAACTCGAATAATTGTTCCAAAACCTGCTTGCATGCTATGCAAATCCTATCGGGAAGCTCATCACCTTCTAAGACCTATAAAATAAAATTAGGAAAGGTTACATTTAAGAAAATGTTTGGATGGGGAAATTAAAAATAATATGTTGTTTAAATGTATTAATACCTTTGCTAAAATATTTTTATTGGGAAATATCTAATTTTGATTCAAATTTGTACTTTATTTAAAGGAAAGTTATGTTCAGTCAAGTAATTATTTTTTTAAGTTCTCTAATTTATTTTTTTAGCTCATCTATTTATTTTCATGGTTTTTTTACATCCATTAAAATAAACAAACCGTTTTACTATTTGACTTTCAATTAGTCAGTATCCAAAAAATAAAGCATAGAATTGGATAGGATTTTCCAATAATTCATTTAGTCTCAAAATATCACACAGTCTCGATCTTACACAGTCTCAAAATGATTTCTCTAGACAAAAATTGACTACTACCCATAATATGATACATGAAAAATTTTCAATTACTGGCCTCTGTCGATAACATTGACAAAATCGGACATACAAAAAAGGATGCGCTAAATGTGTTCATAGCTCTGCAACATGCAGCGGAGCACATGGGTTTAACCCATTAACGCCCGCCGTACACGCTTGTGTACACCTGTTCAAAGCGCGAATTGGTGTTTTCTTTATATGATTATTATGGAAGTAATTACTTATTTCGAAACTATAAAATAGTAGTTAACTATAAAAAAATAAAATTTGGCAATAATGCGTAAATAAATATCATTGGTTTATCATCGCAATATGGATATGAAATAAGATTTTTTTCGTAAGATGTTTTTAACGTTTTTATTATAAATAATAAAATATTTTCTCTTGTTTTTTTATTATTAGGTATAGTTAGACTCTATTATAACGCGTGATTTTATTACTGCAACGAAAAAAATTTTTTGTGGTGTGCTGGGTTATATTTTATTGCCCTGTACACAAGCGTGTACAATGGGCATCTGACTGTAAAAATGTTAATGACTCGTGGAAGCAGATCATATTCAGTTCGCTTTTGTTTCTTGCTCAGTTCATACCCTGCAGTGTGCTAAAGGCATAATTCGATAACACATATATTTGATAACCCGATAACTATAATTGTCGAATCCTGAAATCCTTAAAATTTTTAAAATGGCGGCCCGTCGTGTTTTCACAAGCCATAATACCTATACAAGACTCGAAGAAGCCCTTGAATCAATAATGTCCGATGAAAACGATGAAGTCGAATACGATATAGTATTGATTCCACCAAATCCTGATGTCCTGAGTGACGAAGAAGAAGGGAATGACGATGATTTGACGTCCTCTAATCTTCCAAAAGATGTGCCAGGTACAGTGCAAGTAATTCCACGTCGTCCTGGCCATGATATTTCGGACTGGGACTACAGTGATGATGAGCCGCTTTCTAATTATATAAGATCTTCAAAACGAGTTAAAAGTCAAGACGCACCTAAGTGGAGAAAAACTTCACCTATATATAGTATAATACAACACATAACATTACCGATGCCATTCAGAGCAGACAAAAGACTGTTGTAGAATCCATAAAAGACCACAACCCTACAATGTTGTTTGAAAAATTCTTTGATGAAGAGGTTATGAACTTGATAACACAAAATAGTGTTTTGTACGCTGGTCAAAATAATCGACATAATTTTGAAATTAATTGTGAGGACTTGAAATCTTTTTTGGGCATATTGATATTGACTGGATATCACGAATTACCTACCGAACGTGCTTATTGGAGTTTGGATGAAGATCTTGGCATTCCATTGGTTGCAAATTGCATGTCACGTAATAGGTTTTTGGAAATAAAAAGAAACCTACACTTTGCAGACAATTCTCTAGTTGAAAATTCGAATGATAAAATGTTCAAAGTGAGACCATTGTGTAATCTCATTCAGAGAAACTCGTGCCAGTGGGGAGTTTTTCATAAAAATTTGTCTGTAGATGAGTCCATGATTAAATATTTTGGCCGTCATTCAGCCAAACAATTCATAATGGGAAAACCTGTGAGGTTTGGCTATCGGAATTGGGCAGCAACAAGTTCTGATGGCTACTGCTACACATTTGACATTTATTGCGGCAAGTCATCTACAGAAGTTTCTGCTGATCCTCTCGGCGCGAGAGTCGTAAAATCTCTGCTGGCAAAGATGCCAATTGTACCAAATGAACATATTGTGTACTTCGATAACTTTTTTACAAATTATCAGTTGTTGCATGATTTGCGACTCTTAGGCTACAGGGCCACAGGCACAATGCGAGAGAATAGAACTAAGAATTGTCCACTTACCACTGTGAAGGTAATGAAAAAGCGACCTAGAGCAGAGTATGACTACCGATTTGACACAAAAAATGAAATTACAATTGTACGCTGGAAAGATAATAATGTTGTTACAATGGGATCCAATTTTGACAGTATAGAGCCTCTGGGAAAAGTGAGAAGATGGTGCAAGGTTCAAAAGCAAAAAGTGGAAGTCAATGTCCCAAGACTGTTTATAAATTACAACAGAGGAATGGGTGGCGTCGACCAAATGGATCAGTCCATCAGTCTTTACCGAGTGTCCATAAGAGGAAAAAAATGGTGGTGGGTAATCTTTACCTACTTACTAGATATGGCTACTAATGCTTGGCGACTACATGTGTTACTCAGCAAGACTGGACAGGTGACATGTATGGACCAATTATTGTTCAGACGGACGATTGCCCGAGGGTACATACGACACATAAAAACGAAAAGTCATCCGACATCGTCAAAAATACTTGGATTGGAGCAAAAAAATAATGGTCACAACCCCGAACGCATAGAAAACCCATTGCGTTGTGTTATTTGCCACAACCGAGGTCGCTGGCGATGCGGACTCTGTAAGAAAACGTTGTGTGTTGAGCGACCGTGTTTTGGACAATTTCACTCTTAAACCGCCCACTGTACACAGCCGTGTACAGCCCTTTATTTTCTAAAATATAAGTGTTTATTTAAATTTTTCTTTTCTAATAGTATTAAGTGTTCACAATGTTGTAATAAATAACAATAAAAAATAATTTTCACATGTAGTTTTCTTTTGGGCGTTAATGGGTTAAAGGAGAACATGCAGAAAACTAAATATATGACTATCCAAAAATCAACAACCTGAACACCTACAGGTGGAAAATCAAAATAATGAAGGATTTGGCGAATTCATGTATTAAGGCTCACAAGTTAATACCCAAAACAATTTAATTATTGAAATCCAAAGATACACGATCTGTAAGACTAAAATTAAATTGGACAACATTTTATCAGATCAGACTTGTTTTAATGTATAGATCCGAGACGTTGACACTGGGTGCTACTGATTTCCTGGGGTTGTTGGTGATGGAACCAATATAACTAAGGAAATTGTTCAAGACAGAAAATAGAGAACCGCCATAATGTAGAAATTTATAAACTTCAATATTATTAAATTTCATTAAAATATAACAGTATTCCATGGGCTGAACACATAAATAAACAAACTGATGAGTAGATGAAGAAGACTACCTCGAAGTGCTGGGAATCCATGACGACCTCCATGGCCTAGTTGGTAACATACTTGGCTTTCATCTGGTGGTTTCGAGTTCAATGCCCGATAATACTAAAAAAAAAAGTATAAGGGTCCCTCGTTGGTAACAATATCCACACGTGCCAAGTATGTGTGCGAATGTTGTTGCCTCTTCATGTATAGTTGTGTTGCCAATAAGTGCAATGACAAACCATGAGTTCTGTTCCGGTGCTTCTAAACCCGAAGGCACGATTAACAAAGCCATAGACAATATTGTCTCCTGATCACACTCTTCAATATGTTGAAATCACGAATTTGGATATGATGAAGGGTAACACATGATAAGGGTTGTCAATGTTATGTCAATGCAAACCTGAATAAAAAAAACTAAGGCCTCGGCCACACAGGTGCTTAGAGTTACGCATTATGTAAAAATAAAAAATAAATGTTTTCTCTTTTTTATCTCCAGTCAGGCATTTTAAGAGCTTGCATCTGAACAAATAAAATATAACTTGATCCTGAGTTTTTATGCTTATGATAATTAAAAATTATCACCACAGAGCAATAAAACAAACACATTTAATTAATACACCCAATCATTAACAATAAAGTGACGACAGATGACTGGTATAACAATTGATGTGTATTTTATAAAGATAAGTTAGCGTGCATGTGCATGGAGCTTTCATTGCTTTCAGTAATTGTCGCTGTTTGCAGCTTGAATAATAAGTGAGTTATTGAAGATAAAACATATATATGAAAAAATATTTTAACAATATTTTGACTAAAATTTTTGATAATCCCGAATAAAATTATTGAAAAACCTGAAACCTAAAGAATTTTCACTAAACCTCGAGTCTTCAAGCTGAAATTATGCTGTTGGCAGTCCTAAATACGATAGAATAACTTGAAGCACAGATTGCAAGCCAGGAGAGAATGGAAAAGATTATTAAAAGTCAGCGCCCAACCCAGGCTGTAGAGCCAAGATGATAATGATGGCATTATGATGTCACATAATAGTCCCTTACATTCGTTTGACAGATTGAGTTCAGAGATGTACACAAAAATTGAATGAAAAATAGAATGTTATCATCTCTTGGAATCAAACAGTTCATGTAGTAACTATGAATTTAATATGTAATATATTCAATACAAAGTTTATTGCACTATTCAATCGAATAATAAATACAAACAAAATAGCCGAGTGGTAAGTGCACTTAAAATATATTTGAAACAAAATAGGGGAGCATTAAAATAGGAAAAATTGGGACGTCAGTGAAATATGAGTGCAAAAATCAAATAAAAATGTACACGGAGATTATATAGGTAAGATATGCGAAAGTAATTACCACTATTGTGTTTGGAATGAAACGTCTTTTAAAAAAGAAATCGACTGCCAAAAATGTATTGAATCTAATGTAGAAACTTTAAAACCCATACCTGAATATTTGTACACTCAGATAGCATATCGCGATATAAAATTTTAGGAGTCGAATCATTGTGTTGATATAATGAGTACATGTCATCGTAGAGTTTCAAACAAACTCGACAACATGCCATTGCGATGTATGTGGTGTTATTCTCGAGTGTTCTGAAAAATCATTCCACCTAATTTTTACAAAAAATATCATAAGCCAAAGTCAAAAGTTTTTTTGAAGGATGTACAACAATCTATTTAACGGTATTTCCACACATTTTCACAAAAAAATCAGTCAAAAGTTTACGTTCACAGTTTCCAAGCCTGAAACCATAGACACCGCCATAGACCGAAAATGAGGCTCTCTCTCTCTCTCTCTCTTTGAATAATGGCCGTGAACTTTTATATATGAAGGAGTATACGCCAGTGTCAAATGATGACCGAAAATGAGGCGTGTATAATTGCTTACATGTAAAACTAATATGCCCATATCAATTAATATCCAATTCACACTCTACCGCTTCAAATTCGAAATAGTCTCATTTCGATAAATCAGTGGAAAAATTAAATCTCAACAAACTATTAATCTATATAATCTAAATACAAAAGTGTATTTGCGTGGTTACCTCTTACTTCGAATTCTTGGCTATAAAATACTAATTTCTAATAAATTTAATTTTATTTATCGTCATAAAATGGTATTTAAAACAATATTTTTTATTTTGCATATGCCTACTTTGTGAAATAAATTCATTTTACATGAGAGAAAAAAACCATGTCAAATGTAATAATAATTAATATCAGTACCAAGCAATATTTCTTCTAATAAATAAATAGACGGTGAAGTATTTAAGGTTTTATTTAAAAAAATATTTTTACTTTGCATAAAAATACATAGCACTTATTAAAAAAGAAAAAATAAATAATATGCGAAGATACTCCTAACATTATACTTCCACTTAACCATGAACTTGCTTGTGTGAACTCCATAATCATCATAAAGCTATAGTTGACCAACCTAACAATATAACTTGACACGTTGTCAACATGAATATTATGCCCTACGAACGATTACTGTGCGTGCTACAGTCGACACTAAGATTTGATTTGCACTTGACCGCGGTCATATCCCGCAAACTTTTCGCGAAACTTAACAATGATCACTCAGTGGTCAAAAAGCGGCAAGCAGGCAACCTAGCTGACTTTAAAATCCGTCATAGTAATATAATATATGCTTGCTCTGTTGCAGGATATACTTCTATTTGCTCACGGTCGACCAAAATGCAGACGGTTTACAGTTCACGGTATATCCGTGGTGTACTGGAAATCTAGCCTAAGGCTGCTCGTAAGTAGTTTGCTATATCCGCGGACAAGTATTTACACAATCTAATACCCTTAAGAGGCACACACGTTCCCTATTATCAAAAGCAAATGATACAAACACATGCAAATCTTGCCTATATCTAACATATTGTATCGATATGCGTGGACACCCGGAGGACAAAATTTCAAAATCGGTGATTTATTTTGACAGCAAATGTTTAATTTCAAAGTTTTCAAGTCCATTCATTATACATAGGAGTTTACGGCCATTATTCAAGAAGAAGAGAAGTCCATTCATTCTGGGAACTGGAATATGTAAAAATAATAATTGTTTACCGTTTTCTCACTTATAAATATCAAGAGTACGAGTACATTATAATAAATTTCTGAGCAATACTCGGTACATGAATTGCAATATAGTATGTGTGTGTTTCTGATAGTGTGAAGAGTTTTTTTTTTGGCGCCGTTTGGTGGTATGGGTTCAAATATTTGAATTAATGGACAGCAAATCTCACACAAGGTGTGTATCATAAATAAAAGCGATTTAATCTTAGCCATACATTTAGACAAGTCTGCTTTCATAGCGATAAAAAAAACGCAGCGAGATCTGAGTAGCCTTATTTTTACATGTATAGTTCGGAAATTCTAGGATGAGTCCTGTGACAGCTCACAAATTTGCTCCAATACAACCTTATGTAATGTATTTACCTAAATAACTTGCTATTTATTAGAATTGAGGCTTATATTAAAGTTGATAAAATAATTAAAATGACTGAACATCGTTACAATGTTGTATTGGGGCAAATTTGTGAGCTGTCACAGGATTCATCCTACATTTTCTGAACTATAGCTATCGTGATTACACAATTTAACTCGCTCTAATGATGAAGCGTGCGTTTCTCAATTTTCATCTTCATTTCTTTTCGACTTTAAGGACATTTAAGAGTTTTTCTTTCTGTATATATGTATGTTTATTTTTATTATTATGTAACTCTTAACACAGCATTGTCATTATTTTTCTGGTTGGTTTGTAAAAAAATGTCATTCGGCAATTAATACACTTGTAAATTAAGAATTCATAACTTATAAGTAGAGAAAACTGCTGTTTCTAAAATATGAAAACGAACGTCTGTTTTATAGTTTCGGTAGGCTAAAAAGCTAGATTCCTTAATAACTCCACCAAAAGTTGAAGAAATCGATTTAGTTCATTTTCATCTTCAAGTAGTCAACACTCCTCTGTGGCAGCAAACTTTAAAGGTTTTACCAAGAAATCACTCTTAGCTACAATGATGAGAGAATGGCTGAATTAGCATTCAGCATTCATCGAGTCAGAGTTGTAAACTCTATACTCGTCAAAGTTGCCATGATAGCAAACTTATAATCTTTTCTCAGAACATTGACGAAAGTCACAAATTTGCTGTGCTTCTTCAGCACGACGCTCGTTGGCTTTCTCTTGTCTCTTGCTGTTGTTGCACTTGTTAACATTTTCGTATTGGCTGAGCATGTGCAGCGCTACGCTCATTGGCTTCCGCTGTTCTTTGTATCTCACGATAATGCCTCCGATAGTTGAACATATATTCAACGCGCTTTGATCTTCTTTAGTTTGGATCTATTCCTATTAATTTGACAATTATTATCTTAATTGAAAACAACAATATTAAAAATACTAAACCGTAACTAAGACATTGATATTATAGTTTAGCGGATGTCCTTGTTGGACGTGCTGATGATTTTGATTGTTTGGTATTTAAAATAAAATACGTCGATTAGCAATGCGGAAAGTGAGAGTGAATAATCAATGAATAGTAAACAGTGATGAATGGTCAAATGATTAATGAAAAGTGATCTTTATTTATCGGTAAGTAGGTATATATACATTTCAGAACGGGGCGCGTGAGTGCGCCCGCAATATATTTTTATCTCCCTCTCTGCGTGCCGAGGTGGTCGATCGAAATATTGCAGACGTCGCGAATAATATTGTGGGTAGATAATTTGTTGGCGAAAACGGCGAGACAACGCGATGCGTTCTCTTTCTACTGTGGAATGTATCGTAAATAGTATTTGCGGGTAAACAATATCAATGTTCTGGTATGCGACCTTTGGACATGTCCGAAGGTCGTTTCGTCGGTCGTTGACCGTGCGTGTTGACAATATTCAGGGACGACCGTAGTCCCTACAATAGTTAAACCGTAATTATGACTACACATATAGTATATTCTTACGGAAATAAGTACAACCGATTATATATTGTTTAATGATATCATATTTAGACTAGTAAACGAAACCAGTTGGCCCGTTTGAAGAAAAAAATATATCCGCACATTTTATTTTATCAGATGCGTCAAATATATCATATTAGACCATTCCGAAAATAATGGCCGATTTTAATACTAAATCATTTCGAACGTTCTTTGTTATGATATATCATATAGGAATCTGCTATATTTAATTATTAAGTCATGCGTTTAATTTGTATTACTTTACCCTTCAGAAATGGGATTAAAAAAATAATAATTACTTGTAATTTGTTTACATGAATTTAAACTTGGGCATTACGCGTTTCAAACAGCACGCAATGTTAACCAAACATGATGTAAAGGAATTACTTCTGAATGAACAGTGCAGTATTGGTTCAAAAGTTCATGAACGGAGACGTTAGTTATAAAGATAAAGAGGACTTAATACGTTTAGCTACTGTTAAAAAACGACGAGTGGGATGCTTTATTGGAAGAAAATACGCAAAAAAACGGTACGGGAAAAGGCATACGAATAATGTGTTGGTGCTATTACAATTTCTGTACATTTAAAGCAAATTGGAAAGGCGAAAAAGCTTAATCAGTAGGTTTCACATAACTTAATGATAAAAAATCGCTTTGAAGTATGTTCTGCGTTGCTGTTGCGTAATCGCAATGATCCATTTTTCAATCGTATTGATCTCAATTTAAAAAAAAAAAATTTGCTACGAAACAAAATCTCATCCACCTTACTCACACGATTTATCGCCGACGGAATTAAAGTACATACCTCAATAGTTATCTAATTGCGGCAGAAAAAATCAATACCATAGATGTAACAGGAAATGCCTTAAAAGACTTCTTGAATTTTAATCCGCCTGTTTTATCTGTATGCATAAACAAGCTTGTAATTCGTCGGTAAAAATGCCTAGAATCGAATGGTTCTCACTTCGATTCATAAAGTTTATTTATTCTAAAGTTATATTTGAATTTGAAAGATAAAATTGCCCATTGTTTTCGGAACAACTAATAGTTTAATATGACATAATGAGGTGTATGGGCTTTCGATAAATTTGCGTTTCAACCCTACTTTCAGCTGTTTTACAGTTAAGATTATTAATTAATGGAATAAATTTTTTTTTGCAATGCCTCACGTTCCTTAATATGTGCAAATTGTTGATCTGCATCATTCGTTTTTTATTAGGTAAGTTCACCTACGATAAGACAATTTTTGTTATGTGACGCAACACTTTATAACAATAAATATAATGTTTGATTTGATGATTCCTTATATTTTTTTACTAGGGACAGCATACTTATAGTTGTAACACCCCAGTGGCGGTGTCCCCGTCGCGCGCCACGCGCCACCTTCTTGCGGCAGGTGATGCGGCTGGAGTGATGAAGCGGAGATGTTGCGCAAGTGAATTATCGACCGATCCAACACCCACAGCTGTTGGCATCAAACACCCCGAGCATAGAGCTCCGTCTCGTTTCTATACACTTTGTAACAACTGTCGAGAGAGAGACGAAAGGCTATTTGGACTGTATAATGATTCTGCCCATTGTTACTAGGTGGACATTACGGTAACCATAATTTTGGAAAATCGTTGGTGGACAATAGATAGGTTAATATGGTTATCATATCTGAATAAATAAATGCAATATATTGTATGATATTTTTTAACGGAGATATGCTTTATACAATAGATACGATATCAATATTTATATCCACTTTTTGTGGTAGGTAGAAAGGACAGATCTCTATGCCTTTCTATCTATGTACACAGGCTTTGCATTGTTCCCATTTCTACATATCGTCATACGTGGATTACCATTTTCATCCTTTCCTTAGGTAAATTATGTTCAACTATATTTTTACATCATTTCCTCATTCTATATCTTCCTCGATCTTCATTCTTTACAAACATGAGAGAGTATATTTAGTAAGTCTTTCGAAACTCAATCTCTCATTGAGCAAAACCATCTCAAGATTGCTTTCTCAATTCTACTTTTATGAGATTTTGTATTGTATTACACTTTCGTTTTATACAGCTCAACCTAGCGGGTTTATTACCATCTGGAAATATCTTCCAACCAACCAAAAATATGTTAAGCAAGTTTAAAGTTAAAGCCCGACTTAAGAAACCCTTTTTTTAAATCTGAGTACCAACGGGAATCGAAAACCAGCCATACTCATAAAATCCTTCTCTACAAAACAGTTACCTTTGATCCGATTATTGATTTTATATTTATTTTTTATATTTTATCAATATATATCATACACTTTCGTATGGTGGTCTCATTTTGTGTGAAGATATTCATCAATTTATTTGTCTTCATCTTGAGCTAGAAGAAATATGAGTAGATCCCTGTTTACTCCAAAAGTGTGTAGTTAGTAAATAATTTATATTGTGGTTAGTTATTTTTATCTCAAGGCAAGTGTAGAAGTCAGAACTGACCAATTCTAACCCAAGATATGCGCATCGCTCCTGTCGGTAGCATATTATTTTTTAACCTCTCACATTTACGAGTAAATGTGATTTTCTAACTCGTTTCTTAACTTCTTTCGTAACAGCTTCTTGTACCTCAATTTAAGGTGTGTAATTTGCGACAAAACACTTATCACAATGGAGCACAATATTCAGCTACAGAGAAGGCAAAAAACACACATTGTTCGTACATTGCTTCCATAAGGAGTACCTGTGTAATGTTATAACTGTATGTAAACACCAAACTAAATTATACCAATAGTTGAAATCTATAATTTGATCTTTAATTTCAAGATATATATTTTTTAATATCTAAGGACCAGTGTTAAAAGTAGTACACTTAATTAAACCTGTTTTACTTAGAAAAAATCAGTAGCTAGTTTCTTTAGATATAAAAGTAGTTATAACAGTGCTTATTTTTCAAAAGAAGCTTTAGTAACAATGTTGTGGATTATCACAGCACGTCTTCTACCGGTGTATCATATAAATTCGCTCGAGATACGGAGAATCCCCTTCGAACACCACATCTCGAAGACATTTATCATGGTTCTTTCCTTCCCTCTCATGTTTTCCCTTAATAAAGTGCTTTGAGGAATACTAGACTTAACCAGTTGGATTTTGGTTCTTCTGAGTGTAGATCCGTTGCCCATATCTTCATCAGATTTGTCATAACTGATTTTATCATTCCAATTAGTCTTCGGATCTCTGCTTCACATCCTCCATTCCTTGAAATAAGAGCACATGGGCAGACAAACTCGTTGACCTATTCATAATCCCTTAAGCTACGGTTTCCTAAGAAAGCGGGTTCCTTATATAGCGCACGTTACATGACGTGATGCTGGCGCGCCGCCAGACGGCAAAAATGAGAGCCCACAACTATCAGTTGGAAACTTTATTCCACATATTTTGTTTCAACTGGGCTTTTCTATAGTCTTTGCTCTTCACGTTATATAAAGCTTCACTATTTCTTACAAAATCAATCAATATTTCGTCATTTTCGCTGATCCAAATTAAATTACATTTTCGTCGCATCCGCTTGGCACGCCGCCAGACGGCACAACTGTCAGTGGAAACCAAATCTGATTCCTCATATTTTGTTTCAACTGGGCTTTTCTATAGTCTTTGCTCTTCACATTATATAAAGCTTCATTATTTCTTACAAAATCAATCAATATTTCGTCATTTTCGCTGGTCCAAATTACGTTTGCACTCATTTTTTATTGTAAAACGGTGTCCGCTGCACGGGAAAAATCGTTCCACGACTGTTTTATCCGCTATCACGGCCATCATGCAAATGGCAGCATTGCTATTTGACATTACACTCACAACCAACGCACTCTAGGAAACCAACACCATTGGTTTGCATAGACAATGTTTTGTTACGTGCGCTATATAACGACACAACCAACGCTCTCGAGGAAACCACACCACATGGTTTGCATAGACAATGTTTTGTTATGTGCGCTATATAACGACACCACTTTCTTAGGAAACCAATGTTTTAGCGATTCACTATTTATTAGAGTCTCGAATCAGTCCGCGATAAGGACTTTAATTTATTTCTAGCCCTAATTGATGGCTCTCTTTTTCAACTCTATAAAAGCTCAGCCATCTCAACTTTGTCGTTAGCTATTAGCGTTGTATCGTCTACGAATTTTATATTGGAGATTTTACGACCTCCTAGGGCAAAACCACACTCCCATCAGTCTATGTACTCGTATTTCTCATAATGCACGAGTAATCTCCATATGTGTGTAATAAAGAATAGTTACGGCAGATAAATTAGTTAATTTATATACTCTTACCTGTAAAAGTATTAAATGTGGCAAAAGATAACGGAGTGAGCCTAGGATGATTTTCAAAAAAAAAATTTAACTACTTGAAGTAATTTATGTACGAGTTTTGTGTATGTATGTTTGTTATAAATTACAAAATTATTGGACTGTGAAAAGATTTCTTATGTTTTCCTAGCTTGACAAATGAGTTAGTAAGATCAAACTTGGCTTACTCCTGCTTAATTCAAACTGGAATACGTTTTGTACATTGCGGCTGAAGAGATAAAAAAAATACCTTAAAAAAAACTTGTAATAAAAAATGTATGAAAATTGTTTTTATAATATATGCTGTTTGACTAAGCTGATGTGGAAAAATATTGTTTTTTTCCATTTTGACGTCCAAAGGGGCTAGTCAAGTTGGATGTACATTTTAGATATATGTTAGGCGTATTTATTCATTTAACACATTATGTAATTGTTTAAACTTCAATAACTGCCATGTTTTACTGACAGTTTAAATTTCAACGATAAATTTCAGTCTTGACGTAACAGTCCTGAAAATAAAAGAATCTTTGGTTTCTCTAACAAGACAAGGTAGAAGGGATTTTGTCTACGTCACGGGAAAGAGAGCTGAAAGTGTACACTAAACTGTTCTTACACTTCTCGATTTTACAGATTTTAAAATATGATTAGCGAAAAATAGATAAAGTTAACATGAAATACAGTATTTATTGCAAGTGTCGCTGAAAATACCCCACAAGCGGTGCGTCGCGACGCCGGTACCGACTCTACAATCCTGGTCGCCGGATACTTTGTCTACAGGTGTTTGTAAGTAGATACAATCATTGAAACTTCATGGCCGGTTAAAATAAACTTTTAAGATTAGCCAAGCTTTTGGATTATTCGTATAGTTTAAATGTACATAAAGGATATATCATACATACTCGTATTTTCATTTCCACTAATAATTTCGAATAAAACTCAAAACAACATAAATTTTAAATGGCATTCATAACATATATAAAATGTAGATAAAGTTTCAGATGACAAATATTCCTTAAGTAGGAATTTAAAAAACATTTATTTATTTTTAAATGAACACTCTGAAGCAATGTTTAGTGCAATAAATTGTTTAGAATGTATTGTTTAAAAGGCATCTTACAAACGCAGTAAATTAATTTAGGTGAGAAGTATCATTTTAATGCGGGTAACGAGTCTACTATTCAGCCGAGCATTGACATTGCTGCCTCTGATGTTTAAGTAGATATCTAGATTCTAGATTATTTGGATCAAGTCATGAGTCACGATAATAAGTCCAAATTACAAGATTTGAGATACAGTTTTTTAGAGCCGCTGTCTATCGTTTAAAGAGAGAAAAAAATCTTGTAATAACGATTGAATTTTTCAAAAATATATATTTTACGTCATGTATAAAAAAAACATTAAAAAATATAGAATATTATTTTTTTTTCACACAAATAATACTGATCAGCACACACGCGTTTCTATCTCCAATCTCGAGGTTTTCTTTAGGCGCAATACTAATATAAACATTGAAGACAACCTTGAGATGTGAGGTAGAAACACGTGTTAAGAGTGGAATATCGAAGTAATTATGAAACTTAGAAAGATCAGAAGCTAGTTAAAAGAGATAATTGCTGTGAAGATGCGTGCACTAAGAAAAATATACGGAGTGTCAATGTATGAAAGAAGGCGGAATGAATATAACGGAAAATAAAGCATAGATGAAATGGATGTTTTAAGTAAGATTAAGAAAATAACATAAGGATGTTTTGGGCATTTGGACAGAAAGAATGATTAAGTGAGTATAAAAGTCAGTCGTGTAAGTGAATGTATGAATTGTGGAGGAGGCAAAAGTTGTGTACTTGAATAGAAAAATACAACAGCTGTTCTCTCTGCCTACCTCTCAAGGAATATATCGTGACGATATATATGTATGGTATTAATTAAATATTCCAATATAGAACTACACAAAGTTAAAACCGAAGCATATGAAAACTTTTCTGGATATACTTGATTCAAGCAGTTACATCGATTATTTCGTAATATGACATGAATGACAAACGTTATACAGGTGGAACTGTCAAGGCAGGCATATCAATCATAGGTCCGCCAATCCATTAAGTAAAATCAATGCAAAACCCATGCCTCCCGGATGCGGGCCCACTCCTGGAAACACGCGACCCATCACTGTACTCGGAATCAATAACACCGCACTTCTTATATCGGGAAACCTTTCACTCGTCAAATTTCTAGGAAGAAGTACGAAATCTGGGTGAAACTATGATGTGTGACGACTTATGTAGTCTAGTTGGTAAGACATTTGTTTACCAACCCAGGGGTTGTGGGTTTAATTCCCGTTGGACCCCATATATTTTTTAAAAAGGATTCGAGTTTGATATTCACTTAAGGCCACTTTAACATTCTGGTAGATTAGAAGAGATTACCACATAGTAAAAAATCCCGCCAGGTTGAACTGTATACGACGAAAGTGTAATACAATACTAATTACTGGATTCTAATTCAGTATTCGAACCCTCAATTATTGACAAAATATCACGAAAACAAGTTAAATATAAGGATAGGAAGGTATCGTCTGCAGCTATTAGGTTTGGAATTTTCCACATTTGCATGTATTTAGAAAAAAAAATTTGGTAAGAAAACCGTAGAAAACTTATCAATTGAAGATAAACTACAAAGAAATCCTTTTAGATCTTCCGATATGTGATAGTAACACATTCGGCAACAGAAAAGAATAAATCACGTCTGGGAGTTACAATAGCGGCCGAGTAGATAGATACTCGGTTAATACAACAATCTAGTATTTTTGAGTACACAGTATCATAAATCTAGGATCAGCCCATAGAGAATGTTGCCTCTTCCTGTAACATTGACTCCCAGATAGCATTTCATATTTTAGGTGGTCTTACACGAAGAAAATTATAATTAATTAAAAAATATATACAAGAAATATTTAAATTACAGTAATAACTCGGTTTACGAAGTTTCGATTTTTCAATTATGTTCATGTTCGCTTGTTTCCAGTATTTGTTCCACGTGTCTTTAAAATAGTAAAAGAAGATTTTTATTTCAATTAAATTCAAATATTTCCCAATAATATTACTCATCAACTATTTCGTAATCAATGTTACCCCACCATCCGTCATACTCTAGATAAAAAAAAAACGATCCATTCATTCGCAATTTTTGACGGAGAAAAAGTGAATTTATTTTAAAGCGAAAACATATTGGGAAACTCAATTTTGAAGGAACAGTTTTTTTTTGTTTTTCTCGCATAAAACTAGTTCATTTCATGGCTTTCAACTTAGTCTTATTTCGTGAAGTCTAATCCATAAAAAAATACTTATCATTAAAGTTCAAGAGATCTACACATCCATCACTAGAGATTGATTAGGACGGGACAAGTAATTTCCAAATATTTTTTCTTGTTTATTTTTAAGCATATTGGTTTAGTATTAGATATATTTTAACTGTGTTAAACAGAATATATCCACATCAATTGAGGCTGTGCTAGCCTCCGGCAGATCACTGCATATATGATACACTATGTCGGGGGTGCTGAACAGTTATGTAGATAGGATATGGTCCACCATTCTCAATTTATGCTGTGTCCAGAGCTAGAAATAACCTCCATCATTGCAGGTTATTACGTGTTCTGGCCACTCCAACTGTGAGACGGATGAGTGGAGCAACTCTTACAGAGGCGTTATAAAAAAATGGGGCCCGGTGTAAAATGGAAAAAGGGGCCAAATTTGTATTCTATACAAACATATGATGACCTTCGGGACCTAGTTGGTAAGACGCCTGTCTCCTACCCCGGAGGTTGCGGATTCAAATCCCACTGGAACCGAGATTTTTTTAAAAATGATTCCAGTCTGGTTTTCATTTAATGCCTCTTTGACATATTTCTGGTTCGTTGGAAGAAATTGGCAATAAGCCCGCCAGGTTGTACTGTAAACAACGAAAGTGTAATACAATAATACAAACATTTTAAATGGTGTTATCCATAAAACAGTAAGAACGAAATTGGCCTCTTGTCTCTTGTAATGTTAACACTTTCGTGAAAAAAAAAAAAATTATTATGGAAAAAACTAGTTTAAAAGGGTGAATTGAATTTATTATTTTTAAAATAAGGAAAAGAACCTTTTTCAAATGTCAATAAATTTCAATCCTAGAATAGTTTTCGTCTCGATTTGGCACTTGCAAAGTTATTGATCAGCTTTGTGATATTTTTTCAGATTCCTTAGTTTCTGTACTAGAAGAATAACGCCGATAGACGTATTTACTCCATGGATTCCTCAAATGTAAACACACTCGCAAAAATATCGATATCAAGTTTTGTAGGGCGTCGGCCCTTTTGGGTGTCTGTCTAACGTGGGCCCCAGTGCATTGTATTATACAATTACGCCACTGGGCTCCTGATGGACCAGTTCTCAAGATGATCTGAAAGAATTTTCTACGATTTGTCAATAACACAGTTTCAAAAAATTTTCTTACGTTTAGTCTCCCAGTTTCAATATCCTACTAATTTGTTGAATAAAATCTGTTTTGCATCAGGAATCTAATAGTTTTGGAATTGCCCATAATAAAAATGTCCCAGAAATGCAAATGTAAAAGCATTTGTCTTTCTCTTAACAAACATACATACCATCACGGCATTTTCCTGCGGGGACAGGCAGAGAGAACATAACGCTTAACTTTTCTACCTATTTCTGCATTCAAACGTACAATTTCTCTCACTTCTTACATTTCCTTCTTTCAACATACCATTCACTCGATACGACTACACTTTCCTTGGTCTTCATCTACCACGCCTTATATGCACATTTGCACTGTATATTTATTTTATTTTTCTTTGACTTTCATTTTCTATTATCATGTAGAATTAAAACCTTCAGGCATTTCATCATGCAACGTGATCTGTTCATAATTTTTTTATTGCAAATATTTTCTATTTATCCGTGGTGCTAATATCAAGAATACTAATGTATGCCTCCTCCAAAAAGAGCTTTTACTGCTGACAGCCCTTAGCAGCCACTTGCCAATTTTAGTATCCCTGTGAAAACAGAACCGTCAAGCTATATTTTAAACAAGGAAATAACAAAACACTTAATTTAAGAATATTGTAAAAAAAAAGGTTCCTTTCCCTTCAGGGTTTTATATTTCAATTGTTTTAATTTTTAAAAATCGACGCTTTATTTTAAAAACGTCTATAACTTATTTATAAAACATTACTTCAACAATTTATGTTTTAATAAATTACATTTTAAAATACCATCGTTATAACAAATATACCACACTTTCTTATTACCGTTAGATCAAATTTCGCTAAAAAATATACCATGCAATATTTCACACGCCATCTTAAGAACATATGGCGCGAAAAAATATGTCGTACAATTTAACAAGCGTCAAATTGGCACAAGAAATATTTCCCGCTCAAGTTTCCCGCCATGTCTTGTTGGCGGGAAACCATCAATTGGTTCGGTTTGCGAATAAATACCAATCCACGCTGGTCAACTTCTGGATTTCTAGCCAATAATAAAATATCATAGAAAAACAATATTTTGGAAAATAACTAAAAAATCTATGTTTATTAAAATATTGGCTTATGTGGCTTTACGATAAAAAGTTAAACTTTTACGCTAAAAGTATATATATTTTTAAATTATGTAATCAAATAATTGAAAAACATTAACTATGTACTTGAAAAAATATTGATTCAAAAATATTAAAATAAATCAATACGTGCTTAAACCCTTTTAGCACGTATATTTTTAAAGCAAACATCTTAAGTTCTTTTTTGTCATTTAGTATCACTTTTAACTAAATGTATTATTTTATTTTTTAAATTTGTATAACATTGGTGTATAATTGTAATCTGGAAAACAAAGCATTTATATTTAAGCTATTTGCTAACAAAAAAAAATCATGTAATTTTCTACCACAATTATGTTTTATTACATCTGCAAACCCCCTTTTATAAACTAGAATAATATTTTTTTTTATTAAAATATTATATCTGTGTATGAAACTAATATTAACTCAATTATATTATTCCTACAATTTAAATAAAAAAATACTCGAGTTTCATATGTAAAAAAACCACATTTTACCATTAGCTTTAGCCAGTTTATATTTGACGTGGTAGAATTAAAAAAAGAGTATCAGACGAAATTCCAGTGGCGCCACATGATTCGCCCGATTGATTGAAGCAAAATAACAAATGTTTATTTAATGATGAGTAGCAAACTGAAAGCAAAGTGTGTACCATTTTTTAAAGAGTGTTGTAGTAGCCTGTCAAATGGTGGATGTCAAGTTGGCTACTGCAATCTAGTTAACATTAACCGGAAAAAGCTGTGAAAATGTATATATCATAATCTGATTTCTATTTTAATATCTTTATTACAGGTGGAAAAGGTGAAACAAAACCTGAAATAATGTTTTATTACAAGATTTTTTAAATTTTATTTGTCTTATTACATTTTATTTTATTACATTTGTTTTATTACAAAGATCTTCCAATACTTTCTGTTCATGTAAAGAACAGACAACATCAGAGCGATCTTATATTTCTACATAATAGACGTATCTTTCACGATGTATCTTCTATTCAATGATTTATTACACTTTCATTGTCTACAATGGAACAGATTGAGTTTAGTGCTACGTAGAAATCTCTCTTTCAAGCAATCAGAAAGATGTTCAAGAGGACTTACGGGAAAACTAGAGTAGAAGTCTTTTTTTAAAAGTCGGGAAATAAACCAAAATGGTTGGTAGATAGGCGTCTTATTAGTGATTCGATTTTGTAAAATATGTTTAAAAAAATTTAACAATTTTGAAAAATAAACAATATTAAAATAAAAAAGCGTGCCGTTGATTACTTGATTACATTTCCAAAATGTTAACACATATTTAAGGGTTTGCTCTATTAAGTATAAATATCGTACATATTCGTACATCACACTTTATTGATTATTCTGTACATTAATGTAAATGTAACCCATTTGTTCTCGTGTATAAAAGACTTGATTTTGATGGTATGTATGTGTGTAGGAATTTGTTAAAACCCGTTGGTTTTTATTTGTATCACTGATTATTATGTTTTTTTATATATTTAAAAAAAATTAAACAGCATGCTCAAAAATATATGAATTATATTGAAAAAAAAGTAAAAGAACTTAAAAACATTTTTCAATTTAATAATTCACTTTTAATAAAAGACGTATATTATTTCATAAATAAAAAAAGTTCTAGAAACTTCATTGGGATCAAAAAACTTCTGAAAGGTCAATTTGTTTGAAATTCATTACATACCAAACAAACAAAAATCAATGAGCCGACATTAAAAAAATATATTGTATTGAACGACATTAAAAAGTTATATCAAATATTATAATTTTTTTATTGATAATAGAAAATAAGAAGATTTTTGTAGTGGTGTGTCTGGTCGCGATTTGCAGAAGCGGTCCCAATTAGCGGTGCACTTGTCAGGAGGCTCGGAGCGCGCGCAACCTCGGCTTCTCGTTCACAGAGTCTTTCGGCCTGTGGGGATGGGCGCCCCGGCGGCGGTGGCGCGGGCGGAGCGGAGGGCGGCAGCCGGCACGGGGGCCGAGATAAGGCCCACACCATTCAATAATCAATATCGCGAGGGGCGGCGCGCGGGGTGCGGGCCTTGCGCAATATTTTACATTGGTGATGCGAAAAAAACCGCCGTTTGGGGAAGTGGGAAGTGTCCTCGCCGCCTCCCCCGGAGCACGTTACAGCTACCCCCCCGGTCACGTTACATAGCCACCCTTTTCCACCCTTTTCCTCCTATTCCCACCCTGGACTCGTGCTCCCCTTTCTCACTCCACACGTCTGTCGCAGCAGCTCTCGTTCACAGCTGCATGCTGTAGACATGCCGGGAAGGTTTGTTTACATGTCGATTTGTTGGGAAATGTGCATTCACTTGCAGCGTTTGACATCTTATGAAGATACACTTATCATATATAGAAATCTGTCATCGTGATACTAAATATCTTTGGATTTTAAGGTTTACGTTATGATCAAATTTATGTTACTTTATGTAAGAGACCATTTTGCAGCCTTAAAATAAATATATACTCGTATAATGCCAATAAATTTTCAAGGTTAATTAAAAAAAATCCTGAACTCGGGACTTCGGCAGAATATTTTGGGTACTATATTTTAAAAATAAAATGTATCTATACAATATAATAATAATTAAATGTTTTTACATAACATATTTTGTATTTTCGATAGGTGAACTTTATGAAAATATTCTAATTTTTATATTAAGACCGACTAAGTAACAAGATTTTAAAGATTTTTCCAATTTACTTGAAAGTTATGTATTAATCAAAATGATATTTTGAAAGAAAGAAATGTTGAAAGCGAGAAAAATCATAGGATTTGTAAGAGATGGTATATGGATATAAAATACACGAAAGATGTGTGTCAAGAAACGAAAAACTGGCGCTCTGTTCTATTTGCCTACTCCGACCGGGAAATGACGTAAGGGTTTGTACGTGCTTTAACATTTTTTTCAAACTTTCTATTAAGTAGATTTAGCACCTCAAAAAAATGAAATTTAGTTAAATACCATATATTTAGTCTTTAGAGGAAGAAAGTTATTTATTCCACTTAAAGCTAAAACCATTTAACTGAATTTACGTTTATTAAAAAAATAGAAAACCCTTCGAGCCTAAATTAAAAAAAACTTGAATGATTAAATAATAAAAAACAATTTAAATTCTTTAAGAGACAAAATACGTTTCGTTTTATATCCGAAACCAAATTATTCTTTACTTTTATAGCACCCACGTGTGCTGTTTCATAAAAAAACTTTTTGAAACTCTTTAAATTATTTTTATTCACCTGAAATGTTAAAACATATAAAACCATAATTTGTTTTATCGATAAAATTGCATCATACATTATGTAAATCAATGACAAAATCATAATTTATAATAAAAACAATAATAAATAATAAAAAAACTTAGAATTGACTCAGAGTTATTAAAAAATCAAATGTTAAGAGACTGATAACCTACTAACTCGGGGATTGCGAGTTTCTTGCTACTCAGATTTAAAAAAAAAAGGATTTTAGTCTGGTTTCATCTAAAGGCTTCATTGTTACCTTCCTGGTTGGTTTAAAGCGATTATCCCTCCTAGGCAGGCTTATCACACAGTAATAAGCCCCCCCAGGTGGTACTGTATACATACTATATACAACAAATGTGTAATGTACATGCGATAAATATTTTTGAAATTGTACATTTGATTACAGTAAAATAGTTGACGATTTTTTTATTGATTCTTACTTTTAAAACAATCAAATGTCAAAAACCTTATGAACTTCTATGACTTAATAATATTTAATATCCAGATTTAAAACGCAGTAACATATTTTTATTCCATTCTGCGTCAAAAAGGTTATAGCATATCAACAAAAGTACCGGCAAAAACAAAACATTTTAAAATTATAAAACCACACTAGTGTTAATCTTAAAACTATCTCAATTTTTATCTTATGTTTCCAACGTGATATTATTTCCTAAAAGAAAAAAGATCTTAATGTTTTAATATATCCGATCACCAAACCTTTTTTTAGCAACCTTAGTGGACTAAATAGCTGAAAGAATATATTATGTTCGATAAAAAAATTCATGATACATTTAAAAAAAAAACTCGTTTCCATTTAAAAAAGATTTCCTCTATAGCCTAGCAACCGTGGTTATTTAATCATTGTATAACATCTTACTGACATATTTAATCATTGTATAACCTCCTACTGACATATTTAATCGTCCTGACCTGTCTTTTATTCGGATATTAAAGCTTATTTTAACGAAATTATATAACTTAAACGAATACGGAGGGAGACTGAAATAAGAAAAGGTTGACTGAAATGTCAGAGAAATATGCTTTAAATGTCAATATACTTTCATCACGTTGTACAGTAACATCGGAGTCTTTCGTTAAAAAATTAAAATGGCATTTTTTGACATATCTCCTTGAAAAAAGATATATGATGTAAGGTTGTGTCATTTAACTTCAAATGAACGTTTGTGTTCAAGATTTTTACTATTTTCAAAAGTTTATTTATTTGTTAGTAAATATTTGGCGTAAAATATATAAACTCCAGTCTATGTACCTGTTTTGGGATATATTTAAATGTAAATGTTAGGTGAAAGTAGCAGAATTCTGAGGATAATTTGTCGTCATCGAATGAATTGATTGTTCCGAATTGATCGGGTAACGCGTCGTTTTATGATAGGGTTTTTGTCGTTGCTGGTCCTTAGATGTGAATTGGTCTACCTCTAAGTGATAAAGGTGGCGTGCGCAAATTACGAAGCACTCGAAGGCAATCCTTTTTGGGAGGTTTAATCAAAATTTATGATTATAATTTATGATGTAGCACTACACACACATGTACTACATTCCACTTAAAGCCTTGAATGTGTTGTTATTACATATTAGAAGAGCTACATAGTTTTTTTTTTGTATTTCGTCTTCCTTTGGTATGTTTTCTATGGGTTTCTTACCAAATATGTTTTTCTAAACATGTGCAGATGTGGGGAAGTACCTAGTCGAATGGCCGCAACCACCACCTAAAAAGAAAATCATATATAAATAAAAACAACAAATCTTCCTAAAATTTTATATAATTGTGAATTTTCAATATTCCAGGACCAGTTATTAAGTTTGTTCTTGATGCCACCTCATTTTTTGACAATGAGATTAAAATGTGCCATAAAATGTTTTTAAAATAAGTACAGTACTCGGCGGTAAGTAATACACATCGGGCTTCAGAAAGAGACTGTCGGCCGTAATCGGCTTAATTCGGTGTTGTAGAGCGTCGTCTCTGTCCCTAGAACGCTTGACAACGACTGACAAATCGCGACGGAACATGTGTATGAATGACAGATACGACACTCCACAAAGCCGAAGTTAACCAATTATGGCCGACAGTCCTTTCTTAAGCCCGATGTGTATTACTTACCGCCGAGTACTGTACCTTACACTTAACTTGTACATCTATTTATTTTGTAATACTTTTAATTTGTCTGCATCAGTGGATTCGTATCCCGAATTAGAGCGCCCTTGAGGAGAGTCAGCCGTCTATTGTAATGTTCTGTGACATATCTATCTATATAGAGTAGTTTAAGGCTGGATTTTGTTATAAAATACAACAAAAAAATCTACCAGATGTTAATTTTTTTTAGTATCGAATAACTTATAGACTGGTTTCAAAAAACGATTTACCAGCCGTAGCGGCTCTTAAAGACAACCTCGTGGTTTTGTCAAGTATTGAACTCCTTTGAGTTGCGTCATTATTAAACCATAATGATATTAAGATATGCTTAAACATCAGGGATTGCTTGGCCAGTGCTAATGGTCTGACAAAAAGTACAACCTGACGGATTTATTGTCATGTGATAATCACTTCTAAGCAACCAGAAATACGTTTATATGACATATAATACAAACCAGACTAGTAGTACCCTTTTTTTTCAATAATTTGGATTCCGACAGGAATTGAATCCATAACCATCGCAACGCAAGACAATCATGTTCCAGTATTTTTCCTTGTCCACATTTGACTCCCATACATTAAAGTTGGTACTAAAATACCGTTGTGTACAGTCATCTTAGGAGATTTTAAAACTGTTCGGTTCGAGTATACTCGTACATGTTTTAGTGACCCATTGACTTTGTTTGCACGCCGTTCGATATCTCTTGTAACTTTTCCATCTTCTGAGAAAATACTACCTTAATAGCAGAATTCCTCAACTTGTTCTATTTTTTCATTACTCGACCAATATCGCATTTACTTTCCATTTCACACCTTTCTCTCACCATGACTTGGGATCTTATAATGCACCAGTTATTCGTTACAATCCTTCCTAGTTTTGTCGTCTCTATTGCCTCCTTAAGGAAAGTATGGTTGGATCAAGTGAATGATATTTTAAAAGAAGGAAAAGTAAGAAGAAGAAAAACCGCAGTAGCTGTTTCTAGATAGGAAAGTCTGGTGTTCTGCCTTCTCCTCCAGCCCCGTCAGGGATATGGCGTGATAGTGTGAATGTATGACTGTATTACCTCTTTCAATATTTAATATCAAGTATAAATCATCCTTTGTACGTCTGTTCAAGATTTTGTCAAAAATGAGATGCTTTAGAATAAATTTTAAAAACTATACACTTATTATTATAGATTTAGACGTAAGAGCACAGCATTACATTAACTTGCTTTTCCCTTGTTATTCTGGAGTATATACCACAGGAATAAAGGTACCACGTGTATATGTGGGAATCTTAAGCCCTGTGCTAGCAATGCAGCCACGTGTGGGGGCGGGTACAATGAACGTGAGAATTATCGATTCTCCCGTTTGTTATCCAGCTACTCTGAGATTGCCGCTATTCCAGATATGACCTCAAATCCTGGGGTAAACTTCGCTATCTGTTGGTTCAATACTTTCAGCTTGATGATCAGTACCCATCCGTAAATATTGTAGATACTATTTGGAGCAATCTCTTTTAGTCACTAAAATTTCATCGATGATTTAATAAATCGTATCTTCGTTAATTTTCACAAATTTTGAACAATTTTATCTTTAACTTTTGCTTAACAGACTTTTCTGATAACCTCCGTGGCTCGATTGATAATACGCCTGTTTTCAACCCGATTTCAGTTTTTTTAATGTGATTCAGTTTGGTATTCATTTAAAGCTTGTTTAACACCTTTGTAGTTGTGATGAAGAGATTTCCACGTGACATAAAACCTTTCAGGTTGTATAGTATACAACGAAAGTATAATATAATACAATACATTTTAACATGCATAGTCAGACATATAAATTGACGAATTCAAATTTTTTTTCTTCAGGATTTTTCCAATATGGAGTTCCACAAAGTAAAAACTCGATTTTTTTATCAATACACTTATCTCAGTTTAAGCAACCCTACGAGAGACTGGTTTAATTTTTAAGAAGAAGGCCATCATGAATACTCAGATAAAGATGGAGTAAACACGTGCCATCAAGGTTCGTCGTTGAATTGGGTCTATGTAAGGTCAGGGGAATCAGATAGGCTGCCGTGGAAAATGGTCCAGGAATTACTTCGGTACATAAAAACGAAAGAGGCACAAACTTGAGTAAAATATTTCATCTATTATTTGATAAAAAAAGTATCATTATTATTCATCGATATTGTTTGTTCCTCTCTGTAAATAAAAATAATTTAAAATAGGTTTATTTAACACCATATCCTGTAAAAATCTTACAGGTTTATTACCAGGTGGTTTTCCCTTCCTACGAACCACACAAAAGTAAATGAAGGAAGTGACATGGTCCCAAAAATTATTTAAATTATTAATTTGTACAAATTTTTTGAACAGTCTTACTAACAATGAAAGTTAGATATCATCAGTGAAATTAAAGGATGCTGAAAAAGAAAGTAAAATCGGGAATCAAACATTTTAGACTAGAAATCAAGAGTTTTTTCAATTATTTTTTAAAAAAATACCTATAATAAAACCTGTCAAATATGCCGTTTCATAAACCCAACATATTTAATAAACATATTAAATTAAGGTTACAAAAAGTTTAACATAAAAATATATTCAACAAGAAACATTTCAAGACGGTAAAATCAGATGTGTTGGCGTAGATTCATTTATATCTGAAATAATATGTTGGAAGTTGTTGTTGACTAGTTTTCAATTAAGACACTTGACAAATAAATACTTGAGTGGGTTGATTGGGGCGCAATTCAGAAACTAGAACTTAACTATCGATGAACTAAGATCTAAGTTTCTAAGTTTATTAAGTCAATAGTTTTGAACTGAATGCATCTGCATAATATTATATACTTTAATGTTGATAAAAGTTTATCGTATTATTTCAACTTGTGTTGTATATACGAGTAATATGCATACGAGTACTTTAAAATGGTTAGATTTTGTTTCTAACTGAGTCCGTAATAAAAAGTTTAAAATTATAATGAAAAATAAATTTCTTAAATTAGCAATAGTAGTGATTGACTGATTCGTCCATAATAACAAACCTCCTTCATAGCCTAGTTGGTAAGACACCAATCTTCGTTCCAATTCCAAAAAGGGTTCCAATTTTATTTTCATTTAAAAATATTTAAGCCCCTTTCTGTCTAGTTGGAAGGGATTAATACGAACGAGTAATAACTACGAATTGCAATAAGCCCACCATATTATACTATATACTCGTACAACCAAAGTGTATACACAATTCTGGTAATTAAACTTATAAACACAAACACAGAAACCTCTGTGATATGGTTGATAAGAGACTTGTTTTCCAACCTGGGAATTGCAGATTTGATTCCAAAAAAGGATTCCAGTCTTTCGTATCTTAAAGTCTCTTTGACATCTTTCTGGTTGGTTGAAAGCAATCGCCACATATCTATAAACCTTTTAGGTTGTAGCGTATACAACGAAAATGTAATTCAATATGGTACAATGAATCAAGCTTTCCATGTACGGATTTGATATTTTTTCTCACAATTATAACATATATTGTAAGTGAAAAACTTAAAATCAAATTCCCTTCCACAAAAAAAAACCCAAATTTTATAATACGATTGTTTGTTTTATATTCTTTTAATGTAAACGATTTTTTTAAATTTACAAATATAATCATATCACAAGATTTAGAAGGGTGGTACATACGAATCCATATGTATTATATTATATTATATAATATGGCTTCTTGTGTATGTCCTAATATTTCATAATTACTAAACCTCTGGACTTAATGTAGTGTAGTTCATATTTTGAAGATAGTAAAAAAATGTCACAATTCTTAAATATATTTTTACAAGATTGTATGTATTTATTTCTTGGCCAGATTTGGTAGTATTTTTTTAATATTATAGACTACCTAGTTGAAAATATTTTTTTGTATATAGAAACACGATTATAAAATAAGTTCTTTCATGAATCTTCAAAAAGACTATAGTTTCACTTTGTGGTGCCATTTTTTCATAAAAGGAAATAATAAGTAAAAATAAAAAACTTATTTTATATTTTTGTGTTCACCACAGGTTTAATTAAGGTTCACAACTAGTTTCCAAGACCACCGTCTTCTTCGTCAGGTGAATATAAACTAAGTTGCTAAAATATATTCTGTACAAGTGTAAATAACACAATATAAAAGAATGTAGGTAGGAGAGTGAAGTGGGGAGAGATGTAATACAATGGTGAAGGGGGCGGGGAAAAATATGTGAAAGTGAATTTGAATCTTTAAGACAGGGAAGGATTTTAAATTGGGAACATATTAAGTAGAGGGCTATTATGAAAATTGGTCTGGTTATTGATGATATTTAGACTTAATTTTATAGATTTTTTAATCTCTAGAATTTCCAAATTGTCAAGATGCAATCCCCCTCGGTTTATATGTAGAATCCTCAAACCACGATTAATATCAAACGAATGATTATTTTTGATTAGGTGGTTAGCGAACTCTGAAAAATTATTGTTGTTCAGACATCTTAAATGTTCCTTAACTCGTTTTTCAAAATTTCTTTTCGTCTTCTATTTATATTCACCTGACGAAGAAGACGGTGGTCTTCGAAACTAGTTGTGAACCTTAATTAAACCTGTGGTGAACACAAAAATATAAAAGAAGTTTTTTATTTTTACTTATTTTTTCCTTTTATAAAATAAGTGTTCGTGTGTATATTAAATACGAATAGTATAATTATGTATCGTACGACTACAGGACAAAAATTTTAACCCACATCTCGGATTTGTGTTTATTTTAATTGTTTTACAAGATATAAAAATATTCGAATACATTTATTTAATTATATTATAATATATTCAAACTTAAAAAAAACTCTAAAAAGGGTATGAAGTAAACGTGATAACGTAAAAAAAATTTACGTCAACACTAATTAGATTTAAATATAATTTAATTACACTTATTACAAAACAATGTAGAATATAAGACCAAAATTTCATGGATATCTAATTTATGTTTCAAAAAAGTAGTGAAAAAAGGCGAGAACTTAAAAAAATACTAACTTTTAGAATGTTTAACCTTCCAAAAACTTTAAATTATATACGTTAATAGAAATTAAAAAGGTTTGTTTTTCAGAAATATCAGTTATTTTTTTCAGTTACTTAAACTATGTTTAATTACTTCCAAGTTGTATATTACTTTTAGAATTAGAAAAAGTTTGTGTGTGCTGTAAACGGGCCATAAATCCCATTAGCAGGGCATTGTCTTGAAGCTTCCTCGCCCTCGGGTGCAATGCGGGCCTATGCCGCAGCACAACACCTGCCACACTGTGTGTTGGTCACTTTTTACGAAGTCCCCTCGGATCGGACGTGCCGGTGCATCGATCGACCTACTTAGACATGACCTCGCTTTGCAAACATTTGAGCAGCGGACACGAGCTTTATATACATAAGGCTTGCATGCTTCTTCTCATAGACACCTTCATACATTTCTTTGCTTTTCCGTGCTTCTATGTTCTTATGTCGAAAATAATAGATCACAAAAATAATTGTAAACAGGACAACTTGCAGAACAAAATATCGAAGTCTGAATAAGAGGAATTAATTATACAGACGATTAAAATAAAATTTATTCAAAAAAATGCAATTTTAATATGTCAATAGTTTACATTGTATTTTAATGTTGGTCAATTAGTTGATATGTTTTTTTTAAATGTGGTATTTATTTATTTAGCACTTCATTGTGAAATAATCTGATGATCTTATTGTCAGGTGTCAATCTCTTCCAATCAACCAAATAAAAATAAATAAAGGAAGTTACGTGATCTCAAGTAAAATCAAATCATTATTCACCTGTACAAAATTCATGAAAAATACACAAAGCAAAATTCATTCGCTATTTCTTTCAAAACATCATTCGCTTAATCCAACCATACTTTCCTCTAAACATCTTTAACTTATATTTGCACTATATATTTGTTTCTTTAGTCTTTCTTCATTCATTCGTTCCACATGCCCAAACTATCTCAGAATCCTCTTCTTTATCTTATACTCCCTCTTACACATATTTGTATAATCTCTCTTACACATATTTTTATACTCCCTTTTACACATATTTGTCTACTCTCTATTACACATATTTTATAGTCCCTCATACACATAGTTGTATATTCCCTCTTATACATATTTCATAGCCCCTCTTACACATACGAGTATGTTATGGTCCCTCTTACACATCGTTGGATACTCCCTCTTACACATATTTATAGCCCCTCTTACACATAGTTGTATCTCCCTCTTACACATATTTTATACTCCTTTTAACACATATTTGTATACTCCCTCTTACACATATTTTATAGTCCCTCTTACATATATTTGTATACTCCCTCTTACACATATTTTTATATTCCCTTTTACACACATTTGTATACTCCCTCTTACAAATATTTTATAGACCCTTATACACATAGTTGTATGCTCCCTCTTACACATATTTTATACTCCCTTTTACACATATTTGTATACTCCCTCTTACACATATTTTCTAATCCCTCTTACACCTATTTGTATACTCCCTCTTACACATATTTTATACTCCCTTTTACACACATTTGTGTACTCCCCTTACGCATATTTTATAGTCCCTCATACACGTAGTTGTATACTCCCTCTTACACATATTTTATAGTCCCTCTTACACATATTTATATACTCCCTCTTACACACATTTTAAACTCCGTTTTAAACATATTTGTATACTCCCTCTTACACGTATTGTTATTCTCCCTTTTACACATATTTTTATACCCCCTCTTAAACATACTTTTAAGCTCCGTCTTACATATTTTTATACTCCGTCTTACACCTATTTTTATACTTCTTCTTTTCTTTAAATTATCATTGGTACAAATCATCCTCTTTATAGTTTCGAAAGTCTGATTGATTAAAAAAAATACAGACGACCTTTTGATAAATATATCATACATTTTGACAACCACTTTGGCCTAGTTAGTAATACCGCTTGTCTTCCAACACGAGAAGTGCGAGATTAATTTCCGTTGGTAAGTCTTTTAAAAAAAAACGTTCTAGTTTAATTTTCACTCAATACCTTTTTGACGTCTTTCTTGTTGGTTGGCGAAGTTACAAGATGGCAATTAACTACCATGTTATACTGTATACGAGTACAGTGAAATTATTATACAATATATTAATACAATGTGTACGATATTAGAGAGAAAGTTTAAACGATATAAGAGTATAATTTAAACGATATTAGAGAGGACATTTGCAAACAAATCTCTATAAAATAAGTTAAAACTTAAAATTACCTACCTGTAAACCATTTTATGAGAGAAACGTCCTGATGCATAAACACACAGAATGTTTCCGAGGGCATTCCAAGGCGTATCCTCTACTGCAGTGGTCCCCAACCTTTTTGTCGCCGCGGACCGGTCAACGTTTCATAATTTTACCGCGGCCCACTGGGGGGTGGAGGGGAGGGGACATTAAATGTAGTTTTTTTTTTAAATTTAATAACAATATATGTGTACAATATATAATAATAAAATTTACAATTGTGGTACATAAGTTATAGTGACAAATAATAATAGATAAAACACAAGGTTTGTGGGGAAAATGAAGAAAAAATATATAATAACAATGAAGGATTATTAAGTTTCAGATAATTTTTTAATTTTCTTTTGGATTCATGGGTATTTTCAATATTTTTAAGGTTCAACGGAAGGTTGAAAGTATTTTTTTCCAAGATAGAGAAAATAATTTTGAGAATGCTTAGGGTTTAATATCGGGATTTTAATGTTATTCTGATATCTTGCAGATATATTAACTTGAAAGCCGCATGCGGCATGCATATGGTAGTGTGGTGTTGTTTTATTTCGAAGGTATTGTCGGAAGGTCGGTGGTAACTTAGCGTGAAGGGGTTTTCAACGGAATAATTATTTTAAGCTATAATTAAGTTTTATTGGGTATGTTCGATTTTTCAAAAGTAATTTTGATTTTTAAGCAGGCCCTTGCGCGGCCCAGTACCATTTGGTCCACGGCCCGGGGGTTAAGGACCACTGCTATACTGTACTGTATGACATATTTCGATAAGTGTCAACTAATAAAGTAACGAATAATAAATTGGAAATGTGATTACTATGTGGGTCAAAGTTTTGTAAGTGATTTTCTCAGGCGTAAAATGAATTACTTTTCCCTGTGGGTGACTTTGAAAAACGCAATCAAATTAAACTCACTGAACTGTCCAGTACTTTTCAGGCCTAAACGTTACCAGAGGTACTCAGCTAAGTCCACTCAACAAGTTTCCAGCGCCCACGTGTCAGCTTTTACGCACTTGGCGTCTAAGCGCGATCTCTGAAAATCAACCTGATATTGTTATTTCTGAAATGATAAATAGGCATGCTATAACATACTCGTATATAATATTTTATCGGATAACGGTTATTTTTTTAAAGTCGAACAAAAATAAAAGTGCGTCAAATTACCCAAGAAATTTTTGATAGTTCTATAAATATAAGGTAAGACACTTGTGTCCAGGTAAGACACTTGTGTCCTAACTTAAGGGTTGCGGGTTCAATTCCCGTTGGAATTCCGACTTTTTAAAAATAATTCAAGTCAGATTTTCCCTCTGGGTCCTTTTTACATTTAGTGATAAGAAACCCTACAACACCACATCCTCGCTTGGACCGTGAAGTTCTATAAAAGCCAACAAAATCACAGCAATCCCTAAGTCGCTGCCCTGGGGGCTTACGAGAGTAAATCCGACCTACCCTTTCGTTATAAGCACAAGCTTCCGAAGCATTATCTGTTGCCTGACTAGTCCACCTACAGTATTAGCTGGGACGACCATGGTCTGAGTGAATGTGATGGAATACAAGTAGCCTGAACGAATGGACTTGTTTTTGCTAAATAATTAGTGTAAGAATTGTTATCTAGTTATAAGTAGTATGTAGGTGTTAATTATTTCTAAGATCTCATATATTAAGATTGAATAAATAAAATAAAATGATATGTAGGAAAATAAGATTAAGTAAGTTCATAAATTATAACATATAATTAAGATTAGTTAAGTAATAAATTTGTATATAGGTATAGCCTTGACAAATGTTTGTACAATAATTTACTTTGTTTAATAAAAAATTTAAAAAATATAAACTCGTATATGATAAAATAATCTAACTTGAATTTAACCTGTTTTGAGACAAATGACAAAAAATTACGTCACTTTCTATAGGATTATTTTTAGACAAAAAAAATATGTATTACGTATGGTCCTATTTTGTATCTATAATTCAAATGTAACGAGTCTAATTAACCAACATATTATTAAATTTCAATTGATTTAACCAAAACACTGTTTATTCAACTTTAGATAACGCATCCGGTTTCAAGGTTTTCACCCCATCATCAGGGAGCTCAAATAAAATTCCAATATTTTAAAGCCTTTACTATAAATAAAATATTGTGAACGTATACTATTTTTTACGTCATTTTACATCTTTAAAAATACAGTTTATTTATTTCTGGACATTTTTTGTAAAATTCAAATATGAAAAAACTTATCAATTCAAAATATTTCTGTTACATTCTAAAAGAATCAAATATGAGATAATTTTTAAATTAATTTGTTTACACAGACTTATTTTAATAGTAAACATGATATAACTTTTCAATCAAATAAAAAAAGCATTAAAATTTCAAATAGTAGCATATTTATTATAATCAATTTCAATTAGAAGCATATTATTGCTAACATGTGTAATTACGAACAACGTGTTCCATGCCTATTTCAGTGACTCTTAACCCAAAGGCTCGATTAATGGGTTCGAAGCAGTGGTCATCCAGTCATATTATTCAATATATTTGAATCACTAATCTTGATAAATAAAAGGGTACAATTCAAATAAATTAATTTTTAGAAATTTCACTTATCTAAACATAAATGAACAAAAATATATAATTGCGCAAGTTATTTGTTTTATTTATTCATCTATTTCATAAATACTAACGAATAAGGATTTTTTTTTTAAATAAAATAATAATTTTAAGTTGTAAAAAAAGTTTATCATTTGTATTGCGTCTTATTTCAGTTTAGCATTTCAGTGTTGAACTTGAAAAAACATCCCAGGAAGTTTTCTAACTTGATTGAAACGACTGAAACAGCTAGTACCGAACTATTGATCATGGAAACAATTTTGACGACGAAGCTTCACGTGAGCTTAAAATCTTAAATAAATATGTACGAGTATGATACTCATTTTTGTCAAAAGTGGATAGTTAAATTTGCAAATAATTTTATATTAAAATAACACCAGAATTGCTCTTTTGGTTCTTGGCATCCAAGGATACAGTCGAATTGAGTTTTTGTCTAGGCATCTCGGTCGCTTTCCCGCGCTTTTCATACGAAAGCCTATTTGCAGAGAAGATCTAATCCACATCTTATCTGTTTTGAGATATTAACGAATACTAACACCGGCTAATTGGGTTTTGTATGAAATTATTTTTTTAATACAGATATTATCCGAGAAATTCACATTCACGGGTTAATGATTAATACATTTGATTAAATAGGGTTCGATGTTTCAAATAAAGAAAAATATTCGTTTTGGATGTTGGATGTTTTTTACATATATACGTCCATACATACTTCCAGTGAGCCAACTGAGATAGCGAACCGCATTGATTTCCGCGATACAGTATATCCTTCTTTATCTCTCGCTAGATTATCGTAGGGCGAGTGAAAGGGAGAGATGCACGATCGATGACGTCGCACTAGGATAAAATAGAGTCTCGTGACGTCACGTGTAAAGTGAATCCTCTAAACTCGAGCCCACTTATTTAATACAAAAATGTTGCTTTAAGCTTGGTTCTGCAAAATGGTACATTATTCAAACTTATTACATATAAGAATAATAAGTAGATTACGTGTATTAGTGTTGTTTTGTAATTATTACATATACAATCTACTGTACAATATAGTTTATACACTCAAGAGAGCTTTTTTTCATTTTTAAAAGGCTGTTCGTAAGCGCCACTTAAAAATACAAATATGGATATCAAGTTTGTTGTACATCGTTGATTTCACTAATTTTGTCTTTGAGGTATGGGCGAATTTTGGCTCTCGTAGTTTAACGGTTAGCATTCACGCTTAAGAAGTAGGCACCCCAGGTTAGAGTCCTGGCGGATTCGCTTCTGGACAGATTTTATAATTAGGCAATTTAAAATCTGAATTTGTTTTTCTGTAGCTTATGCTTATGCTAGCGCTATGAAGAAATATAATAAACAATGTGATATACAAAAAAGATCTTTGCCTGACGAAAGTTTGCTGTGGATTAAACCGGCCGATCGGTTTGGAAACTTAATCTCCTTGGCATCGAAACTTTGGGTTTGATTTGTCAAAACTGTGTGCTTGTTGAAGTGCAATAGCTTACGCATAATAAACTAATACACGCAAAGGCGTTTTCCATCCCTAGGGTGGCTGACAATAATTATCAATCACGAGCAATATCCTATCGTATGTAATTATTACAACCTAACAAAGACAAAAGATTATATGTCCGAGAGGGCTAATATTTTAATTTGTTGGCCATTTTTAACATTTGATTCCTCTTGTATTACTTGTATAAATTTTCATTATTTTAAAGTGTTTTTTAATAAACAAGTACTAGCTAGATATTTTGGAAAATGTTTCGGCTCTAGTGACATTATCCAGTCTACAGTCTATTGACTCGCAGAATCTGAGAAAAGAAGTTGCATGTTTGGACATCTAAAAGCTTCGAACAATGAAGCTAAAAGTTTTCGTGAATAATTGAAATGAAACCTTTTTAAGAAAGAATACATTCATTTCAGAAACCCTATATTTTTTTTTCTAGAAAATGGTAATTTTCCATTAGAAATTTCTACGTTCAGACCAAAACAAAAGGAAAGGATCAATGTAATAAAAAAAATTCAAAACAAAATTAATATAATTCTAAAATGAATTTGATACTTAATATTTTCTAACATTATTATTTTCTAACAAAAGTCTCAAAAATCATATGTTTACTAGATGACATTTTATTGTGTTTAACTGAAAAAATATTGATTTTAATGGTTTCCGTCGGTGAGAGGTTTGATATTCGTGGATTCGGAAGTTTTACAATAAAGTCAAAGTTTTTTTACATACACAACATACTCCCCTATTTCACCTCAAAATATATTTTTGATTTTTTAGTGCCGATCATGTTTACTTGAATACCAGAATTAACCCAATTTACCATTATACCTCGAATATTGATAAATTTGTTAATGCTTATTTTTGACTTGGAATTTTATATTGTATTGCACTTTTATTGTTAACAGTACAACTATTAACATGATGCAATATTCTGAAAACTAACCAGAAATATATCAACGAGGCCTTTAGTGAAAACCAGTCAATTTTTTCAAGGTGTACCAACGGTAATCGAACCCGCAAACCGCGGGTTGGGAAACAAGTTTCTTACGAACTTTTCGTAGGTCATCAAATTTTCACTGAAATGCAAATATATAAGGAATTCAAAATGTAATGTTGAACTTCTTGATACATTTTAGTTCTTATCAATTACGGCTCAAACTTTTCACCTATCACGAGACCATAGGTTAAAATTATAAATGTATTCAGCACAACATACTGTTTACATGTAATCAATTCAACTTATAAATAATTTCTTGTACTCTTAATACAATATTACTAAACTATTATAAATATTATCCTTTTGATTCTTAGTCTTCAAATTATCGATTTTATTTCAGTTCCTTGTAACTTAAGGAGGACAAGAAGATATCATCCTGAAATAAGACATTCTATCGATCAGTATATCCTGAGACATGGGCATGGTTATAGCATAATATAACGAGAATCTTTAAATGGTTTAACTTTTTGACAAATGTCCTTTCAGTAAAGCCTGGAAGAATGACGTATAAGCAATGTAAACTTAGCTTTGAAGTTGCCGAGTATGTATATACGTGTATACTTACTTGCTCAAAAGGTCAGGTCATTCTTTCAGTATATTAGATTTTAATACAACGTTTCAGAATTATTATACTTATATCGTGCTATTTTAAAATGAACGGATTAATGAAAATGTGGATTAAATTATTGGAAAAATCGAAACTATTAAAAAGAATACGAATACCGTCAATTTTATAAAAAATAAGACATATTGTAAATTTACTCTATCTGGATTGAATTTAATAATCTTTTTATTTATTTTTCAACAGATTTGTCAATATCTTCAGTAGTATTTTTTCTCGTGTTTCTTCTAAATAATTCAATTCGTATTTAAACTATTTAACACCTAAGACGTCTACAGTCAATATTAACGTTCATTAAAAAAAAACTTCTGAACTCTAATTTCATTTATGTTTGTCTTGCATTACATTTTTTATGTACACTTTTTTTTATATAAAATCTGGCAGGCTTATTTGCTCTACAGTAATTTATTCCAACCAATAACTAGAGTGCTTATTAAAAGAGAATCCAGAAATTTGTTAAGAAGCCATATATGGGAAAAACAGATATACACTTTTTTAGAGTCATCAAGAATGAAACCCGAAACCCAAGGGCTGGACAAGTTTCTATCATCTAAACTACCGAAGTTGTGTGGTTTATTAACAAATTTTATATGGTTAATCAAATCATCAATTACCAATAATAATTCAATGTATACAATAAAATAACATATAATAAAATAAAAGTTTAACAGAACAAAGCAAACAAATAATAATATTTATGAAATTAGGATGCTTTATTAAGTAAATTAATATTTAAAAAAAAAGCTTAGGATAGCAGCATTTTTAACGAGTTACTTCTTACATGTAGCTAATTGATTCTTTCAGGCCCATGTCTGGTTTCAGTTCTCCTGAAGCCCGTTCAGCAGAGGGGTGAGCGATACTTGAGCGCCCCTCACTGCCTCGCCCCCCTCTTGCCCTTGCAGGGTGGCTCTTGAGCCACCTTCTGGCAACACCGACACGAGACACTTGACGGGGGACGTGCGCACTGTGGGGTACATCAGTAGGGTATGCTACCCACTGTAAGGTACCCCGGTAAGGTACCCTACTCGCTGTAGGCTACGTTACCCGCTACTTGAAAGAGGTATACAAGGAACCGGCAGTATAAATCAGGCAAGCTCAACTGGGCTTATTCGTGTCTTTATTACTAACTATATATTAAGGGTTAAATTAAAAAGAGTCGTTTATTAAAAAGTAAATAAAATAAATTTAATATTTTTGTTTTGTTTTCAAAATGTATTTGTTTATGATAACGGTTTATTTTTAGTATTATAAAACTTTTAAGATTAAAAAATATTTTATTATTTTCTCGAAAAAATCTGTATGAAGGGCAAAAAGCACTCTCACTGAAGTACAAAGAACACAAGGTTGATAAGAGTATTTTTTTCTAAAATAAATTGTAATAAAATTATTTTTATGCAAATAAATTGGTGAATATTTTTAAATGTACAATTAATAAAATAAGGTACATATTTGAAATTTTAAATATTGATCTTGAATAATATAATACATAATATAATCATTAATATTTTGAGAATGTTTACATATTGAAGTATTTAATTATTAAAGGTTTGTAAAAATATGTCCACAGTATGGAAATATAAAAGAAAATAATGGTTAAAACAATAGCGAGAAAATAAAATATTTCAAAAAATAATTATTGGTGAGAAAAAAATACACGAATAGTTAAATATTAAGTTTATTTCCTTTTTAAATACTCTGTAGGATTATAACAAATTGTCTTTTTCTTTATTTTTTTGTAAAAATATGATTATGAATATTATATAGAATTAGAAATTAAAATTTACCCCCATTCAAAAACAATGACAATTTTTCTTTCTTATACGTGTACTTTGTATTTTATTAGAATTTGTACATCGCATTGAAAACATAGTAGTTATATCACCAAATAAAAATTCTGAAAATTTCTAGGAACTTTTAAGGCCAATTTTACTGCAGAGATGTTAGTTACATCGTCATATTGATTTCGTACTTGTGCGTATATTTTTTGGTCCTGTACATCGGGCGGCATTTGAGGCCTTTCCAGGAAGTGAGAATCCCTAAAAGGGAAATCGATATCGTGTCGCTTTCCTCCGAATATTGTAACGGGATCAATATACAGCCAGGCAACTGCGTAATACTTCTTAAAAATATATCCACTGCGAATTATATAAGAAAACATAACAAAATTGATTGAATAATTCTAGAAACGTCAATACTCCGGGCCATTGAAACTTTACACTTATCGCGTCTCTCCCTCTTTTTGAATTTGGCGGGAGGTCGATACACTTATGCGCGCGCACTGCCCCCTTCTACCCCCTTGTATGGCTTTCCTTCTTTGGGAGGGTAGAGCTCTTCGAGCTATCGTGAGCTATAAAGGTTATTTATCGCACGGTATAAACACAAATCAGTTATTTTTTTACGGTAATAATATTAGACAAAAAGAAAATTTGAAAATAGTATTTGTAAAGCAAAAGGGAAAAAATAAACTTATCTTCATATTATAACCAAAATTTATTTTAAAATGTCTTTGTCTGAAGTTGATATAATACAGTTTTCCACAATGTTCACTTTTTTTTTTCTTTAAAATATTTTAGATGTTTTTTTATGAGCAATAAAATAACTATTTAAAATATTATGATAAATCGTCGAATGCAATTTTCAAATGAAATGATTCATATAATAAAATTTGTGATTATAAAATTAAAGTAAGGTTAACGCTAAACTGTGCGATACTACTGCTCAGTATAGCCGCATAGGAACGGCCACCTAAGCCTTTGGAGAGTTTTCCGTTTGCCACCCAGTCCACCCGCGACTTCCCGCCCTGACAGTCTCGTCTGGGCGGCTGATAGAGCAGTTCAACATCGCGAGCAGCGCGATCCAAACACATACGTGAACTAAACGTTAAAAGTAAACCGATCCCTTTATTCCGGCGATCAATAGTAGAATACATAAACAATAATAATTGTAATCTAACGTCAGTATTTAAAAAATAATATTAATATATTTTTTTAATGTTTACATTATATAGCGATGTAAATACTATTTGTCAATCTATTTATTTATCTGTAGGTGATTTTGTGAAGTAAATACAATTTTGATTGTTCATTTTTCTCATCTAGAAATCCAAAAAGAGACAATGACATATTTATTTTTTCTATGAAATAAAAACATTAAATAGGTACGTCGTCATGCCCCGCCCCCTACTATTGCGAATATTTTGATTTCCCGCCAATGACGTTCAATAGTTTAAGTGGGAAACTTTTTAACTATTAACAAGATATTAATAGCTCTTATTTAAGTTATAAATTAATAATATTATTAATTCAATCTTCAATTAATTTAAATAATTTTTTTTGGTTTATTTTTTATAAATTGTCAAGTGTTCAAATGTGTACATAATATTTTTATTAAAAATACTTTACAAAAACATTCTGTCTAATTTCTTATAAATATTAATAAATTTAAATAACTGGCCATAAAGAATTTGTTTTATTTATTTTATGCGATGAAGACTATATTAATGGTTGTACTCGATGAAAATAAACTTTATAGGAAAGAAGAAATAATATACATTTTAAAATGGAAAAATAGTGTTAAATTATTCATTCAATTCAGATAGATTTTTTTCCATTTCATTACGAATATTTCATATCAAAATTAATTTTTTTTATCCAAATAGTGATGAAAGTAACGATTCATTGAATTTTACATATTAAAATTTTTACATTTCATAAATATTTTTTATTCCTATTATTTTGGTAAGTACATCGAAATTTTATTTTTTGAGATTTAAACATAAATCAAGAACTAGAAAGCATTATGTTTGATTTTCTTAAATGAATAATGAAATTTGTTCAAAAATCAAGATTTATTATTTTAAAATGTTTTACTCTTAAATTATTTCTAACTCAAAACCCATTCAATTCAGAGTGCATATATGATACATATGTGTATTTAAATTTTAAATTTAATAAAATAAAATTAGTAAATTTATAAAATCCGAAATAAAATGCACAAAGGAAAAGTTTAATTTGAGTTACTTGCAGTCTGCAAAACATATTGTCGCAAGGGGTAATTTCCAACAAAGTTCGGCAGTCGCGGGGCGGGGTGAGTGACGGCGAGGCGGAACAGGGAGCAGAGGGGCGCGGGCACGGGCGCGGGCGCGGGACGCACCGTCCGCCGGGGAGAACAACTTTTCATTCATGTGAAAACTTCAGCGGATATAAACTCATTTCAATTCCGAGCTCATTTGCGACCGACTGCTCTACGAGGCAACTTCACAGGCGCGTCCGATTAGATTTTTCATTCGTCATATAAATCGTTAACTCTTACGAGTATAAAAATGTAAAAATTTAATTTCAGGTATTTTTCATATTATTGAGAAATGCTTTGTTGAACTCTGTTTAAAATTCAGATGGTTTATTTTTAAATGCAAAATTTTTAAAATTTCAATTTAAACTCTTTTAATTTACGGTAAAGTTTTGTAAATTCGTGGAATCAAAATTTTTTTTATAATAAAATTGTATACATATATAATAATTCACATGGTTTTGTATTTCATTACTGCATTATTTTTTACGGAATACCTTGAACAATAATAAATTGTATCATCGAAAAAAATGCGGTATTTTATCAATAAATAACATATTTCTTGGCTGAGATAGCAAAATCTTTGAAAATATATCAATAAAATTTTTTTTTTTACTGAGCATGTTACAAAAAAATAAAACTGATTATTTGAAAACAATTTAACTTTTTTTATCATTAGCTATTTTCTTCTACGTAAGATAAAAAATATTATCTTTTTGAATAAAATAACTTATACTTAAAATATAAAAAAAAAACATAATTAAATCTACCAATACGTAAAATTAACTACAAAATGTCTTTACACTGTTTCAAAATATGTAATAATTAGGTAAAAACCATAACGCTATATTTAAATAGATTTCTCTGTTTTTTTTTTAATTTTATGTTCCCCTATTACAATTCATTAGATTTCCCTAGATATCTACTATTGGAAGCCTCTAAATTTTGATAAAAGTTGAAAATAAACATAAAACTTTACTAATATTTAAATAAAAAAGTGTTAAGTGATTAGGATTGACTGATTAAATAGTTCTCACGAAGGAAGTTTTAACTGGAAAAGTGTCGCTGGAGCACGGGATAATTAGAGATGCGACACGCGAAGTGGTGAGGGCGCGGCGCCCTGCGGTGGCGCACATGCGGCCGCTGCAAGCCTTCCCTCGCGAGAGCGCGCTCTAGGGCGCCTGAGAGTGGGAGGCTTAAGCCTCTTTTATACCTCTCTCTCTTTACATAGACAATGTTGAAATAAAAAATAAATATGGCAAAATAAAGACGACTCAAAAAAAATCTGAATTTGTGTCCACCATTTAATTGAAATAATAGTGAAATATTGATGCATATCTGATTGGGCACTACAAAAAGTTTAGGCAACATATTAACATGATCATATAAATTGAAGTCAACAGACATAAGCGCATCACTGCAACGGACTTGATTATTTTACATCCTACTAGATGTTATTATTCTTTGATGAAGTCATAGAACAATTAAATCGTTGCCAGTTTTGTCAAAGCATATTAATACAAATATATATATTATTACATAAAATATAGAAAAAAAACAAGAGAATTTGGATACATTGGCATAACTTTTTAAATAATTTAGATTTGTTATAATATATTACATATAAACAATTTAAAAACAAAAGAAGTAACTCGAGAGCAACACCCATATCAGATATTAAAAAAGAGCGACGGACTCTCCAAAACATTGATACCTCCAAAAGAAATCGAATCACCAAAGCAAGATCTCGAGAAGATATAATTTCGAATGTTATAGTAAGGTTTGAATATGTTGAGAGATTTATATCAGAATGTTATGATATCAATCGCTAGATGTTGAAAATATTAATAAAAATTTAGTGAAAATGCTCATTAAAACTTTTTCTTCGAATATATTAAAGCAGTCTATCGAATTAAACGAAGCCAAAAAGACGTGAGCTTTAAAAAGTTAGCGCAACAGAGAAAGAGTTCGTGCGTGAGTTTATAAGACTGGGTCGTTTTATCTGAAGATGGACTGCTGCAACTACCCGCCGTACTATTACTACGGTGGACAGGGGGGCGGGTATCCGCCCTACTGGGGGGGCTATGCGGGCGGTGCGGGATACGCGGGGCCACCTCCTCCGCCTCCGCACTACGCGCCGCCACCCCCCAGTCCGGGACCCGCCTACCCCCACCTGCACCACGTGCCGCCGCCACGTGACTTGGACTATGGACACGCGCAAACACACACAATGCCTACAGGTGGGTTTATATACTACAAACATTGTCTATCGATACCCGCTGAACCTATGTTATCTGTTTTTTATTTATTCATTCGACATTTAGACGTAAATATATTAAAAAGGTTTCACCCACTATTCTTCCCATTTTTAAATATTTTGAAAACGTCTACCAGTTATTTACTTATTTTGTTATATCGAGTGCATACTTCACAGGCTGGGTATTTTGAAATATGCATTAATTGAATATTTCCAATATACTTAAATTATTATCGTTTGATAAGTCTAAAAAACTAAAATTGTGTTTGTGACTTGGATGATTTTGTTAAGTAAGTGTTTAATCATTCCATTTCTGAATTCAGCACAATAATTTCCTAGTGCTTTGAAATAGAGCACACTGAAAGAAATACAGTGATCCCTTCATTAACCACGGAAGTGACGTTCCGCGATTAAACCGCGGATATGGAAACCGTGAATAAAAAAATCTATGCGTCCAAAAAAACAGGGATCAGGTGCACAAACTATCCGTTATAATAGTTGACCAGTCAACGAAAAATATCAATTAACGTTTTCGTAATTAAAGCACTTATGGTATGTTTCATCCTGCCTAGTAAAATTCACTTATGGTATGTTTCATCTTCCATTTCACTCACTTGAGGATCATTAATTAATTATTTCAACTTTTCTGACGTAAGATCTTCACATTCATTTTCTGTGACAATTTATTGTATGTCCTTTTTATTAATGACAATGAAGCCTTCACACCCTACGTTTTGTGCGATAATTACGATTTGGTTTACTATCGCATTTATATCTGGAGTTCTGAAATTTAATAACACCTATGGTTTGTTTTTATTATTTGACAAACGCGAATAATCGAAACCGCGAATAATATATCCACAGATAACGATGGATTACTTACTGTATGTATATATTTACATGAAGTAATGTTGAAGTTTTAATTTTATTGGAAAATGTTCATTAAGATATATTGTTTACATAACTATTTATTTATCTATTATATTTTGACGAAAATATTACAAGAATATCTCCCTCTTTCATACCAGTCTCCTCGATATTATATCAGCCAAACACAATTGAAGCCTACGTATGCGCAGGTTATTTACTTTTTACTCCGTTATTGTATAAACATTCCTACTAGTATTATTTTTCCATTTGAGTTATTTTAGAAGACCTTCTTATGTACTGAATGTTTTGGCATGCGTAGGATATGGCTATCCTTCCGGTATTAATATTTATCTATTGTTGTTAGTCATGTTTCTTAGCGACTATATTTTGTCATAATTCTTCTATTCCGTAGAGTTTTTCCAACTGATTATCTAAGATATCTCGTCTCCGTTGCTTTTATTATTGGTCAGGTATATTATATTAAAATCTAATGTCGATACTGGACATATGCAAATGTTGGAATGTAAAATGTATTGATCTTGATACCAGCTTACCTACTATAGCTCTTCTTTTTCACAAAATTCTAGAAAGATCGCAGTATTTCATTTTGATAATTCTGCTCCTAATTTCCCATCGTTATTAAATTTGTTATCGCTATTAAACAACAGTTTTATTTACCTGGCCTCTTAACTATACAACGTAAGGTAAAATATGTTTCCAAAATATAATAAAAAGTTGTCTGGAAGAATACCGAACAGATTTGTTGAGAACAAATATTAAAAATCATTTAAATTTTCAATCCTGAAAGTACCACATATGAAATGTTTTTAATTTTGTGCTTTTTAATTAAAATAATATTTTTTTTACCTATTTCCTATAAAAATATTAAATGAATATTTTTACTTAAATGTAATTTTTTTATTTTACAAAAGTACAAAGTTTTAATTGTATTTTTTACTGCCTATAAAACTTTTGTTAATATATAATATCATCAGGTGATTTAGACCAAATACAAAATTAAAAAAAGGATCAATTTAAAAAAAGTGTATTTACTTAATGTTTAATGTCTCGTGAAAATAATGACAAAGATTATCAAAAAATATATATCTTTATTGCATTAGATTACTGATTGTTTTGGAAATCGTTTAAAAACTAAATGCTACTTACATATAAAATACAATACCGTGAGCTTAAAACTGCATTTTCTAAGACTTAAGAATTTTAAATATTCTTTTTTAAAGCAATATATCTTTAGTTAAAATTAAAAATACTTGTTCTTTATTATTTATAGCAATTTATAAAAATGGTTTTACACAAAAAAATGTGAGAAAAGTGTAATTTTAATAATTAAAAAAAATATATTTCAAAGTGTCTCCAAAATATTAAATACATATAAATCCATATTGTTTGTATTCAATACTCATACATCAATGAAATATTTGCGGTACAAATGTAGTTATAGATTGTCTGGAAAGTAATTTCGTGTTTGTCAGTCAAATTCGTAGCGATTCACGTAACCAAGTTTCACCTAATGCTCATGGGCGGGAGGATTTTAATATTTTCAATATCTCGACAAACTCTCGTGTCTCAGAACAATTGTTATTCTCAAACAATGCCTTGATTTGGTTGTCATTAGTTGTCATCGACCTTTTCAATCAGACACCACAATCCAGTGTCATGTCACCATTACGGATTTTTTAACAACATTTGAAACAAACATGCATCATCGCAATTCACTATACGTATATTTTATTTGGTTTGCGTAACATTACATCCGGGGCATAGTACCACAACTACACCGGTCAAGATTACGGAAAATGTGAGACGTGGAGTAATATTTAAACTGCTGACATTGTTATGTCCATTGGATTTTAGCAATACATTCAATACTGTAAGTAGACTTTGATCTGCTTAAGGCACGAATGCGTTCATTATGATTCTCTGAATCTGTCATTGTTTGATTTACGAGTTATTTAAAAGGAAGACAACAATTCCATTATTACCAGGAGCGTATGCCTGAATGAATTAATCTCTTTGCAGGCATTCTCCAAGGTGGAATTCTCTCCCCACTCCTTTTTTTCAATATTCATCAACCCAATAACATCAGCTATTGTTTTTATCATCTGTATGCGGATGACCTGCGGATATATATTCGTTTTGATCCAAACTGCTTTCACGTGGCATTGAACGATTTAAATGCGGACCTTCAATCGATCTCTGAATAGACTAAAGGGCATGGCTTACTCATTAATCCTACGAAGTCTCTAGCGATCCTCATTGGCAGTCCTCAGCTTCTGAGTAAATTCAACGCTGTCTTTCTCCCTCCAATATTACTCGACGGCTTTATCAAACCATTAAATAAAACCGTTAAAAACCTAGGAGTGCAAATGGATAACACTCTCTCATGGCGAGATAAAATAAATGAGGAAATCAGAAGGATCTTCTTCAGTCTTCATCCCCTTAAAGTGCTGCAAAGATTCTTGCCTACTTAAACCAAAATTTTACTCTTGCGATCTCTGCTCTTTCCAATTTTGAACTATGCGGACATCTTTTATTTAGATATTACGAAGGAACAGCTGGACAAATTACAGCGTCTTCAAAATGTTTGTCTAAGATTATTTTTAACCTGAGAAATTACGAGCATATCACTTCATACCAGAAGACACAGAACTGGTGGAACGTGGGAAATAGACGCCAAGTTCCCATACTATCTATATTTTATAATATCCTTAAATATTCCGCCGCCCCCTCTTATATCTCTGAAAATGTTCAGCGTCTTTCAGATTACGAACTTGCGCTACGTTCAGACTGAGATTGTTTATTGGCCTTCCCAGTTCACTGTTTTTCTTTTTTTACGTCGTCCTTTACTGTCTCTGCAGTGAGTCTCTGGAATCAGTTAAAAACCAATGTTAGACTCGCTCCGTCCATGGCATGCTTTAAGAAGCGACTGAAAAAACTCTTTATTTCTAGTCAGTAATATAACGTGCTTCGTTCCTGATTTTTATTTTCTCTCCACCGTTTCTTCCTTTTCCTTTGATTGATGATATCTCACTTTTACTCTGATATGTACCATATATGTCCTTAAATTTAATAAATATTAATAACCTTTCGAATATTTTTTGCAACCATGTAACTTGCTTGATTTCCTATTTTGGTTGGTTGCAAGAGATTGCCGCCTGGCAATAAGCCAGCCAGATTGCATTTTCAATACAGTAATAAAAAAGCATCAAGCACCGAAAAAACAACACACTTTGTTTAAAACGACAAAATAACGCCAAAAAAATGCTCAAGTAATTTGAATAAACAATAGCCGAAAAAATACGCTAACTTTTGCCTTTCATTATGTTATAATATACCATATTATATTACGCACGTTTGGAATTGAGTAAGAAAGAAAAATTGATCTTAATGACATCTATCCAAAAAAAAATTTAACTACAATATTTTCAAGACAAGTCGATATGTGTATATTTAAATAACAATGTTGATATGTAAAAATAATGTGAAAAAAATTAAGCTTAAGTTGATTATATTTTTTTATAAAACTATGACACATGAGAATTTATATTTGAATAAATTGTTTATTTTTCATCAATGAAAAAAAATTAACAAAAAAACCAGTCTTAATTAAATATTGAAATATAATCGGTTGAAAATTCAAATCTGTTAAGCTGAAAACGATAGGTTTTATGTGTGCCTCAGCGCTGATATCGCCTCTATAGTGAGACTCGTGAAGCTACGGCAGTGCGTTTGGAAATTAAGAATTATTAATGCACTCAAGTTGACATTCAATAATCTGGAGATGTAGCAGTCTTTATACAGAAAAAGATTATTCGAACAGTTATGGACTGTATCTTGTCTTTTAGTAGTGTAAATTTGATGTATATAAATATAGCAGTGGCCATAAAAAAAATTCCCACCGATAGCATATAAACACAGACTCGCTTTTAGAATAATTTCATTTCCCCTATTTGTTTCTTTTGCAACTGGGGTGAAAATATCTGGTGTCCTTGCAGCCGAGCTCGCCCTCCTATTGGTGAGGAAAGGGGGGGGGTCTTGGTTGGGAGGTTATTGTAAGACAAGCCCGGAAATTTTGGTGGATTCTCATTTGAATGCGTTTTTTTTTCATTTGCCTTATCGTGTGTGTGTGCGATTGCGGGATATGTGTTATTATATATTTACTATTTATTTATTTACCGGTGAGCTTATTATTACGTTAACTATATTGAGTGTATCGACGGATTATTTATTGTATTTATTTTATTTTTAAATTATATGTACAAGAGTGTGGGCTGAAAAACATCTGATGTCCTCGCGACCGAGCTTATCGCCTTTTGGTAGGGGTGTATCTCGACTGGGGGGATGTTATGAGATGAACCCAGACCTTTTGATAGCCTTTCTCTTAAATGTATTTTCTTTTCCATTGTCTATTAAATTATTATCTTAAAATACATATTATTATCTCAAAATATATGCGATTTCAGGATGTATTTATAAACGTGTATATACAGACTATGTTTCTATTAATAAACCTATATTTATTTATCTACAAAAATCTACGAACTTGTCTTTCTATCATTACTAAGAACCAAAAGTGAAATATTTTAACATAGATAAATTTAAACGGATTATTTCAAACAATTGAAATTTCATACGTCACTTAAATATTTTTGTCCATTATAAATGACAATAATATCCATAAAATAAATGACAATATTTTAAGCAGCATATATTGATTGAAATGTTATTTATTTATTTTGTACTATATTTTTTCTAGATTATGGCTACGTTAACAAAGAACGACTTCGACGATTACGGGAGAGAGAGCATGCTAGTGAACGGGTGAGTCAATTGTAGTATTTGTTCATATAAAATTGTATTTCGATACACATCCTTCCACTCTTCTACATCCATCCATCGTCTTATACAACTCCATCGATTTTTCTGACGTTTTGAGTTTCCTTCTTTCGAAATATTCACTAGATTCAACCGTGTTTTTCTTGGTCTTCCTCTACCACACCTTCCACTCACATTGGCACCATATATTTGTTTCGTTAGTCTCATAATTAATAATATTTAAAAATTTAATTGTTCATTAAAGATACTTAAATGATGGGTTTTAGGAAGAAATCACTAGGAAATAAGCAAACACTAAGAAATAAGCAAACATAGTATACGCGACATTGGAGTGAAGTTAGCTGCGATCCGGATTGCTATATCTGTTATACTTGTATCATGCTCGTGAACCACAATATAGAAATATGGTTAACTTAAACTCTGAACGAGTCAATTTTCGAATTGCCCCCCTTAAAAATAAAATTAAATTGCCCCCTATGGGGCGTGGCCCCCACGTTGGGAAACATATAGTTTTAAATATGTTTAATCATTTTAATTATGAATAATTGGATCATGTTTTCTGTGTAAGCTTAATTACGTAGTGATTTTGTTGTTGCAGTTATTTTTTCGATATTTTTTTATTTCGAAATTATATTTATTACTTTACACGTGTTAATGTAAACGCAAGTAGATATATTTATGTCTCATGAATTACCTCAATGGAATATTTTATAAAAATAAAAAAAACAATATTTTTTTATATCAAACCGTAATCACTGGTACCTAATTTGAAGCAATTGCGGCGACAAACATTGACATGTACCTCAATACATGGACTGTAATGAAAAGGCGTGACATAAAATGAAAAGGTTTTTTCGTTTCATTAATACAAGTTGTTCCGTCAATTGTGCGCGATCATCAGTTTCCCAGCATTGCCCTGCAGCGCCGCGACGCCTCTCGTCTCCATAGCGACGCCCCACTCCGGCGCCAGCACCAATAGAGGTATTACTTTTCCAAGCTGACGCCTTGATGAAATATTGATTTATCAGACTTTGTTATTTACAAACAGCTTTTCCAACAAATTCATTAATTCTCTTTTTTATATCCGCATTGGTGTTCCGGATATGTCGAGTTTCGGAACAGATTTCAATGACTTAAAATCGGATAATGACAACTCAACCTTTACATTCTGTCGACATTATTTTTCGTACTTAATAATCGTAATACTTCTTCATACATTCGCAAAAAATCCAGTAATATATTGATAATTATTTAAAATAAAATAAATGGTTCTCACTACCGTTTTCTTTTTAAATTTCAATATGATAAAAATAATAAATAAATAATGCATTCCATCAAGCCATGCCCCTTTTGATTAAATATAGAGCTTTTGAATAGTCTAATCTCGTCTAATTTTGTAAATGCTCTTCTATTTATTAAATTTTAAAGTCTTACTATCGTGTCCTCCGATTCCTCTATCTACAGATATAAATATTTGTTTTGTAAGTCTTTTGCAACTAATTTTTTCCAGCCAAAACATAAAAAAATAATCCATATTATATCTACTAAGAACACCGTCTACCGTCCGAACTAACAAAAATTTCAAATTTTCGTTACTCCATAATTCATTGCAATAGCAGAGTTTCTTTAAATAAATAGTCAAAGATTAAAATAATAAATATTAGTTTGAAATAATATATATATTGAATAAATCAGACAAATTATGTTATTTTTTTCAAATTAGATGATGGATACGAGTATAATTTAAGAAAGGCATTTTATAAAGGGTTCGGTAATATATATTAGTAATATATGTTAGTTTATTTAAATTGATTTATTTTACAATAACAATCACAATGTTACGAATTGGGAACAGCTTTGCTACATTGCGTCAGGTGAAAGCAAGGCATCCACCCCTCTATAGAGACGTACTTCCCGGGAGGCAGACGCCAGTAACTGCCTCTTTCCATACGCTCCCGGTATTTATGGACAAAAAATGGAAAATTTCACTTTTCTCAATAGCCTCATTATCTTTGGAGACGCTATTAAATAAAGGAATATAAATTCATTAATGTCGTCCTTAAAACCGTGTCGCTACTTTTATATCCGTGCTTAATCATTTTGTCGGATGTAATACAAGTGTTGGGAATTATACCTTTCAGAATAAATGAGAAGGCACTGAGACGCGGTTTGGCCCAAATGGATACTGTTAGCATTATTATTATGACTTGCAAGACACTTAAGGACAGTTTTTATTTTGCAAGAATATCTTTTCGCTATTTTTAAGAAAGAAAATGATATGTTATTGTACATAACTTAAAATGAATTAACAAAGTTGTAACTTGTTCTCGGTTGATTTATGACTGAGTCATGATCTCTTCGGTAAATCTGACAAACTCTGCACATTATGCGTTCTCAACGTGGTCAGTCCATCGGGTTGTTGGTCTAATTCTGTCTCGTCGTCCATTCACACTGTCTGTTTACACAAATCTTTCCAAATTCTCCGTTCATCTGTGTGTTATATGAATAAAAAAAACTACCGTACTCGCCACAGATTAATCGTACACAGCTTATCTAAATGAAAATTATAATATTTGATCACAAATGTATAAAAATGACCAATAAAGGTTTTGGAATGTTTCATAAAATAATGTGTTTTATTATTACCATTGTCTTAAGAAATAAAAATCCTGTTGAGAAAAATATATATATGGTACTACTACGGATTGGCGGAAATTAGACACCGAAGCCTTTTAGACATGATGTACGATTAATTGTAGTTTATTTTGGGTATCATGAAACAACATTTGACGCAAGAAAATGAATCAGACAGTACAATGACAGTACATTCATTACATACAATGTAGAAACATTATATTTTCGTACTTATAAAATAGTTTCACAAATACATTAAATAAATATTTGACTAACTTACTAAAAGAAAAACTTAAAAATATTTACAAATTATTTTTTTCGATAAAATATTATTATAGTGGTCAGTGTTAACTTTACTGTGATTTTTACTATAATAGTATGATTTAAAATAAGCATTGGAATGAAATGAATTATATGATACTGCATTATTTTAGAAATAAGCATCTATCAAAAATTGTTTCAAAATTTACTAATTAAATTATGACGTGTAAATGTGTTTAGGGGGATATTAATGGTAGCAAGTAAAATTAAACAATTTCACAGGCCATTAATCCTGTTTCGCAGTGTCATCTCATATTGAAGTAAGACGCAATTTCCAAGAGGAACTCCCAAGTAATGCTGTTATAGAGATTGAGCGGAAAATCCATATTTCCCTTCACTTGCTACCTTACACACAGGCAAACTTTGTCAAACAGATTATCAACATAGAAACTAGATACATTAAGTTATGTAGTTTAAAATTAACAATATTATTTCAGCTTGAATTAAGATAATGAACATATGTTTTCACAATAACAATAACAATAAAATCATATGTATATTAAACTTTAGAAAGTTAGACACCAATTTTAAAAAAATACTATCAAAATTACTAGAAAAAGTAAGTTTAATTTTTGTGATAAAATAGAGTTTATAAGCGAATTATTCTAACGGATACGATTGTTTTTATTTTTTTGTATCAATGCACATTTAAGTGACTTTTAATATAAAATAGACAATGACCTACATGGCCTGGCTCATAAGACGGTTGTAATATTACTATAAAGTATACCACAATTACCGTTTTCTGAATATATTTTTTATGCCCGTTAGATTGGTAAATCTCGACAGCAAAATGTTTTTCAAGAAAAAAATTATTCTAAAAAACCTATGTCGGCTAGAAAATGTTACTTATTATACAAAAAATGTATTTAAAATGCTCGAAAAAGACTTTAACCATATTATGCATTGTTTAATCTTGTTATGCCCACAATTATATGTAGATAGGTACCTGTGAAACTCGGGCCTGAATTCATAGTCACATTAAATCCAAAATCATAAAAACTTTTTTACTGAAGGTATTAAGTATTTAAAATTAAATTTTGTACACATTTGTCGTGCAGTACCCGGCGGTAAGTAATACACATCGGGCTTAAGAAAGAGACTGTCGGTCATAATCGGCTAACTTCGGCTTTGTAGAGCGTCGTCTCTGTCATTCATACAAGTGTTCCGTCGTGATTTGTCAGTCGTTGTCAAGCGTTCTAGGGTGTGGTATGAATGACAGAGACGACGCTTTACAAAGCCGAAGTTAGCCGATTATGGCCGACAGTCTCTTTCTTAAGCCCGGTGTGTATTACTTACCGCCGGATACTGTAGCATAGTTGAGTGAAGGAAGCACATGCCTTCATTGTCTCACTTTAAATTTTGGAGTGTATGAGGTCTGATTCTGAATACGAATCATGAATTTGTAAGGGTTAGAAATTAGTATTTAGTCTGGGATATAATTTGAACCTTCGAACTAAACTAAACTCACTAAACCCACAAACTCCTAAGTGATAAAATCAAATGCTAGGAATTTAACTTATGGACTAGATGGATATCATAGGAAATACCACAGTTACTAACATTAGTAAATCTGTGTTTAAACCGATGTGCCAGTGTCAGTGAGACGAGACGATGAACGATGGAACTACAGTCCGAGCTGGAACCCATATACCTTGAATGCGAATACGAAACCGTTGAAAATAATGGACCAGGTGAATATACGATATTGTAGGGTTGATTGAAGGAATATGGGTTTATGGCTGGAAGTAGATAATTGAAGTGGCAAATAAGGTGAGATGAAAGATCATGGGAAATGCCTATGTTCCATATTATACCAAGATAGATTAAGAATGGTGATGATGATGCAATAGTGATAATGATAAGACTGATGCCATCCACAGTGGTGCAATTGAAGCAATCAAAATTAAAAAATAAATCCGTGGTCTCAGGAAAATATCTGTTAAAAGGGAAACTGATTTAATTGAAATATGGACTGAGTTTTCCTCTTTGCGAAACGTTTTGAGTGATTTATTTTTAATGCAACATATTGTACTATTTAATAGTTCATTTTGATATAACATAAACATTTTGCACGTATCACGTTTTAATAAGAGACCTCAGATTTAAGTTACAGAAAAAATCGACTTACCATACTGAAACATTCTTGTTGATGACAGATTTTCATTTATCATACACTGATTTGACCGCTAACTATGTATAAATATAATTCGAAAAATGTAAACGATGCATAATGAAGTCGTCAGTCATGGTTAGCATCCACGCCAAGCAAGCAATCGCCCCAGGTTTGATTCTTGATGGATTCAATTTCGGACTAGTTTTACTGTATCTCCTGAATTTATTCTTTTCTGTAGCTTATATGATATGTTGCTATCAAAAATGATTACAGCGCTATAGAGCCAAGCAAAAATAACGAATGGCTGTATCAGATTAAACCTGCCGATTGGAACTTTGATCTACTTGCCATCGAAACTTGTGGTTTGGTCTATCAAAACTGTGTACTTACTGAAGTGCAACAGCTTGCACACTATACACCAATACACGCACAGACGTCTTCCATTCACTTGATGGAGGGCAATCATACTCGATCACGATGTATTATCTACCAATTGTTTATTTTTTTAACGTGAAAAATATTGAAATTGTAAAGAAAATAATCCAGGTAGTGGTGTGTTACAATGTCGGCAGTGGCTTGGGCACGTATCGATCCCTCGCCCCGGCCCAGCGGGTCTGCAGCGGCCGCGGTGCCCTGCCTGCCCGCCCGCCTTCCCGCCCCTCTGCGGGGCACTCGTGGGGCTTCCTCTTCCTTGCGCCACCCTTCCGCCATACTGGCTCTCGAGGAATCTATACAACAACCCCTAACTCACTTCTACTCTACTCAACCTCCAAGCTTAATTGTTTGACAGACAACATGAAAAATACTGTTTCTCCCTTTATAATACTGCATGCTGACACTAGAGGTAGCGCATCCTTAGGTTCACTAGTGCACCAAATGCAAAAATTTATGACGCAATCGAAACCATATCTAATACATCAATTTTCCTCTCCTTGTCTGATTTAGCGCACCCATGTCCACTAAGGATATTTGATATTAATATTTGAAAATGCACGTCACTGTGCTGAGAATATTCATGAATGAATAAGATTTGTCGATTCTTGAGGCAAAAGAGTGGATAAATAAAATAGTTTGTACCTGAGGTTAAATACGATCAGCGATTGAAGAAGTCACATATACACATATTATTGAGCTCGAATGATTCCAATTTGAGGAAATAATATTCGTGATACATCACGATACATTAACTGAGCCCGTATTCCCGCTTGCCTGCGGTTATACCGCATGTTTGCTATGTGAACTTCACAACAATCAACCAAGTATTAAAACAGCCGTAGGCAGGTAATCTAACAATTTGACTTGGAAATTTCTCAAAATAAAGTGTGGATTATCTATCGTACAGCAGGCATGATAACACAGTCGACCCAAATGCAACTCCTGAGAAGCTAGCGGAATGACCGCGGTCAAGTGGAAATAATTGTCTGTAAATTGAAAAACCTGTGAGTTTTTCAGATTCGTGTATAATAAACAATAGATAAGTTTCATTGCTAATTTTTTTGCCACTATCTTCAGGATTTTTTTTCCAACGGTTTATTATTTTTTTAATATTCCGCAGCCTCTCTGTGCGCACACCCCCGCAGGACTAAAACGCGGGCGCTGGGCGAATACTTTGAGAAACACTAGCCTAAGTTATTGAACTGGGATTACAATTCTTACTTTGAACCAGTGTTCTCTCCAGCAACTATTAACGCAACTATCGAGTAACACTTTGTGACATTTTTCCTAGTTACATTCTTTAAATACCTTCACTCGAGCTTCCATGGAACATTTGTATTAATATCTATATGTTGTGGCATTCTTATTACATACTCGTATATTCCTCAAAACACCTATATTATGACCAAGTAAAAATAGTATTAGTGTGTCTGGAAAGTAGTTGCGTATTTCTTAGATAGATTTCGTTAGGGGAAAAAAATCATTGCTTACTTAATTTATAACGTGGTGAATGTATATTATTATGAAGCGTAATAATTTAGCGCATGTTTTAAGCCTTTTTTTTTACCCAAATTGTTTGAGTTGTATTTTGACGTTATTTTGAAGATAGAAAAAGTAAGTTGTTTTTAGGTGCTTGATGCTTTTATACTACTATAATGAAAAACATAAAGCAAAAAAAGATATGTATAATGTATGACAACGATAGAGTAAGCGGTCGTGTGTGTCAAATGTGGTTTAAAATATCTGCAATGGCGATACAGCACTAGAAGAGCTCTGGGAGGCAGAATACTATTGACGACGACCAAATCAAGAACAATCAACGTTCTACGACGAAAAATATTGCTGATATACTGAAAATATCAAAAACTACTGTTAACGAGCATTTAGTGGAATTTTACTTAAAAATACGAAATTACTTTCCCGATAACCTATTATTTGTATTATATTTATATTCAACATATTTTATAATTTGTTTTCTCAAACTATCGCCTGAAAAATACTCCTAATTTGGATTTTTCGAATTTAAGTTCAACTCTTCTGAAAAAAATAAAATCGTCTTGGGGCTCTACAAATAGAGCTTCGACGAAATACTGTTTCAATTATAATAGTTCTGAAGATAAACTTGATCTTAAATGTTTTAAATTATGCATGCATTAAGCTATCTAAAATTTCTAGGAATTCATAGAAATTTAATATACGAGTATTATGGAAATTTTGTTAAAAAAAAGTCATGTGATCATTTTCACACAACCCTGGGGAGTAGAAAACTAAAAAAAATTGACATACACTGAAACCTGAAATATAAAAAGATACATTTTTTCTAGAGGTTTTTATGATAGACAAAATCAGTACATTTGTTTAGGATTGTTAAAATAAGTTTTTTTTTAATTTATAATAAATTCTCTCTTCTAATGCCATATTAGTTTCATCTCAACCCAGGCGTTAGCGATCATTACAGAACAAACTATTATCTGGAGCCAAATGAATCAGCTCCCCAATGAAACGCACTCTCGTTAAATTTGAATATGTAACATTATGAAAATCACTACTCTCCCTCATGAATGTATTGTAAATTCTTAACGCTAGGAACTACATGTTCCTACGTCCAAACGATACAAGTGTGGTGTCAAAACTATGTTTAGTGCGTCGCCTCCTGTGCTATAACTGACTAACTCGAACGATTTTACCAGGTTACCTTGTTCTTTAGGTTGACGATCATCATGGCACTCTTGACCATTGAGGACGTAGCTCTGAACAAATATATGATGCCATAATTAAACCGTTTCCGTAAACTCTTTAATCAGAATATGCGTCTTCGTCCTGAACTTCTTCTGCCTAAATTTTCCTCTGCAATATCAGTTGAAAGATCTCACATTTTCCTGATCTCATTATACGAGTATATTCAAAGTACTCTTACTATCTCCTTTTGATGGGGGATAAAACTTTTTATCGTTATTATTATCAACAATACGGACTTAGTTAATCCACAAGACTCTCAGCATTTTTCGATAGCACCACATTTAAAAAAAAACTATTTTTGTGGTGTCCTGACTATGTAAGTGTCTCCACTGTTAAGTTCCAGTTGTAGCGAAGCTTTCTGACACCTGTCTTCTCCCAACACCTCGTCGACCCTCAACCTTTTCCACACCAAAATTCTGTAGTGTTGGAGACATTAGCATAATGTAATACCTAACGAGCTTCATAATTGGTGACCTTTGTACTATATTCCTGTTCTGAGTGAGTTACTCACGACGTTCATCCAAGGTACCCTTGGCATCTTTCTGCGTATCTACGTTTCAAATCTCTCTACATTATTCAGGATCCGTTTCTCAACACCATAGAGCTGAATTCACTATACACATCACTTAACCAATCTGTCTTAATTATAAATTATCAATACAGAAGAAAAATCTCAAACTCTAAACAAGATAAGGAATTCATTAAATGCAATGTTTTACTCTTTATGAAAATAAAAATTACATATAATCAATATTAAGTGCACCAATTAACAACACTTGTTTAAAAAAGGCTTATTTGGGATGTTTGATATTAAGCTTAATTTATTTCAATATTTAACATCTTTATCACCTCATTCATTTAATAAATCACGTTCAGTACTAGTCAACACGTAATTCACATGTTTGAGCAAAAATAAAAGTATCACTTAGTTTTTTAAATCTGTCCGAAGAATTGCTTTTTTATCATTTAAAATACCATAGTTTTAGAATAAGTTAGGAAACGCCAAACACCAAAAATTCAGCAGTTAGTGAAATGGCAAAAAAAACAAACTCGCGCTTGCTTCTCTCAACGATTAAAACTTCAGGAATTATACAAAGCCTGAAATTAATGAAAAGTTCATCTGAAAAGATTAAATTTTTTTGTTGAATTTGTCTAGCATATTATTATTTAAATTTACTTAAAAATAATGACAAAAGCGTTTTGGAGCTTAGAAACTTACTTGATACTTATTCATTAGTTTTTTTTTCGTTGAAACTACAATAATTCTTAAAATGTTTTGTCAAACATAAAATAATATCAATATACTTTTATTTGTTTGATCTTTCATTGATTTAGATTTTAAATAAGCTTATATTATTAGAGCAGCGCTTCCTAAAATATACTCTAGAAACTTCATCCAATAGGTGACTGGCCTCTACTTCATCTACTATTAATACTTCCAGTCGCTCACCTCTCGCAATGCGTGTCTTACGTGGCCTACGCACTACGTGTCCTAAGCATCGTGAGATCCTTCTAGAACGCAGTACAAAAAGATCTTAACCCTAAGCCCAAGGCCACACCAAAATGCTTCGTTAGATGCTAAGCTAGATTTTACGTGACTAATATACTACGTGACTTCATGCCTGGCCATACCAAAGTGCTACGCACAAATTCATTTGACAATTGGGAGCGGTTGAGTCAAGACACGATGTCACTCTCAAAACGAACCAATTTTATTATAACTTACCATCTTTATTTACTTTCTATGCAACTTCATTCCAAAGTTATTTTATTACAGGTACATTTTTCTATAATTTACTCAATGGGTTCCACAAAGGCTCCCTTTTATACACAGCTGTCATTAAAACTTCCGCCATCTTGTAAATTAACCAATACGTCTGTTTGCTAGGAGATTCACTCGATGACTAATCGTCATGCAACGTGGCGCGAGGCGTGCAGTGTGGCCACTGTGATAGTATGCGGTACGTTGGTTCGCTAGGATATGTCGCCTAGCTCACAACATAGCTCTAAGCATCAAGCGAGGCTCCTTCCTGTGTGGCCGAGGCCTAAGTGTTTCAACAATCGACCAATTAGTTCTTCTGTTTTTTTATAGAATGCGCAAGAGTCGACTCCAATACCATATTTCAAATGTATCAATCTATCGAGCGTTTTGAGTATCCAATTCTCCGCACCGTAGAAGAAAATGTAGAAAAAGAGTATTAAAACCAGTCATGTTTTTTTTCTGCGAATTCCTCGATCCCTCCACATCAACCCCATGTGACTCATTTCTCCCTTAGCCCTCTGGATTCTGCGCATTGTCTCGCAACCATAGGAACCCCTGTCAGTGTCAGTGATCAAAGAGTCCAGGTAAACAAACTCTTGCACATGTTCCGAGTTATCCAGCATGTTATTTCTTATTGCTACTATATATTTGAACACTCAATGAAAATGAATGTTGATTTTTATTAATTTTATTTTATTTGGATATTAATTTATTTGTTTATTTATATTTAACTAAACATTTAAATTTTAAACCTTCCTTTCATATTGTGTTATTCAAGCATATACCTACTGCAAAAAAACTTTAAATATTTATACTAAATGTAAAAGATTTCAAGTATTTTTTTATCATTTAAAATACGACACGAAATCAAAATGATTTATTTTAAAGTACATAACTAGACAAGTTCTAGATTTAATAGACATTGTAGACCTTTCGTAAACGGTGCTCAACCGCCAAAATGTCGAATCGGAGAGTTAATTTCATGACATCAACAACAATGTCTCGTCCGGTCCTGGGCGGCGTGTGAGGGAAGGAAGGGTGCATATTGACCAGCGGGGGGCGCATGCGCGGTCTCCCCCGCACCGCGCACCCCGCCGAGCCTTGGCGCGCTGTCCCGCCCGCCCTGCCCCGCCCCGCCCCCACCCGCTCCCGGCGCGGCTAGTGATCCGTGTTATCAACACCGCATACATCACGCGCCGCATTATCGCTATCTACACATGTGTGGAGGCGGTTGTAATCGGTGGCGCTGTCAAACTATACGACGAAAAAGAAGACGAATAAGCTCGAATAATTTAATCGGGTGTACTATCTCGTATGATCACCTACATATACTATATACGAGACTGATGACACAAGAAAAAAATCTATAAAAGTTATATTTCATATTTTTTTTAGATTAGAGAACTACATTGAAATTCATCTTAGTAAGATTCTCTTTGTATGTTTAAACATATGATATAAAATATTAACAGCATTGAAAATATTTTTTTTATAATCTTACAACTAAGATTTAAAAAAAAGGATTCAAATTTGGTTTTTACTTGGACCTATTTATATCAATCTGCTTGGTAATAAACTCACAGTACACGACCAAAGTGTAATACCGTACTAAAAAAATACAAATACAATTTTTTTTATGGAATAATGTCAATATTAATTTGGAATTAATATTTTAAGACCCAAAACCACGAAATGTATTTCACAAAAATAAAATTAGAAGATTGATAGATTTATTATAAAAAAATAGGACTATGTATTATACAAACTGTGTATTATGTTTAAAAAAGTCCAATGATAAGTTGTATTCGTATAAATACACTTTGCTCCAAATATTTACTATGGCCCAGTTGAAGGATAAGAATCTCACTGAGGTCGTATCATAAATGGTAGCGATTTGATCTATGTGATACATTTATGCTTAACTGATAACCCCGCTACACAAAATCACACATTTTTGACGTACAAACATAATAACACGGTAGGAATTCAGAGAATTTTATTCTAATCGCGATCGTTTTGAGTTTTAACGATTTTCATGTAAGAAAATATTTAATTGTTATGCGTAATCGTAAAAGGAAATAATAAATAAATAATTCATTGTATTGCATTACAATTTCACTGTATTGCATTACAATTTCATTGTATTGCATTACAATTTCACTGTATTGCATTACAATTTCATTGTATTGCATTACAATTTAATTGTATTGCATTACAATTTCATTGTATATAGTACAACTTGGAGAGTTTATAGTTATGTTACAAGCTATTTCAATCAACGAGACCTTAAATAAAAAAAACCCATCTGAAGCCCTTATTGCCAACGAGAATCAAACTAGGCACCCTGGTTTAAAATAAAATTGTCTGCCCAACTTCGCCATGAAAGTTAGCAGTGTAGGATAAATTTAGCAATATTATTCAACTATTTGCACGACAAGACAATCTGCTTATTCAATCTCGATATAAGATCTGATTTAAAAAGTAAATAATTTCTCATAAATAAATTGCCAGCTGTCTATCTATGTTATCTTGTCGATGGTTTAGGGTTTGGTTAGCTGCCAGCAAGGACGCCAAAAACCACGTGATATGGGATTTCGATCTCATTTATTGTGTTATTATAGTCATACAAGTATCGACTATCGGCCATTTTCAGAAGTGGTGGTGTGCCACCCCTTGATTTATTCTAACAGAAAACTCAGGTCCAGATTTATCATAGAATTAAAGTGGACTATAGCCCAAGGCTCCCAAACTCGTAGAAGTCCCAGGGGCCGATTTATTTTTAAATCTTGAAAAAAACTACATGACTTACACCGCGTACGAGGTAGCCACATCCGGGCTCATGAATTTAAGGGTTCCAAAAAAATTAAAAAAATAAAATGCTTACTTTTAATAAAACATAATATTCTTGAAATTAGAGCTGCCAAGGTGAACATTATTTTTCCACAATGTCACGAATTGAAAAATATTTAAGAAACAACATTGGGCAAGATCGATTGTAATCGATTATATACATCCAGTGCTTTTTTGCGGTGGAGTGGCGCTCCACACCACCTTTTTTAAAGTATACAAAAAGCTTAACAAGAAGTGAGATCCGGTACCTTTTTTTTTAAAAAAAAAAGCATTGTATACATCTAATATAAATATTATGTGCATCTAATATAAATATTCTGTTGGTGGAAATAATAAAAGGATATGCACTAAAATAATATTATACAATATTCATCAGAATTCAATCAGAATTTTTTTTGCTTTTGACTTTTTTCGTAATCTAATTACAAGATTTAAAAAATAAAAGCACATTATTAGATCGTTGTACTACACCTAATGGTCGGGTTGATAAGATGCTTGATTTCTAACCAGGGGTTTTGGGGATCATCCCCCAATGGTACATGAAAAAAATGGGGCTCAACCATGTGAAAGGTAGTCTTGTACAAGTGCTAGACGTGTGTGAGTAAAGTTATCGAAAGTGCGATGATGAACCGAAAGTTATTTGTCTACTTAACTGGTCCTAACTCGAATGTTCAATTAATGGGGCTGAAGATAATGTTGTCTCTCGGCCAAGCTCTACATTATAACCGAATCGATAAATCGAATTTGTTGAGGGATGCCACACACATGAATGGAAAGTTAAATCCAATTTATTCAAATTAAAATTACATAATTATTTTACTAGCCAGCTGTTTTGTTTTTTAATATTATAGCATCATTTACGTTCAACATTATTTTAAACAATAAAAGAAACGTGTATTCTAAATGTCATTTTTATTTCGTAATTTAAATTTTAATGTGTTTAAAACCTTTAGAATGTAATTAAGCAACCTGTGTTTTCAAATTTGAGTTTATAATAAGGCAATGACAGTTTTTTATTGCATACTGGCTGCATGACCCCTAACGTGGCTCTGTCTACACCCATATTACGAGTACGATTAAACAACACGCATAATTGAAGAGTAAAACTCATAGACCACTCAAAAGTCAAAAAAATACGCAGAGTTATAAGAAAAAACTGTGCGGTATTTGAGTCAACTGCTTGTGGAGATGTGCCCAGTGACATCTTTGGTTGTAAAACAAAATCACTTTTAGTTTGAATTCACATATCGCTACCCTAATTTGTAAATTTGCTAACTCCACTTTTGTCGAAAAATTACTTAACAATTGCATTTTGTTCTCGACATTCAAATACACATGCTATAAAAATTTGACATGTCTACAATTATTGAAAGTGTCTTAAAAAACGCCTCAAGAAAAATTGATAACTCCAATGCTACCAATTCCAACACTGCAAAATGTGTAACTCCACCATTTTGTATGTGAATCCATTAGAATCAAGTAGCATTGTGGTAGTGGTCAAAATATTTAATTTAAAAGGTGAGTTCGGTTACGCTGTTTTGAAAAAAAAAGCATTATTTCCTATGAATATAAGTATAAGCACTATTTTGTTAAGATAATTTGAAGTTTTTTCCCCTTACTTATGACTCAATATCTCATTTTATTCAACTAATGGAGTTAGCAATTTTTCAACACATGTAAAACATCGTGTTGCATTATGACGTCAACTTTGCACTTTAATTACAATATTACTGGGTGGGCTTAAACAAAATTGTGTTTATTTAAATTAATATGAATATTTGAAGCATTAAAATACTTTTATAAGTATTGTGTATTTTTAAAGATGAATAGCGGAGGAAAAATTATGGTTGGATTAGTGACAGAAAATAGTAGGAGTAATCAAGAAAATCGTAAAAGTGATGAAAAAAATCGTATGAGTCATGGTTTTCAAGAAAGTCCAAATTTATTCATGGAATTGCCAATTTTAGTCGTTGATAGTGATAATGCAGAAATCACATAATATTATGTAAATACGGATACTACTCAGAAGATTTATCAAAAGGAATTATAGAAACACAACCTAACACGGTTTACAACAATATTACAATATAATTATGGAAAGTGCTGATAATACGGATATTATACAAAATTCGACTGAACTGATAACACAATCCGAGATGGTATTTAACACCATTGATGACATTATAAGTGATGATGAAAGCCAAGGAGTCAAAATTTCATTTGTGCCTTATTCAGATAATTAATTCAGATTCAAATTATTATAATAGACCACTTCAACCTACTAAAAAAGTAAAAAGAAAAGGTGTGACGTAGATAGTTCTTATTGGTTCTCTACTAAGAATAAGGCAAACAGAGAGAAAAGAAAAAGATATGTAGGCAGAAAAAAAAAAAACAATGGATCATGGAATAATAAAATACCGAAGAATGATAAAAAACTTTAAAAAAAGGCGTAAATGTCATGTTTCTGAAAAAGGTGTCTTGAAGTGTTATTCTATATCGGATAAGGACAGAATTAACATTTTTAACCAATTTTGGAACTTGAATTGGAAAGAACAGCGAATGTATGTAGATGGGCTAATGAAAGTTTTAACGGTGAAAAAATCGAGGGGTAGAACAGATCCGGAAAAATCCAGTAAAGCGTTGTCTGCAATATATTTTCCAAGAAAGAATGATTCTGACATACGGCTACGCAAAACGATGTTTTTACATACATTAGATTTAAATAGGATGACAGTATTAAACTGGAAGAAGAAAAACGGTAGTTAAGAATTACAAATGGCAATTATTGTTAAAAAATGCAACAATAATCGATTTGTGGAAGCTTATGAAAATCTTAGAAACTTTTTTAATGTGTTGCCAAAAATGGGGTCCCATTTCTGCCAAAAAAGAACTTCCAAAAATTACTTGTTGCCCGAATGGAGGTCCAAATCAGAACTTTATATTTTTTATAAAACCGAATGGTGCACAACAAGAGATATTACAATATCTCTCTCGTCTACTTCATTTCACAAACATTTTCAAAGGGCTAATTTAGGGGGTTTCCAACCTAAAAAAGATGCATGTGACAAATATACTACTTATGAACAAAATCATTTTTCGGCCATTGAGTACGAACTACACCAACGGAAGAAAGAAGAAGCCAGAAATGAAAAAAACAAAGACAAAGAAGAACAAACTTATGTGTTCACCATGGATCTATAATAATAAGCTGTCCTGGCCCCAAAATCTAATGTTTCAACATTATATTATAAAACAAAATTGTGCACACATAACCTTTGTTTTTATAATTTATATTTTTATAACTTGTTTTATATTGTTTGATTTGTGTATTTTATCATCACTCTTGCATTATTTACATCCAAATAAAATACTTCTAGTTATTTGTTTTTGAATATTAGGAGACCTCCACAGTAAAAACTCATATTAAGATGCAATTTTGCTAACTCCTACAATAATTTTTAAATATTCATCATCGCAAAATTGCTAACTCCAATAACTATCCATAAAATCATGACGCAATAATGATATTTAACTTTTTTTTACTCGGAGTGTATCTCTTGGTCGTCTTGATATTTAAGTACAAAAAAAATACTAATAAGATTTAATTTAGAATAGTTATGCAGTTTTATTGCCGCCCTGTAAATTTTGTATTTATGGAGTTAGCAAATTTACAAATTAGGGTAGCGATATATGCTATTTATGGGTATATTGTCGCTTGTTGATAGACTGTAAGTCCATAAAAAAATATATATGGTTGTTAACGTATATGGTTTATGAGTTTTACTCTTCAATTGTAATTTCAGTATTTCAAATAGAAACATAACTGTTTCAGTAAACGATACTCGCCAAAAATGAATATTACAGTTTTAATATTATATGAACACTATCCCATATGTTACCTAAACAATTTAGGTTAGCACGAAACAAGAAGTTTGTCAAATTTTCTCATTCGAGTTTCGTATAACATCTAAAATAGGTAATTTATCCCATACTTTGTAGGTACCTATGATAAACCCAAATATTTCACACAAGCTCAGATCCCATATCAAGAATGTTTCAGTCAAGAAAGGATGTCAATGAGGTTAGGTCGGTAAGCTGATTACAGACGGGCGAGACTCGAGTGAGAGTGCGCCGTGCCTTCCAGATGGGACGAATCCACCGGCGCGCGGCGTGAGACTGTGTGGGCTCCATACATCACATCAAGGTGCATTATTAAGATATTATTACGCGCCGGTAGTGGCTGCCTAATTAATCCTCTTAATTAATTGAGCGGTGGCTCTTTACACCGATGTACTAGGGCGGTCTGGGATCGGTTAATTTAACAAGATTTTTTTCTAAATTACCTGGAAGTCACGTTAACCAAACTCAAAATTAATGTTCTGATTATTTAACCCTTTTGGTTCTTTTACACAGGAATTTCTTTTTGGACAAACGCCCTCTTAGAATATCTTAGGATAAGTCAAAGCTAGGATAACATTAGATATTTTTACATTTAGATCGTGGTAAATGTTAAAAAAAAATCGTTTAATAGTTCTAACATTTTCATATGCAAATTTTTGTTCCATACATATATTATACAATACATATTATAGAAGTGACCAAAAACCATAGACTCCATATTTTTTATTTTACAACGAAAATTTTTGCATTGTGAGACAAATGACGTTTTCAAGACTCGGTCAGGTTAAATAAATATTTTAATATCTCAACTATTTTATTCATAACACAATGACCCGTTTAAAAGCCCTAACACCCCTGATAATTCCGATCCCCTCAATGCCCCCTAAAAATTGTAATCGCCCCCCAGAAGGGTGATATTGCCCCCGTTGTGAATCACTGCTTTACACTGTCATCTAGAGATGATGAGCCTTAAAAACTACCTCGTTTTCTTTTTATACCAGCTCTGTAAGACTTTTATAACAGCTCTGTAAGACTTTTATACCAGCTCTGTAAGACTTATCCTCTCCTTCTCTACTCTAATAATGATTTGGTACAAGGAGGGGAAAACCATGACTCCATTGTTTTTGCCAATAGAAGAGTGCAAATATTATTGACGATCTGGTTTCTATTTATTTTCAGCAGATCTTAATTAGCCTGAAATAATTAAATATAAATTATAAACTGCTTCTTACAAATAAAAAAAAAATACGCTCTAAATATTCCCCGTTGCCTAGTTGGTAGTACGACTGTCTTCCAGCCAGAAGTTTACGGGTTCGATTCCCATTAATACCCAAATTTTATAAAAAGGGTTCCAGTCTGGTTTTAACGTAAGATCTCTTTAACATATTTCTTATTGGCTAAAAGAGCTTACCACATGCCAATAAAATACCTGCACGGTATACAACGAAAGTGTATCATAATAGTTAAGGCGCATGACCGCGCAGTTACGCACTGGACTCCTCTACGAAAGGTCGCCAGTTCGATTCGGGTGTATAAGGATAGCTATGACTTCGGTCATATGTATACTTAAAAAAAAAGAAAAAAAAACATGCCGGTGTTATCCGATTTAAACTTATGTAGGTTAAAACTTATCAGTTTATAAAATAAATTCAAACTTTGATATTTTATATATGACATCTAATTTTTTTAATATATTATAAATAGTTCTCAAATTAATAAAATAAATATTATAAAGTTTAATTACTGCGTCAGTTTATCGATTTTATTATTTTTTTTAACTGACACCCAATCTGTAGAAAAAAATCTATATATATTGTGGTTATTTTTAAGAGTAAGCAAACAAACAAATGAAATAAAATTACTCTAATTTATTATTTAACATTGACTTACCCCATGGAGAACTTTAAAATTGGAAAACTAACTAACTACCTATTCCGGAAAAGAATAACTCCCTATTCCGAAAACCAACTACCTATTCCGAAAAAGGAAAACTACCTATTCCGGAAAAGGATAACCACCTATTCCGAAAACTAACAACTATTCCGGAAAAGGATAATTTTGTATAAAGGCTTAACTTAATCATATAATATATCACGAATACAAATTTTCTAAAATATCTTAACTTTTATATATATGAAAAAAAATAATATCTACATAGACTGAATAATAAATTTCTTTAAACAAATTCACAAGTCTTCATTTTTTTAACTTAGGCAATTAGTGATTAAGGAAGATTTTCAGTAAATTTTTGCAGATGTATAACGTCCATGCATATAAAGTTTACAAGTGGTGTTTTTTTTCTATTCTATAAGGAATTTCAAATGTTTTAATATTAAATCATACCCTATTTTAAATAATCTTCTATGAATTTGTTAAAAATATTTAATGCAGAAACAAAAAAATCAAACGCTCCCCAAACAAGTTTTTTTTCTATATCTCCTTATTAGGGTTAAATAAACTTGATTACCAAGACATCTACGGTATTTGTATGGTGGATTGTAGACTTAACTTAAATATATAGTTGTTAGTACACCAAGTTTCCCTTGTTAATAACCATGTTAATACTACCTCATTTTTATTTATTTAATAATGCCTATAAGCTGCCTTGAATAAATTAAAAAATAAAGTCTTCTTAAGGTAATAGTTTTTTTAGGATTCAGCGCTATATAATTTACATATTTATTTATATTAAATATACGATACGATGGACTATTCCTCGTGATCGAGTATTATTGGCAGCTATCTAGAGGATGGTAGACACCTTTGAGTGTGTAGGTTTTTTGTGTGCAAGCTGTTGAGCTTCAGCGATCCCTCACTCTTGACAGATTATACACAACGTTTCCATGGCAAGCAGATCACAATCTGCAGCAGCCTTTTATTAGATAGATTTTTATAAAGTGCTTTTTTGTATTGATTTTTAATAGAGATATAAGAATATATGGTTTGCAGCATAAAAGCTACAGAAACACGTAAATTCATATGTAAAACGGTTTAAGAGCATTGAATTGAATCCTCCAGGAATCGAACATTGTGCGCCCGCTTGCTTACAGTGTATGATAACTGTTAAACCACGGCCGCTCACAAAATATAGTAAAGAAAACAAATTATATACACACGTCTATAAATATTAACAGGGGTCGACTGTAAAAAGTAACCTTTTCAAATTAAAGTACATAATTTGAACCGTTGCAATAATTGTACGTAAACGAGTATACGTAAAAAGGATACAACCCACAAAACACTTTATTTATTTGAAATATGTGAGTAAAATAAGCATAACTCAATTTATTTATATGCAAAAAAATTAAACCAGTGCAAAATCTAATAGTTTTAAAATTATTATATTCCATACTAGCATCTAAATGAATGTTATGTTTTCCTAATTATCTCAAAACAGGTAAGATCTGAGTTGGATCCTTTTTACACATACACGTCCAATTAGACTTTTTGTCTTTGTTAAACTTAATTATAGTATATCTACGGGTAAATATTATGTTGAAAGGTGAAAACTTCTTTGTTAGAGTGTCATAGGTAAAGAACCGGGTATTAAAACCCTTTTAGGTTAATTGTCGGCATTGCGTGTTCGCTATAGCTAACAAGGATCATTTTAAAAATTAACTTTGAGGTCAAATGTGAAACTCGGAATATATGAAAATGTGATTGTGGTGAAAAGCGGTAACAAGTCGACTCACGGTAGGAAAAAAATTCATTTCATTTATGGGAAATCGTAATTTCATTTCTAAGAACTTCGTAAAATGTAAAATTCTAACGTTGATAAATATTCGATGTTCAAGTACGTAAAAATAAGTAATTTTATTTATGAAAAAAAAAAAATAGCAAGGAATGAAAAAATGTTTAATAAAAAAAAATTGAATACCAAATTATTAATGGTCTTGTAGCTTCCTCATTTATATGTTTTTATTGCACCACTCGTTCAACTAGATAGAACGAACTGCTCTATTGTAATTTGCAAGGCGAATAATTATTGATTAATCAATTCATTTATCGACATAAGTTGCTTTGTGTGCAATGAGATTTTTGTTGAGTTTTGTATGTATGGAATTTCAATATAAGTGATACATACGAGTATACTTGATACATATACATGCTCCATCGCAGGCAGAACTCTTAGAGATCGGATCAGAAATGAGACGATAAGGTATGTCTGTGGTGTTGAAGAGATAGTGAGGGGGGGGGGGGGAAGAAGCAGAAGGCGCTTCTGGAGTGATCATGTGGACCGCATGGAGGATATAAGACTGGCAAGAATAGCTAAGACTGAAAACCCTAACAGCAGGAGATTACCAGGAAGGCCGCCGAAAAGGTGGAAGGACAGCTGGACGTCATCATCCCAGGACAGCCCACTGTCACAAACAGGTCATACGACCTAAACTAAAAGGAAGAAGAAGAAGAGGCATATAAGTGTTTTTTTTTACATATAGTACTTACACAAAATACAGTGCTGTAAATTATTGTAAGTGGTAAGTTGTAATTAACAACGTTTAACCAAATATCTTTTTAATTTACATCAAAACAGATTACTTAAAAATATTTTGAAAAATACAAATTTGTTCATAAAAATATTTTAAACCAAATACATTTCTTGAATCAGGTGAAAATATGTGTTAATCTGTTTGATGAATGTAAAAAGTAGTGTAAGTTTCATAATATAACGTTATGCGAGAGATATTTTTTTCAATACATCGGAGCACGTAGGAAAGCTTTTTTTCGACGTATTACCTGTCCTCACTCCCGCGCAATAAGAAGGAACTTTGACTTATTGTAAGTTTTCCCCTTTCGTCGCTGCCGCGCAGGAATCTGTCAGTTTTCCCGCCAGCAACAGGTGACGCCTGCGCGCCGCGCCAAAACATTGGAAAATACATCAATATAGAGGTTGGGGTGTGCGTCGTGCGGCCACGTGACGGCATCGCTGCTTGTTACGTCCCAAAGGCGAGCCGAGAGGAATTCCGATCGAAACTTCACGCTCGAAGGTCGAGCGCGCTCAGCTTCGCAACGTAAAATATCTATATATTTAAAAGGATTTTGTTTATAAAGAAAATTACTTTTGAAGGTCAAAAAGTTATTTTTTTAACTTCATATGTCATGTTACCAATATTTTTGTTAATTTTGGATTGTCATTCTTTTAAAAATACATGTTTATCATTTATCTGCCCTTTTTCTACCCATTACTGAGTGAGGGCATCCCTATGACTGTCACTCACGGTTTTCACATTTGTTCCCCTAGTGTATTGGTCCCGTGAAACCCGGCAAGTTTTGTCATATAAGGTATTGGCTACCTCCGTTTTCTGTCTGCCGTACAGCTTTGGAGGACACCTAGTAATTTTGTCTCAGCATGGAATGCTTAGATTTTAACCATATTGGTACACTTGGTGTGATATTAAAATGCTGGAAAGAAAGAATGATTAGTACATGTAATCGTTGCCTCAGTAGTTGAGAGTGTAAATAGTAACTTAATTTTGATTGAAATAGTATAAAGATTTTAAGGAATCACGAATACGTCGGATTGAGGTTTTGGTTTATTTGTTAGTCGTTTTGTTTGGATGTAATATTTTTTTTATTGTTCTGTGTCTTAATTTACTCGCTGCTGGGTAGAATCGATTTTCAAAGATTTCCATTTTTTGCGGTCTCTCGCCTCTCTTTCCCAAGTCACGTCTGTGAATTTTACGAAGGGTCTATCCCATCTGTTTTAAGGTTTTCTCCTCAGTCTAATTGTTTCTCGTGGTATCCAATCTGTACTCCTTTTTCTATCTCTCTTTGTTATACCCAGCATTATTCTTTCCATGCTTCTTTGTGTAGTGACGAGCCGCTGTATTATTTTTGCCACTGTATCCACGTTTCACATCCGTATGTGAGTACTGGGAGGATGCATTTATCGAAGACTGCTTTTTAGACATAACGAAACGTTTTCTTCAACCCATTTTTATTCTTCTGTTAATTTTATTAATCATATTCCCGTCTGCTGATATTTGTTGTCCTAAATATATATTTTATTTATTTATTATTATTTATTTATTATTACACATGACAAGAAATATGCATAATTTGCGAAAAAACAACAGGTAATTTAATTTGAACCTAACTTTAATGGATCTGGGTTTGTTGCTTTTCATTTGTCGTATCCACTAGGCTTTTGCCTGTATCTCACTGAGGATATTTAGCATGAAAAAATAAATTGATACTTCTTTCCGATTTTTGATTACACAAAAATAAAACCCCGTTGCACGTTCTCATCAACCTGACAAACAGTGACACTCAATTACAACTGGAAACATCATGCGAAATTAAACTCCTCACACATCACCACTCCAGAAAGACCAAAAATATTCATCCCACAATATACCGCACACAATCATAAGAATAAAAATTAAAAAATAAAAACAAAAATATACAGAAACACAAATACAAAAACAACAACTATATAGTGCGGGACTTCTTATAAGGCTATGTCGCCAATCTTAATTTGTGTCGTTGATGCACGGGTATATTAGTAGAACATTACTTTGGTTTTAGCGAGGTTCTTTTTTAAGCCGACTCAATTGCTGGCAAAGTTAAGCTCATGAATCATCCTCTCTAGTTCTTCTCTTATTTAACTTAATAGTGTGATATTATCTGCAAATCTCAAGCTAGAAAGATATTCGCCATCGATTTTTATGTCCATACCTTCCCAGTTTAAGGTTTTAAATATTTGCAAAGCTATACAGAGTTTGAATGACATCGCGTCTCTTTGTCTCACTACTTTTGTTATTGCTATTATCTGTTTTTTTTTTCTGGAAGATGCACCACTGCTTTTGCTTCTTGGTAGATATTGTATTGTATATTATTCTTATATTAGCTGGTTGTATTTCTTGTTTTCTGAGTGTTTCAAATATATATTCGTGTTTTACTGAGTCAAAAGCTTTTCAAAGTCTATGAAGAACATGCTAAGGGGTCTGCGATATTCATTCGATGTTGCTATTACTTACCTCATTGTATGTACTCGTATATGATCCATCGTAACATACTATACCCACTTCTAAATCCAGATTGTTCTTTCTGTTGCATATCGTCGAAATGTTTTTGTATTCTGATTATTATTTTTGTAAACACTTTGTACGTGATTGGTATAAGACTGATTGGTGTTAGTTTTTTAAATCTTTTTTATCTCTTTTCTTATGAAAGATACTTCACGTAGCCGAAATGTTCCGTGCACTCTTCGTTACTCCTGGTTTGTCCAATGTTCACATCAAAGTCTCTCATGACAATTTTAAAATGGTTTTTCCTCTTTCGGTGTAGTCTCTTAAAGTCATAGTAGAGTTTTTCAATTTCATCATCATTGTGGCTTGTTGTGGGTGCGTAGACTTGAATAATTTGAAGGGTGTTACTTTTAATTGTCAACATTAATTTTAATTGTCAACATTGCCATTATGTCTGATGTTGCTATAAACCCGACAATATTCGTTTTAAGCTTTTTACTTAACATAAATCCAGCTCCACTAAGTTTATCCGATTTAGTTCCTGAGTAATATAAGATGTTTCCGTTTGGTCTCTCAATGGGTTCTTCTACCGTTCTTCTTACTTCCCCATATCCCACGATGTCCTATTTGATCTTCGCGAGTTCCTCTTCCAGTGTGAGTAGTCGGTCTTCGCCTTTCAGTGATGTGCAATTAAATGTGGCTACAGACAGTTTGCATGAATGTAGTGGTTTGACTGTGTTTTAATGAAATAGATAAAATCCCTTCCGCGTATTTTTTCCCTCTGACACTAATGGTGTGGTCAATACGGAGAATGAGGGCGAGGCCTGATTTTGTAATATAACAGTCATTTTTGTTGGTTTCACCTAGTGTGTTTTGTCTAAGCGGAATGCTTCGACATTTCCCACACTTGGCAAAGTAAAGGAGGGCTAAAAGACATTTGATTAGTACATTTAAATTGAGAATGTTTGTGCGGATGACGAAATACTTTTTCCTCGAGCGCACAAATTTTTTTTTTCAAAGATTTGTCGATCGAGATGTTGATATTCAATTGTTATATTTTTATCCCATAGGTATCAAACCGGGAGTCGCTGTCTCTTTTCGGATTATTTTTTAAATGAATTACTTTGCCAGTCGTTCATTTGATTGCTAAAAACTTATTTTATTTATGGACGCGTGCGTGTAAAGTACAATACAAAATAGTTATTAGTTAGTTCCTGAGTAATATAAGATGTTTCCGTTTGGTATCTCGATGAGTTCTTCTCCCGCTCTTCTTTATTTACTAAGTTCCACGATATCCCATTTGATATTCGCGAGTTCCTCTTCTAGTGTTAGTATTCGGTTTTCGCCTTTCGAGGATCTGAAAGTGAATCAACTTTTCAATAACAACCAACAGTGCAGAGGTGAGTAGAAGTCGTATGAGAGGAAGGCCAAAGAAGGTATGGTTGGATCAAGTGAATGATATTCTGAAAGAAGAAAAATTAGAAAGTCAGAGAAATTACAGAGGTTGTATGAGAAGGTATATGGATGTGAAAGAAGCTAAGGATATTTGTCGAGTTCGGAAAGTATGGAGCTCTGTCCTCTCTGCCTACCTAACAGGGAAGTGATGGTTTGTGTATTATTTTTATTATTTTGGGTGTCACGATTTAATATCATTCTAAAATTTCTATCATTCTAAATCAATTAAACGTTGCTTAAATTACCTAAAAAAAGAGGGAAATATTAAAAATCCTTGAGTGGACTTATGTGAAACTCACTGCCTCTGAAAATCTTGAATCACATGGACACTGGCAATTCATTACAACTATTTAATCCTTTGAGTAAGAAGTACGCGCCACTTGGCTTTACAGTTTCAGTGGTCAAAATGAATATCAACTTTTAAATACTAGAATTTTGAACTTGGAAGATCTTTTTTTGGGAGTTTGTAATATACTGCATTTTAATTTGCGTTGTTGGGACTTTCATAGTTTTTATCGGTTACCATCGGGAATCAAACCCAAAAGTACAACATAAAGGCTAAATTTTCCTCAATTAAACTCAAGGCATTGTAAATAATACACGATATTCACAAAACTTTCTTAAAAGTACAAAATTGGTGATTCATTAAACTGATGCAATAATATATTATGAGATACAATAAAAAATAAATGTTTAACTAGATTAAAAATAAAACCAAAACAAAGAAAACTTTATTTTCTGGATATTTGAATAAATTTAAAATTTCGAAAGTTCGATTGATGTTTATTGATAATAAATTAAGGTTTAAGACTCTTTTTAAGAACGTTATCGATCAACGGATCATAGAAAATGTAACATATTTACAACTTTTCATACATGATTCATTCTAAGTGCCTATTAAGACTTATTTCCACAAGATTCTCATTTTTTTTTCATTCAAAATATTTTTTTGAGTAAAATAATCTAATTCTAATTATATAAAATCCGTAAGAAATGTAAAATAAAACGATTCAAGTTATCAACAGGTGTGCTTACTCATAAAGAAAAATGTATTAAGTTTAGCAAACAGATGCTTTCATATCTTGGACAGAAGTGGATTGCTCATCGATTTTAGCACTTTCTAACTAATAAATATACCTCCCGTCCTTATTAGTTCTGTAAGTTGTTAGTTCTTGTATTTTTTGTATTACTGTTAACAAAAGGTCGCATTGAAAAATCATATTATAGTTTCGCCAGTTAGAACGTTAAAATTAATAAATTAAATATGATGATGTTTTGTAAAAAAAAAAAACGTTACGAAAAATATTTAATTTCCGGGATACTCATCTGAAATGCAATATATAATATATAAAAAACGTATCACATATATGAATTTATAAGCTTCTTCTATGCTAGATACATAAAGATACTGAAGTAATTTAATAAGATACTTTAAATTGGATAACACTTGTCGGAAATCGAGGGTGTATCTAAGTGGCATGGTGTTTATTTTTACTCGAGACATGTACCCAAGCATTTTCTCAGCCCCCCCAATTTCTTAAATATGTTATTGATGAGTGTGTGGATGAAATTTTAAGAAAGGCTGTTAATTTATTTAATTCTATATAATACGCTAAGGGTGCATACTCACGTCATATATACTCATAACTAGGTTTCATAACTTATCAAGCAAATGGTAATTTTAGACTAAAGAATTAAATACAATAGGTAAAAAGTATCAACCTATTTTTTTATGTTCTCATGCCCTCCAGTAAGATACGTATATTTTACTAGGGTAACGACAAATAATAGACAACAAACGAGGATCCATATAATTTGACAGTGTTGAGAAAGAGAGAAAATATAGTATTTAAATAGAAAAATATAATTGTGTGGCGTTATGGCAGAAGTTGATATGTCCGTTTTACCTTAGTTTACAGGAGAAGCAATATTAACTTTGATAAGCTGTTAAAATCAGCACAAGTAAGCATTTTTTAAGTTTTTCCAAACAATGTATCTTTTGTTTGGATAATGACTGACACACCAAGTTTTGCCACAACATGCTGAGAAATATTTTCTATAAATTGGGAGAATAAACACAAAATGACAAAAAACGGGCATATCAACTTCTGCCATAACGTCCACTGAATTATGACTTTCAAATACAACAATAACGAAGATTGTTAATTTTTCAGCAAGTATATATTGTTATTAAACTTTTTTTAAAGGAAAACACTCAAGAATAATATGAAGGATCCAGGAAATAAAACTGTTTGTTTTATAAATATTTTATGAATTCTATAGTACTCGTATTTGGAATAAAATTTAATCATTTTTTAGGATTTTTCGATATACTTCCGCTTATTGCTTCTTCGTCTAAAATATGAACTGCCAGTTGTCTCTTTACTATTTGGGTGGTGATTACTAGTTTGGTCGTGATTCAAAATGATGTGAAACATTCTTACATTCGCAATCATTAAAGACTTTTATTTCCTATTGATTATATCTTGTTATAAGAAAGTGTCGTCGTCGTTGCTGCATCTCATAGTCGAGGATCCCCTCGCCATTCCAATGTCAAATCAGTTGTACAGCGAAGCTGTGCCGTAGAGTTATTTTTTAAGTAAGTGAGTCGTTGCACACCAGCAAACTCACCGGTTACACCATTTTACTGGATACGGTGGCATCCCGTTTTTTTTTCTGTTTTTGAAAGAATATATATAACTGAAGTCATAGGTCCTTATACCCGAATACTTGGCGGAAAAAATGCCTGTGTCATTCGAGGGGAGTAGCACAGCGCGGGGTTTGAACCGGCGACCATCCGCACGGAAGTCCAAAGCTTTACTGCTCGGCCATGCACCTCGATAAGAAAGTGACTCTCAATGTTATTTCCCTCTTATATAAATATTTGGCTTTAGTCACCATGAAAGGTGGTGGGAAAGTAACATCAATATGGTAATATTAATTAAGATTTTAGGTTTAATAATTTTTTTATTGTAAAATCCAAATTTCAATCAAAGTTAACTATCATGTGTTATTTAACACGAGTGCAGTTTGTCAATAGTGATTAAAAATCTCGCAAGAATTCTCAAACTTCAAGAATGTCGCGGTAAGAGAGAGCGGGTTGTAAAAAAGGTATGTAGAGCAGCACATGTGGTGCGGCCCAAGGCGGGCGCCTACCGCGGGGGGCGATCAATAGCCGCCCGGCCGCCCTCACGCCCCCTCTTCCTGCCGTACGCCCCTCACCAGAGCCCGCCCCCCCCCCCCACCCCGGCCCATGTCAATCCAGATCGATGCCAGACCTGTCGCTGGGTTGCAAATTTTTTGCACGTATCTACATACATCCTCCTTCCATCCATGAATTTATTATACTCTCTTAAATAGCTCAGTGCTGGACCGGACGCGCAATCACCCGCTGAAATAAAGTTAATTAGTATTTTTTTAAATTATATGCGGTTTGAACATGCATAACTTGCTTTTAGTTTGTTTTATTTGAAGTTTATATGTGAAATAATGTAGTCATCAATTCATAACTCAAATATTCAGAACATGTTTCAGTTTACTTTTCTGCTGTAAAAAACTAAAGTTTACATAACTTTCCTTTTCGATTTGATCTTTAAAATTTTGTTTAGTTACTTTACTTACCGACAAATATTTATTTAAATGTATTATTTTATGTGAAAATCGGTTTTATTACTTCACATAGATTTTTTAACTGCAAAACATGTTATATAAGATTTGTGTAGGAGAACTTAAAATGTATGTAAGTGAATATATTTGCATTTTAGTATACGGCCAAATTACGTTTTATTTATTGAATTTTCTGAACATCTAAATTACGGAGATAACTGCATCGTCAAAGTTGTGCAAAAAAATGTAAATTAAGAATCGTGTTTAAGACACAAAATTACCATGTTTTAAAAATATTAATTATTGTAGTAGAAGTTTGATTCCTGGTGGATTCACTTCCTGACTGGTTTAAGTCTTATTTTGTACCATTTTATAACTACATTAATAATTTTCTATAACTTGTATGTTGCTTATCATAAATTCTTATAGCGCTCTTAAGTAAAATTAATATAGCGCTTTTATAAAACTCTACCTAATGAAAGGCGGCAGCAAAGTAAACCCTACCGATCGTTTTGGAAGTTTAACCTCCTTGAACTTTGAATTTAATCTCTCAAGACAGTGTGCTTGTTAAAGTGCATAGACGTTTTCATCCACCGGATGGATGGCTGACAATCACACTCAATTATAAGGGATAGCCTTTCGCATCGAATATGTACCATACATGTAAATATGAATGTGGTTTATACCAGATTATACTATATGGAGATATACAGAATTCAAAAAATATATCAAAATAATCAATCGAACATTTTTTGTAAAACCTTATAAAAAGCATACTGTTTAAAAATATTATAATAATTTGCATGTATGTATAAGAAAGTATGTTCAATTTTCTTGTTAAAATGAGAAAAACCATTTTCATAAATATTTACGATTTCAACAAAAAAAAAGTAATTTCCTTATTCAGTTAAAGCACTCAGTATTTATTCTCTCTCTCAGAATTTGTTCAAGAAATATCTACATTTCCTATAACGGTAAGCGGTACGAGGTCAGTTCAGTTTGAGTAGTCGGACTTCATCTTATAAATGGGTACATTAATATTTTATGATTACGCATTCAATGTGATTTAGATTTCTTCTTAGAGCTTTTTAACCGGTTTTAAGTGAATTCATTAATGATAACTTGGGGGACACCTGGACCCAGTGTTATTAAGCAACGCACTACAATTAGCGCTCTCTGTGTGGATGATGACTACCAGCTATCCTGTTGATAGAAGACGCTAGTGCGTCAATAAGTTTAATGAATGCAGGCAGTTATACTTTAGCTAGAATAGTCTTAACAGATATAACCCAAAGATTCGATGGTAATAAGATCAAAATTTTAAGACGGCAGGTTTAATCTCCTGCTGTTTTTCATTTGGTAGATTTATAGAGTGCTATTTGAAATGTTGCTTAATAGCGCAATAAGAATTTATGATAAGTAGGTCATGAATTGCAGAAAAACATAAGATCTAAAAAAAAATATTTTCACTTCCGTATGGCAATGTGGGATCAACACACTATTATATACTGCTAATTATGATACTTTTGGTATGGCGAAGTTGTTCTGTATTACATTAAGTGCTCGATTTACCTAGTTCCCTGACTCTACCTTTCTTCCAATCTCCCTTTCAACTCACCAATCATATGTAAACATACTGCTCAGATAACAAAATTCATCAACCTACTCCAGTTTCTCTAAGTTAACCCATACATCGCACATACTTTTTACCACATCTATTTATATAACCATAACCATTGTTTTCGCTACATTCATTTTCACATCTTTTACTAGGTATTTAACTTATCAAGAACTTTAAAACTAAGTTTTACTTTTTTTGCAATGCTTTCTCTATTTGTTGAATTTTATTACTAAAGTTGTACATTGAAGATAAAATTTGAACTCGTTAGAAAGGCCAATGAAACTCACGGCTGTTTTATATAATTTCTATACAGAACTTTTGTAAAGTTCTCAAATCTTATTATAGATGTGAAATCAGAGGTGAATACATATAACGTTGGTCTGAATAATTCGCTCAAAGGAAACGATGAAATCGTTTATTTTGATTAATTTGAGCTCTATTTTCCAATATTTTGTATCCTTACTGCACTCCGAATAACATTGTTTACATACATTTATTTAAATGGTTTATTGTATTATGTTTCCCTAACATTGCATATTAAAGAGGAGATATGTGAAAACCAAACTGGAACGCTTTTTAATTATAAATGTATTTCAACGTTAATAGAACTCACAACCCCTGGATATGAAGACATACATATTGTCAACTAAGTCTCCTAACCTAAAAAAAAACATACATACATATTTTCACTCAATTTCCCTGTCGGGGTAGGCAGAGAGGAGAGAGTGTCAGACTTGACTATCTCGACACACATCTTTCGCCTCTTCTATATCCACATATAATATTTCCTCATACAACTCCTACGATTTTTCTGACTTTTAACGTTTCCTTCTTCCAAAACACCATTCACTTGATCCAAACATCCTTGCTTTGGCCTTTCACTCACATTTGCACTGTATATTGGTTTCATTAGTCTTTCTTCGTGCACGCATTTTTTCTGCATTTATTCGGCTCCTATCAGTGTTTTTCACATCCACGTTTCACTCCCAAATATTAAAGTTCGATATCCCTCTTAACTCTTCCGTCATCTAAGAAAATACTATCCAAATAGCAAAAGAAGTATTCAACTAATTGAATAATATCAATATACTCATATATTAATAGTCTTCACACAACTTACCCTCAAGTTAAAAAGTATTGTTTTTTTTTTTTTAATTTATGTTGTACACAATACAACCTGGCAGGCTTATTACCATGTCATAAAGATTTCCAACCAACCAAAAAGATGCATTTGAAAAATCAAACTCGAACCTTTTTAAAAAAATTGGAACTCGAAACCTCCGACTAAGACAACCGTTTCACACATCTAGGCCACGGAGGTTGTCTAGGGAATAGTCTAGAGACATAAAAGGTTTTTCAAAGCAAACTCAAATAACAAAGAAACTATTATGAAATGTGTAATGTACGTGCATAAAGTCTGAAACGGTTTGTTTACATTGGAGACAGGCGCTGGTAAGGGGTGGGGGTTGGCAGCGGGCGTTGCAGCCCCTAGTCTCCCAGGGTGGGTGGAGAAATCGTTAGTGAGGACTTGTCACCTCTCCCACAACGTGGTGCACTTTCTCAATTTTCGGACGGGAATTTCATGAATTTTTTTCATGGAACAAATCAGGATTACTACATAATCCGGGTGATTGAAGATTAAAAAAAATCAATTATTATCACCCTATGCGTTTCATCAGGAGAATATATCAGGATCTACAGCCTGACACTTGACGTTCTATTTGTGAATTTCTATCTCTTACAAGCTACAGAAAAAGATAACCTAAAAAAAATACAGGTTGAATCCTTGCCCCCCCCCCCCCCCCTCCCCCCCCCCCCCGATCGCACGGGGAAAAAGATATGAAAGGCTTTTAAACTTTATACTCGATGATAAATATTGTTATACTTTTTAATAATGTTATACAATGTTTAACAAATTCTATTATAGGGCAGTTAAGATGAGAAGTAATAATCATTTGTAAGATTGATATTTTGTTTCATTGAGAAATATGTAATATACAAATTATTGAACAATAAATAAAATAGAGCTTAAATGGAGTTAGATTTATGACACTGGTGTCTTTTTTGTGATCTTTGATCACTAAATGGCGATAGGAAATAGATAATATAATTTCATTTTAATGTATGTTATTTGATTTTCGTTTTACTTAGGTTTAGTTTATTGCCATATGGCAATCTCTTCCAACCAACCAGAAAGATGTTTTTATATGCCCTAAGTGTTAACAAGACTGGAATCCTATTTAAAAAAATCTGGGTACCAGCGGGGATCGAACCCGCAACCTCCGGATCGGCAGACAAGTGTATTACCACCAGGCCACGGAGGTCGTCGAAGACACAATATTCAATAAATTTGTTTATTTATGGTATGATAAATTTGTTAATTTTTAACTTTAAAAATACATTTTAATATTAAAATAATCAGAGTTGTACAAAATGCTTTAGTAATTTAATCTATCCGATTGGTTTGTTATCACAAATAAATTCACCAGTCACTAAAAGCAATAAATACGAGTATCATGAACAATTTCCAGGAAAGGATATTTTTATATACATACAATAGAAGTAATATTTATCTTGAATATCATTTAAAACAATCTGATGTGCTTATTTATATGTGTTAATTTCTCCCAACCAGCCAGAAAATGCGAAAATAATTATTTTGATTAGCATCAATATTTGAATCCAAAATTGACGTTCGTAGTTGGTAAATAGGTGTTTTACCATTCCATCGTAGAAAGTGTAAATATCAATAAGAAGCAAATAACGAACCTTATTCTTATTTCTAATACCACTCCTAAATTAATAATTTTGCAAGACAAATCGCAATAGTACGACCCAACCCTAAAAGCTGTTTGACGTAATGAATGAATAATCAATGAATGCCATGTAATGATTAAACGACACAACGTTCGTGTTTTTATGGCAAAAGTCATTAAAAATATTCAAAAACATGTTTTGTAATTAGAAACCGCACAGATTATATTTTAGACTTTATTCTAAATGACCGAAATATTCCCTTCAGTCAAATATTTTTAACTAGCACTGACTACAAACCTAAATGTTACAAAAAAAATCATTAAATATTTTCATTATAATGTAATAAAAAAAATATGCAAATTTTCTCCTGATTTGTCAATGTGTATTTCATTTTAGGTAGGAGTTATCATCACACTTAAAAGATGAACTAAAATATATTTGACATTGAATGGTGTTATACACATATGTATAATTTTGAAGACAATTTAGAATAAATCTTTGAACTCTTGATAGACGAAAAAAACTAAATGTTGTGCTTTTGGAATTATCAATATTCGTTACTCAAATTTAAATATATATCTACTTGACTGGGTAGACCTACATTTAAAAGGTAACGACAATTAGGCGAATTTCACATTAACACTCGTATATCCATTTTCCAAATGATTCCAAATTTCCAAAAGAAAACTATATATACGAGTATATATCGAAACACTAACAGGATTCATATAATATGTAGTCAAATAGAAGTATATAACTACTACTGAACACAACAGGCCAGGGTTCAAAAAGCCCAGGGCCGATGGCATGCAAGGAAAAAGTATATTTAAAAAAAATTATAAAAACAACAAAATGCTAACTTCATTTACACAATTTGATGAATACGCTCTGATATCTCAAAAAATATTTTAAAATGCTATATTTTAAAGTTGCATTAATTGTGATAATATAGTTAACCCTTTGTATAACGACATGCCTCTTAATAGTCCTTCAACATATTCAATTTTTTCAATAAACTGCTAGACTTATCCCGATACTCGAAGACTTCCAAGATTGTAGTTGTTCTTAATGTTTAAGTAATCAATGAGTGCCGTGAAATACTTAAACACAAACACGTGACTATCGTTTTATCGAGAGTGGGAATGTAGAGGGTGACTTTAGGGCAGGGGTGAGGGCTGGGCGCAGGCGGCAGGGGAGGCAGAGGGCCTCAGGCACATCGATCCGGTGCGACCCTCACTAGTAATAATGTCAGCTTTTCTATTTTTACATTGAAGCACAACAATGAAACACACATTCGTGATAACAATATTTTACCTCTTGTAAAACTCACGAAATCGATATCACTGTAAAAAATCAAAAACAAAAAATCAAATTTTTTTCTTCAATTTTATAACACAATTTTATACTACCAATAACAAAGTTTATCAATTATTAGATATCTACAAAATCGTCAATTCTTCAAACACAACAATGAAAAACACATATTCGTGATAACAATATTTTACCTCTTGTAAAACCCACGAAATCGATATCACTGTAAAAATCAAAAACAAAAAATGGAAAAATTTTCTTCAATTTTATAGTACAATTTTATAATACCAATAACAAAGTTTATCAATTATTAGATGTCTACAAAATCACCAATTCTTTAAACCTTCACGTTTAACACTCATTTATTTATTATAAATTACAAGAAAACTGACTTGAAAATAATAATGAACTCATTGGGAGACAGTATGTATTAAGTATTGCGAATTATTCTTAAAAAACTTGATGTTTACATAAAGTATGAGAATTCAGCTCATCATTTATTAAAAATATTGCTTGTTTTGAGTAAATATTTTTTGTTTTGAGCAAAATAAACGATTCTTTTTTTATCGGCTTAATGGACTATATTTTTGGGCTGATGTCTAGTTTGGAATCTTTAAGGAGGCAAGGAAAATGAGGTATCTGGGATGGAGGTCCTGAAAAATCATTAAAACACTCGTCGGTCGGCGACAATTCGACAATCCACACAAGTCGACTGCTCGAACGTGTGATTTTATTCCAAATTACACGATATGTTACATAAGATTATTGCTACACAGAATATCTAATATTTTAAATTTACATTTATTACAAAAAATATTACATTTATCTTCAGTGATTTAACGTGTTCTTTTTTAATTTTCCTGTTTCTTACATTTTTCCTTCTTCCCAAAATGTTTCCTTTCTCCTATATTTGATGATATTTTGCTTTTAAAAATAATATATTACACGTAAAATATTTTTAAGACATGCAAAATGAATTTACATATCATTCCAGTATGTCGATTTTGGGATATACAGAGAGGACATATCTCGATGAAACAGCTCTCACTTCGTGTACATCCATACTTCTCGTGATACACGCTATCCTATTTCTCATACTTCTTACCTTTCCCTGAGTTAAAGTTTCTCCAACTATCTCCTTCCACATTTTTCTCGGTCAACAATTTCCTCAGCCTTCATTCATTTCAGGCATACCCATATATATGATATTTATTTTGTAAGCGCAATTCATTCTCTCGATGAGGTCAAACCATCTTAAGATTATTATTTTCTTAATTCTACTTATAACTATCTCTTACAAACATTTATCCTCTCACATCATTTCTTACTCTATCAAACATTTTAATACCAGATTTTCCACGCAAGACACGCAATTCTATCGCATTTATTCTGCTCTAATCCAGGACAATCCTTAAACATTTAAGTAACCTGGACTAACAATATCAGGCGCCCTTTTTCATAATTGACAAAAAATATCATTTTTATTTTACAACAGAATATTAGTATTATTAGTTCACACCGGATTTGAACATATTCTTGTGTATTGGTGTCGTATGTATAATTTATCATGACTCATTTCGTAAAACAATACACTTCCAAACAAGTCATATCCTGTTTTGAAATATATACTCAAGTGGTCAGTTTACCATCGGTTTTTGTAAACATCGGACGTAAATAAGAACCCTTAGGAAGTAAATATTGATAAGCAGAAAAATGAACAGTGTTCATATTAAGAATGGTATCAGTGTAAATACGGCCCAGAAACAGTTTCAAAGATTTCAAGTTTGACAAAGCAGTGTTAATGATGAGCCCCGATCAAGGCGTTCTGTTCGTTTTGACAACGACGCTCTAAAGAGTCTTGTGGGTTCAGAGTCAGAACTTTACGGTGGATCAGATTGCAGAAAGGTTTAATTAATCTTGTGAAACAGTATTTTGTCACCTTAAGGATATTGGAAAAGTATCCAAGCTTGGAAAGTGGGTATCGCACGAACTATCGGAAGCCAATTGCCAGCGAATATACATATTATGTACTTCTTTCTTAACCCGCTTTGAACACAAACCGTTTTTTGCCGGCATGTGGATATTTTATCATAATATCGCAAGAAAAAGACAGGAAACCGATACGGGTAAGAAGCTCTTACCAACAGAAAAGGAGGAGTTGCATTCAAAAAAGGTACTTTTGACAATTTGATGGGATATGTACGGTGTCATTCCGTTTGAATTGTTAAAATCTAATCAAACGATTGACGCAGGTGTCTATTGTCACAGACAGCTTTGACGTTTAAACTCAGCTTTGATTAGAAAATGCTAGTGATTATTGAATATCAAAAAAATTTTGTTCCACCATAATAATGCTAGACCGCACACTGCACGGATAATACTACAAAAAATTAAAGACTTTAATTGGGAGCTATTGCCTCATCCCCCTCACTCTCCAAATATTGCCCACAACTATCATTTATTTCAGGCTCTTCAGATATTTTTATCGACAAAAAAATTAAACATGAAGTCGAAAAAGAAGTTTATATTTTTTTACATCAAAACTAAAGACATTTTACACATATGAAATTAAAAATTACCTTTTAGATGGCAACAAGTTCTTGATAATGAAGGAAAATACATCATTAAAGAAGTAAAATATGGTGTATTTGCATTGTTTCAAAATTTCTTAAAAATACACTCGAATTTATGGACTGCCCTTATATTTATAATACTTTATTTTATTTTTAACAAAATTTAGAAGAAAATAAATGTAATTTTAAATACGATATTAACTAAATCAATGAACTAATTTTTTTTCTACAAACTCATTTATTTTAGCATTTATGTTAGATCAATAGGTTCCAACATTATATTGCTAAAATGGTTCAATTATTCAGTTAGCACTTCCTTAATTAAGATAATTTTTTATCCCCTTTAAAATAGAAAAGAACCTTTCTCCTGAACAATTACTGCGAATAATGCTGATAAGAATTCTTAATGACGGGGCTACATTTGGGAATGTTGATTGAAAATATTTTAATTGACTGTGGTTTTTATACTAAGCTCTGATTTCAATATAATATTTTCATTGGTTGGTATGCTTACATACATGCTTTAAATGAAAATATTCTTCAATAAAATTCTTATCCGAATCATCTGGATATGTTATGTATTATTCAGAATAGCAATTTTTTTTCTTATCATATCTTCATATATATTTTTTAAATCAATATAAATATATAACCTCATAAAACAATAAAGATATAAATTAAGATAAAATTGATAAGTCGATTAATTTACAACAGGGGCGGCTAGTGACTTTAAAAACAGGTGGGGCATGATGAGGCTGAAATGCCCCCCCCCCCCTTATTTAAAAAAAATGAATTTGTAGTACAGTGAGGTCGAACCAAAAAAATACTAAGAATTATCAATTTTTTTATAGCGAAATTAAACAAAAATATTTTTTATTTAACATACATATAAACATTAACAAAACTATCATTATAAAAAAACATGTATTTTTCACAAAATCAAATGAAAATATTTTTTATTAAAGTATAAAAATTAAATAAACAAAACTCTTTTTATAAAAATATGAATTTTTCACAAAATCAAATGGAAATCATTTTATTAATATAATACATGAATAACAAAAAAATAAACGTCGCTCATTACAGAGGGGCAGGCATACTCATGTCCCAAATAGACCTTTACGCAGCAAACGAAAAGCGACCTTCTGTATACGGTAATACAGAACTTTTATCTTTACCTCCACTGACTGACCAAACACTATCGGGTCTCGCGTCAGAGCAACTGCTAAACTGAAGCTAGCGACCGCGTGATCAGGGCAGATACAATACTGCCCCGCCGCAACTCGTTTGGTTGTATGCGTGCATCGTATTTCGTACTTCGTGCGCGTATATATTTCACACCTACTTACCAGTAATAAGTTAATATCGTTTTTTTTAAATATTTATATTTCATTACGTGCAAATAATATTCCGAAAAACTAAGAATAATTACAATTATACCAATAATAAAAACACGTTTCAAAAATATTTCAGCTAATTATTATTTTTTTATTAAGAAAAATGTGTGCGGGGCAGTGCCCCGGTTGCCCTTAAAGACGAGCCGCCCCTGATTTACAATATAATAAAAGTGTAAAAGATATTTTTATCAGTAAAAAATAAATAAATAAAAATAAAACACCTTATGAGGTGGCGGCAGTCGGCACCCTCCATCGCGTGGCGCCTAAGGCCGCCGCTGCTTTAGACCAATGGTTAAGATGGTTCTGCTCTCATTCCTCTCTTTCCATTTCCAGATTTCTCCTCCATTAGCATTTAATATTAAAGCCTTTGTCTGTCTGCGTGAAAAGTTACTATGAATGGCAATGAACTAATCACAGTGTTCCCGGTAACATAACATACTTGTACTATTCCTCTTTTTTCTTGGAAAAGGTTCTCATCTAACTGAATTATAACTTTTGTTTCAGGGGGCGCTGGAATGGGCCGAAGGATCCTATTTACCACCAGTCAATGACAACTTAAGAGATACTCCATGGAGTTATTATCAGGTTTGTATCCCAACCTATTGTATATCATTTGACCCAATTAGTGTGTTGTCTTAGATTATAAAAAAGTTAACTTCATAATTCCACTACAAGTCTCCAACCAATCCTCTCGAAACTGACAGATTAAAATCTCATCTGACGAAAACACGCCGAAGAAAGAAAAACACAGCAGCGACGAAGCACTATAAAATAAACAATTTCTATAGCGCCGCTTCGAAGTCAAGACCTCCCCTTCTCCTGAGGCAATTGATTATTTCTCGTAGAAATTTGTCGAGTTCCTACTTCATGTTTTTATCACACTTTCAATGCTTCTATGTGAACGAGCGCGTATATTCGACTTTAACAAATATATAATACAGATAAATCTTTAACACATACTCAGCCCTGCCGACAAAATAAACCATGATAGCAAAATCAGAGCTGCTGTACGAGATAATCTTAGAATAAATATTCTGCCTACAATCTGACCTTTACACAAAAGTCAACAATGCATGCTTGAAGAGTTCCATGAATCATGCTTCCTATACTATGCAAAATGGAAAATGAGTCAGGTTTTCCGTCATCAAGTTCAAAATAGAGGCAGCCAATTCATATAACCCTTTAAGATTTTTTTCGGATGTGCTCCTTACCATAATTTATGATTGTATATGAACACTACACTACACCTAAAGCCAAATGTGTTACTATCACATCACGGAAGAACTACAAAGGTTTCCTTGTAGTTCAACTTCCTTTGGTACGTTTTCTGCAGTTTTCTTACCAGATATGTTATTCTAAACATATGCAGATGTTAAGTATTTCACCCACAATTGTGACACCCGAACACTTAATATGGTGCGTTGGATATCCAACAGACATCGCTATATAATACGAAATAATGAAGTCCTTAAAGTGATTGAATAGGTTGTTAGGTGAAGCTGTTCAAAATCTAGACTGGGGTAAAGTAACACTGAATCAAGATCTCTATATTCCACTACTGACAACCCAACAGTGTGTCTGGACACGGCTGGTTGTGTGGCAAAAACTTTGCTTAATGCTTGTTGCTGGAACTGGTTTGGTCATAAATTAGGCCCTTAAACCAAAACGAGATACTTCTTACAGACAATGATCAATGTACACACTACTGAAGTTAATATTCTCAAGACGGAACATGTCAAAACTTCAAATTATCTGCGTCTGACAGCTTCGATCGAGTTCCCGGGATCTTTAGTAGACTTACTGTTGGAATTAACATTTTAGTGAAAACAAATACCATTTCAAAAAACACGCTAAAACATCTGTATGTGGAAATCAGATTGGTACACACTTTTATAAAATGTTATTTTAGAGCACTATGAGCACTAGAGCACTAAAATGTTATTTTAGAGTACTATTAGTGACCATGTCAGAAACATTCGGGTGGAAACTACTGTTCTACCAACTAGACAACAGAGATCGTTAAAATCAGTTTAAATCATTGTTTCTCTAATTTTTTAGCCTTGCGACCCCCGCAAAATAAAATTAATAAACTTTGCTGCTAGAATTTACAATATATCTGAGAGATAAGTTTTGGTTTGCCCGTCAAAGTGAATACAGAAGTTTAGTCACAGAAATGGACATTTCGTCTATGGTAGAATCAAAAACTAAATATAAGAATCGTGTTATCGCTTGAAAACAATTTGCTTTTATATGTCATTAATGTAAATTCACGTATGGGCAAACTTTTAAATGAAAAACAAACGCAACCATCACATTAATCAACTTATTTTTTCATAAAAAATGCATTAATCCGTAGAACCAGTAACAAGCTAAGTTACCTTTTATTCCTAAGTTTGAATACGATTACATTACTTGCGCTTTCCTACTCGTACTACTCGTACACATTATCACTTGCTGTATATCATAATAGAAAATATACACGTACATAGAGGTTACACCACTGGAGTAAACAATGTATAACAATGACTTGGACTTTGGAGTTTATTTTTTTTAATTAATGTATTTTTTTTTTGTAAACGTAGTTATTTTAATTTTCGCGACCCCCTTAGGGGTTCTGACCCGCAGGTTGAGGAACAATGGTATAAATCAATCATCAACGCTACAACCCATTTGATTTTCGCTGCATTCAGTATAAGTAGTTACTTTTATCTATCTGCAGCATCTCCAGTTCATCACATCCAAGGTACGAGAGTCCGCATCCGCCTTATCGAACAATTTTAATGTTGATTTTCTTACTCTTCTTCACCCTATCGGATAAATGAGCATAATTGTTGTCACGGGCCCCTGGTTTTCCACGCATTGGAGATGCTTCAGTCAGAGTAATCAATTAATTTTGATTATAAGATGGGAACAAGGGAAAGTAATGTAATATATTTCACAGCAGGGCTGTAACGGTTGGCAGTCAGGCGGTAGGGCGGGCTACCCCGTGCGGCCTGTAGCGCTGCAAGGCGGCTTTCCGCCGCCGCCGCCACCACCTCCCCCGCTGCTCTACCCTCACCGGGACCCGCTCAGGGGACTTGCAGCGATGCAGGCCAACACGCTTGCTCCTGAAAAGGTAATTTATTTTATTAATATTTCAATAACCTTCTTAAATAATCATTCATTTCAGCAAGGTTGTGCAACGCAACACAAGCAATATAATAAGAAATATATACGAGTACAATAAAATAAGAATTAATCTATGGTGGGGCATAAATCTCGCTACAAAAATAAAATGATTTTTTTTTATAAAAATAAATTTGATAAACTTTTCATTTTAAAATTTATTTATTTTTTTACTTAATTCGATTAAGTATTCGTAAATTTTTTGACAGTTAATTTTTTTAAATAATTTGGTTTAAATATCCCCCGCGCTCGTTGACGAAACACCTTCCTCGAACTAAACATTTTTCATCCAAATTACTAATGTGGCTTGGGGTATGACTCCAATAACGGCCCTGATTAATACCTTCAGCTCGTTTTGGTAGCGTTGCTTGGTTTTATACACCCCCTGTTTACAATAACCCCATAAATAGAAATCCGGAGCAGTGAGATCTGGTAAACTTGGAGGCAAATGATGCATACTGCGTGAGATTATCTTTTCGTCAAATTTCCTACGCAAAGCATCCATTATGAGTCTTGTAACGTGACAAGTGTTGTTGAAACTCATCCCATCTTGTTGAAACTATACATTTCAATGAAATCATTCGTCGGCGTAGTTCTAAAAAGAAAAATTACTCCAACATTTCTTAATAACGTTCACCATATACTATTTTGGTTTTACCATATCGTTGAAAAAAATATGAGCCAATAATGCACTTAGCCGATACGAGTACCACACACCGTTTAGTGACTCGCATCAGGTATAATTTTTGTTACTGCAATTTTTAGAGATTTTTCATAGTTCAAATTGTCGTTAAAGTCGAAATGTTTTTCTTCCGATACAAACAAACAATTAATAAAATTTGTCTTCCTCCGAAAATTATAACAATTTTCGACAAAATTCTAAGCAAATTGGAAGGTCCACTAGATTTAGGCTGTGTACCAGTTGAATAAATTAAGGGAATAAATTCAAATCCATGCCCAATATACGGGACAAACTCCTTCACTGACGCCAACGTCCAATTCCAATTGCCTGGTCGGAATCGTTAGATCATTTTGAACGGTGGCGGTCACTGTGGCGATGTTATTCGCTGTCGGAGCTACCCAGCCTCGTTCACAGAACTTCCTTTAAACATTTCCTGTCTCGTTAAATTTCTTCACGATACGCATTATGGTCCATCTACTTGGAATATACCGTTTTCCTTCATTTCTCAACGTGAGTTGTACTAAAATGGGGGGCTTAAATTAAAAATACAGTTGAACAATCCTAATTCGTTCTTCATCTGAATATGTCTCCATTATTATAAATTTAATGTATTACAATATAATTATTCTGAAAACAATAATTTAAAAAAATTTAAACGTTATTTTTTAGCAAGGTTCATGCCTCACCCTGTGTATACAAATAAATAAAAAGAATTTTTTTAAATAAAACGATTGAAATAAAAACAAATAATTGTGTATTCTGTTCACACAATTCACTTCTTGTGACAATAATAATCGATCTAGTTGCTGATCGCATTATTCAGATAAATACAATAGTAGATTTGCAGTAGTTCTAATGATTGGGTTGTCAGTTCGCATTATACGCTCATGTATTCTCGATATGCATTGCCTCAAAAGTTCATCAAAACCTGGCAGATGACTCAGAGCTAACATCTATGAAGCACTAAAATGACATGCATGAATGCGGTATTCAATCTAATATCATTTTGTATTTTTTTTTTGTTTTACATTTTTACATTGAATACCTCTTCGTTTCGCTTCCATACATCAAAGTGTGTACTACGTATACAATTGTGTGCCATCATTTTAAGAGACCTTGAAATTGTTTGGTTTGATAGTATTGTATATTGATAGCTTCTGTTTTTTAATGTATTATGTGTTCTTGAAATGTGTCTAAATGTATTATGTATTATTTACATACTATGTTGCTATCAATAAACCTGTATTTATTTATTTATGTATCGTTTGATAAACTTTGTTTTCGAAAATGCGCAAGATTTTTTTGTAGTACTTAATTTTCCACTACAATAATTATTCTTTCAGAGAAAATGTTTAAGCACAAGTTTGAACCTTTTTGGATGGAAATTATGTTTCAAGAACTTTTTTATGTGGATACTTTTACACTGATGACTAAGGTCCAGTCAAATTCGATAAAGTTATGCCATCTGGGATCCCCACGGCCCAAAAATGACAAGGTGGCACAATCCCAAAAAAAGGTTATGGTATTATTTTGGGATTGTTAGAGAATTCTATTAACTAACTTCAAAGAGAGAAATATTACAGTTACTGGAGAAAATAATAAAAACAAAACGCGGAGAAAATTTCTCTCGAGGCGTTTGATTATTAGGCGACAATGCGCCAGTGCACACCATTGTTGGTACAAAGGCTAATATTCAACACTGGTTTCCAAGAATTGAATCATCCACCTTAAAATCCCAACTTGGCCCCTAGTTAATACTTTTTTTGTTTTCAATACAATGCAATTTGCGTGGAAAAAAATAAAAGTGGCGTAGAAATAAACTCCGCTGTGTTACACCATTTTGAGAACAAAGCTTAAGAATATGTTTTTAATGGTTTTGAAAAACTTATTCATCATTCTAAGAAAATATATTGAACTACTGAGTAGTCGAGTACATTGAAAATAAAAAAATTAAAAAAACTTTTTGATATCCTAACATACTACGTAGGTATGTGTTAACCGACTTTGATATCCTAACATACTACGTATGTGTTAACAGACTTTGAAATTGTTCGATTAAAATTATACTGTAGATAGTTCGACAAAATTTGTCTTAAAAAATACGCCAGTATTTGGTCTTCCACGATAATAATTGTTCTTTCAGATAAAATGTCAAAGGATAAGCTTGAATATTTTTGGATAAAATTCACGTTTCTTGAGTAAGTTTTTCTTGGTGTTTTTGCACTTATGTCGACCTGGTTGTAAACTGCTCCGATTTCAATGAAAATAGCGACAATATTTGCCCTGACGGAAACCATATTTTCGATTTACTATATCAAACAAATATTAACTTAACGATGATATGTACTTGTATTGTGAAAGGTTGAGAAAGTGACTGGGCCACGCAGAGCGGGCGAGTCGCCACCACCTGTTGCTGAGGCCTGAGCCGCAGCCGCCCAGGCCGCCCCGGCTGGGACGGTGCGGCGCGGCGTGGCCCTTGCTTGATATGACAAATGCCCGCCCTGCCCCGACATGTTCCGTCTTCCATTTATCTTGATTATGGAGTACTCACCGCTCCATACCAGATTATATTGTAACCTTGACATCTTCAATCAAAACAATAAATAAAAACATTTAAAATTTAGACAAATTGACGATATTTCATTATAAATTTTAAAATATCTATTTTGACAAACTATTTGTTTCTAATTCAAATACGTATTGTATAATCTTCTTATATGGATTAACAATGAACTTGATTTTATAATGACGGACTTACAGGTTTTTAAAAGTTCTAGAAATATTTACACTAGATTATTTAATTAACAAAATTAATTAACAAAATCTTATTATTATTAGACTTTCGTTGTATACAGTATAAGCTAGTGGTATTGCTACGTGGCAATCTTTTCTAACCAACCAGAAAGGTCACCTTCATTGAAGACCAGACTAGAACCTATTTAAAAATAATCTGGATACCTATGGCAACCCGCAACCCCCTTCTTAGAAGTAACAATTAGATATATTGTTGCTTTATTTAATCATTTATTTTTATTGTTACAAATATTTCTTTTTATAAACTGTCTTAACAATCTCTGTGGCCTAGTTGGTAACATACCTCTCTTACGACCAAGAGGGTGCAGGTTCGATTCCCATTGGTTTCTCTGGTTTCCACTTCTGATTGGTTTTCATTTTTGACAACTTTTACATATTTCTGATTGTTTGTAAGAGATTATCACGTGGCAATATACCCGCCAAGTTCTACTGTATACAACGAAAGCATAACATAAAATAGTATAGAAGTTTTAAATGCTCCTAAATATTTGTTCACAAGCATTTTCTCCTCATGAGGTACCATCTCTTATCAGAGGTCGACCATCATCATGATACTTTTCTTTTTCAAAACCTATAACATTTCTTTACATCTTCAACCTTTACTCATCCAATGTACACACTTTTTGAATTTCTTATTTAATAGCATTTACGCATTTCAAAATTGATTTTTTTTTTCATTTTTTACATTACAGGAGCCTTCTTGTGCATGGGAACAGTTTCGCGGTAGAGATATAGAGGAAGAGAGAGGACCCACGCCACGACCTTGTGTCCAGCCTCCACCTCTCTCGCCAGCTCCTCGCCAGTACCGGCAGTCAAAAATCAAAGAAGAAAGCAATCCTATCAAGGAGAGGGTGAGGAAGAACAAGTCTCCCAAGAGTGCTGTTCGCGAGGAGGTACTACCCGAACCACCCACCCCTCCGAAACCTCCTCCAGATGCCGTACCTTTGCCAGCCTTTAAACAGGCCTTCGGGTCTACTGAGATTGGTAGATTCTCCGAGGCATTCACAAGTGCTGGAGCCATAACAGAGGACATGGTAAGCCGAGCCATTTCACAAGGACTGTTGGGGGAATGGAAGGACACCTCATGGGGGGAAACAAACGATGAACCACCTTGGATAGGAAGAACAAAGCAAATCAAATGCGAAGACACATATTGAACGCTGACTCCTATCTGGGTACTGAATAATTATTTGACTACATATTTGTATGTTGGCTTTATGAAATAAATCGGATTATTTTTACATTTTCTGATATTGAGATTCTTTTTTGAGTGAAAAATAATCACGTACTAAAGGCTCAAGTACAAATCTAAAAAGTATATATCACTGTTGATATCTACAAATATTAACGAAATAATACAATAAATCCATTTGTTTCTTCTTTAAATGAATGTCAAAACATGCCATATATTATTTTGTAAGTTTTTAGAATAAGAAAAAAAATTATGGCATATATATACCAATAAGCATGTATGTCATAATGACTCCTGACAATGAGTTTTATCAAAGAAATGGAAAATTGTAAAAATACAAAAAAATCATATAAGGTGAAACTTAATAAATGGAAGCATGAATAATGTGTTAATAAAATAAAACCAGGTGAAATGGTATAATTATTCTCATATACTCAATCCCATTTATACAATGTAATATTACATTCATCAATTTATCGTAGATAAAAAAATGATCTTCCGAATCAAACAGAGTGTATTTTTGTAATGATCCAATATTGAGTCAATGACTATATACAAATTGATTGTTTACTGGTTTTAAGGAAAAAAAACGCAAAATTTTTAGTCCTAAATGAAACGAATCTAGTGAATGATTAAAAATGTTTATGTATTTTGCAAAATTAAAATAAGTAAGCAGCACTATGAAAAAATATGAATTTTAGAAAAATTAACCTCCTAGGCGGTATTTATATTGCTTATGAACATGATTTTCAAATATTTAACATTAATTAAAAATGATGTATCAATTTTGAATGCCTATATATTTATAATCTAGTCAAAATTAAAAATTAGCAAAGACTTATGATTAGGAATCAAAATACATTTTCTCTCTAAAATTCATTGTATTCGTGCAAGCATAAAATATTCTTATAAAAAATTTGACTTGATTTCTTACATTTTTGGCGTGCCTTCAGTGACTGACATCTGTAGTTTTCATAAAATATTATGTATAATAGAAAAAAAAAAAAAGTAAAACACATCTTTTTCTCGAATATGAATTAAAAAAAATCTTGAATAAATAATTATTATAATCAGAACTAGCAATATCAAACACATAAAAAAGATTGCAACTGAACTGAAGTATTTAAAAGCATAATATTATTAAGAATGTCTAAAAACATTCAAGAAAATAATATGTGTATGAATATAATATTTGATAGAATGTTTGTTTTAGTAATACATAGTATTTCATCTTAAACAGAAGAAAAAATATCTAGGAAGTAGAGAAGTCAAAATCAACATAAAATATGTAATCTATAATAACAAATTAGATATAACTGACAATGTATTTTCTCTATTACTTTGTCATAAATTTAATTAATTTTGAGCATAGGTATGTACAGTGCAGCATTTGTATAGAAGGTGCCCCTAGGCAGTTTTCAATTTGCATTCCCCTCCCCCCTCCCCAACATAATTGAAAAAATGCTTTCCCCCATCTTTTTTGGCGACAATGTATTTCATGCCACACAACAAAACATATAACATACAGTTTACATCTTGTCTTCTTCTCTGCAAATGTATCTATGATGTCATTGAAGTCCATATTCACTTTTATGTCTCATTCTATTGAAAATATGGTTAATATGTCATATGTTTTTAATTGTTTCTATAGTGAAAACTTCATTCCATGGAACAGTTTATTAATGGTGTATATAAATAAATTAATGTAAATGTTGGGATTAGCAGTTACTAATTTTTTTCTTAATTATAAGTTTGCTAAGCTGAATAAAGTCGTTAATATCATTAAATTTTAAATATTAATTGAAGTGAATGTATTCTTCAATAAAACATTCATCTAAGTCTTTCTTGTACATATTTTTACTATATATTTATGAATCTTTGGGAGCCCCTAGGTTATGAAAGAATGTCTAGGTTTGCCTGTTAGCAAATGCGGCTCTGGGTATCTATGAACAAAATCAATGAAAATATTGCCAGTTGAAATAATTATGTTCAAAGGCAACATTTAATATGTTATTATTATTTTTTTTAGTAAAATTATTTACCCTTTTACTTTAAATTATTGAATATTTTGTTGACCTAACTTTCTGAAGTAAATTAATAAAAAATATTTTTATGAACAGAATTTATTTCATCTTGTGATTTAATTTAATGTTTGACATTATGCCTTTAATGCAAAACAATCACAAGTCTTTATGAAATAGGTAATTTGAATTTTGTGTTTAAATAAAAATGAAAAGTTTTGGTAAAATGCCATACTTTTTAATTTATGCAAGTAAACGTAATTTTTTTTCGGTAGTGGCAATCAAATTACACAATGTTATGTAATAAAAACAATTTTCTTTTTTGGACACCTGACAATTTCGCATTAAAATCTAAAATTAAATAATTTACTGTTATAGCTCATATTTGATTAATTGCAAAAACTTTTTCCTATCTCTGGTAAAATTTTAAATGTAAAAATAAAACTGCTACATTTTGTTTTCAGCTAATATAGCATTAATAATAATAAGGAGTTAAAAAATATTCACGTTATTTTAGATGAAATTTTGACTTGTGACAACCTTGTATTAAAGCTGTAATATGTATAAATATTTAATAACGAACAATTTATTTAAGTAAAAAATGAAATAAAAATATACTTGCATGAATACAACTGACAGACATGAATGTATATCATATGGCAGAGAAAATGTAATTAGATAGTCAAATTTATTGTATAAAAATTGAACTAATTAGTTTTCATTACTATGTTATGTCTTGAAAATTGGGTCCAAACACCATAACTCTAAATTTTATTGTCGACATAACTTTTTATTATTTTTTTGAGCTTCGTGGTCATTTTTTTATCTTCCATGTTGAATAAAAAAAGTTTCAATTTTCGCCGAGGGTAAAAACTGCAATTTGATAATTCTAAATTGTTAATATTTAATGCACAAACCCTCTTCTTCCACATTTTGCTTCCTTTGTTTACTTAACGCTTAAATGGAAGTATTAATTATTATAAGCGCCAAAGTAAAGCCAAAATTAATTAGATGATTTAAATGACTACATTCATATAATATATTATATTATCATTGTATATGTACATTATACAGTAGCAGTAAACAAACGTAAGATTCATTAAGAAAAATAAAAATGCTGCACAAAATATACCAGAATAAAAACAAAAGAACAAGTTGATTTTGCTAAATCAGATCAGATATGAAAAAATATTACACTCCTGCAAAAAAAAGTGACTTATTTGAATTAAAAATAACATATTTTAATAGAGATATCACATAAAATTGGCTCAGTACTTATACCACAATCTGTGGCGTGGTTGTTCAAAATTGATATCCAGCCTACAGGAGCTTTGATTTCTATGGTCTATTTAGATTAAAAAAGTGTTCAAGGCTGTTTTTTTTAACATATTTCTGGTTGGCTAGAAGGAATTCTCCAATTACAATAAGCGCACCAAGTTGCATAAAATACTATAAAAGTGTAATATAATACAAAACAAATGGTCCTCTAAATTGCACCATGTGTCATCATAATGACCGTTGTCTTGACTTGTTTGTGACACTTTACCTGTATCTGATATATTTCCAAAAATGTCACATAATCTGTAATAGTATTGTACAATTTTGAGCTGCGTCAAACTTTTTGCAGGGGTGCAATATAGATTTTTTTTCCTTAGATGACGCTGTCATATTTGAAAGCAATTATTTCAAAATTTAAATATGGTATTTTAAACTTTTGGTAAGTTAATCAAGTAACTATTTAAAAAGTAATGTGTGGTTTTGAAAATCATGTTATCTTTTCCTGCAGATTATAAAATATTTAAAATATATATGATGAGGCTAAACGTTTAATGTATATTACATGCTAGCAGAGAACATTTTAAAGGTTTTCTTCTTGTCCTAAATTATTGCATTCATTTGTACATTGTTCCAAATTAATAACATTTTGACAAATTTTTCCATGACGAATCTCTCTTTTCATGATTCGTTCTGAAAAGGACTTTAAAATCATAAAATAATTATTTTTAAGACATGCGAAATATGAAAGTGTCATCTAAGGTAAAACAAATAGTGCAGCAGATGCAATTAAATGGGCTCCACTGATGATGCAACATGGTTGGCTGGAATCAATTAAAATGCAAGATATTGTCTTTAAAGAAGGTTTGATACATGATGAATCACTTTGTGTTTAATATGGAGGCCCAATAAAGGTAAGAATAACATTTTTCACAGGTAAGCCTATTCTAGAGACAATATATTACACACACAATCCATATGATCCGACCTAATAAGATTGTCAGTGGATCCCTTAATAAGCAATTTTTGGCTTATATAATTGCATTTTATATGTTTAAATATATTATGCTATTTTCAATTGCTATGCGCCCATCTCTATTGATTTTAAGGTAAATTTTGTAATTAAGATTTTTTTTATCTCTAACTACTTGCATAAATACACTGTAATTCATACGATGTATACATACATATATCTCAGTTATTTGGAAATGCAAAAAGATAGAAAATGCATGTTTTGTTTATTTGATAATTTTGATGAGCACACTATATTCATATATGATATACTCAAAAGCACCCAAACAGTAAAGGTTATAGCATATTAAAAGTACATCTCTTAAAAACCTGAATGTACTATGTACGGTGGATATTTAAAAAAATTGATGGCCATAATAAATCTACCCCTATGTGAGATCTTTTCATAAAATTTCTAATGTACACCAAGATTTTAGATTTCCGAATCCAAAAATTATAATGTATGGAAAAGCGAAAAGAAATTCAGATATGAGGCACAAATATATGACCAACTTATAAAATACGACAGTTAAAGTATATTTAACTCACATTAAAATTAAATAAATGAATTTTAAATTGAATATTTAATTCGAATTACATAAAAATTTCCTGTAAACAATTTCCAGATGCAAACCAATTTATTGATGAACAAATAATGTAAGACACCCAAAATGCCTCCTACCAGATGTATACAACATTACCTTATTTTTTTAATATTTTTGGCGGTATACTCTGTTTGATATAAACTTTACTAAAAATGCATATAGAATTTTTTGAACTAAAAAAAGGCTCATAGCGCCACACCTCCAGTGCAAGTAGTCAGAGATTAAAAAATTTCACAAACCAAAAATAGCACCCTCTCAAAAAGAGATATAACTAAAAGTCACAAAATTTAACAGGAGAGGGAAAAGAAAATTTTGCTCCAGACCATGAACTGTTGAATCAGTCACCTCCCCTCCCCTGTATAGTGAAGTATGTCTGTACTATATTTGAGACACTTTTTTTTATGAAAATCTTACATGTAAAAAAAAAGAATGGCTTCATAAATGGAACAATTCGAAAAGATATTGTCACTTTTCTTGTGGAGGTGTGATTTATGTATATTTACATACGTCATCTTTATGCGCATTATTTTAATTAGTAATTTTATCTGAAAATATATTTATCACTAAGTCTCTGTATCTATGGTATTTTATGTAGCATGTTTATAAGTGTTTTAACATTTGATTCAATTTAATTAAACTGATGGTGCAAAGGTCATCTTCGCCAGTATATTGTATCACTAAGTAGTTTTACAAAAATGTACCAATATTATTGTAGGTAAACATGATCTTACCAAGTTATTATCTATCATATTTTATGTAAATATACTTAACGTAGATGGTCACTTAAACTATTATCATTTATTTGAAACTATCTGTTTATTAAAAGTCCAGTTTCCACTACATTAAAATTGTTTTGATAAATTTATTTAAAAACTCCCAGTGTTTAGTACTTGAAAATCTTTTTATAAAATCTTTCCCATGATAATGTTTATCAAGACCTTTCATTGAGCAGTGATCATCTACAACAGTGTTTTCTAAAGGTTTAATAACGATTACCACCTTGTGGCAAAAAGTGCAGTTTTAAAATTCACCTCACACTACAGTGAGTGCTTTTCTCTTGACACAAGTTCATCCATCTTCTGTTTTTGTGTGAATTGGTGACATTTGTTTTATTAACCCAGCGCTTTAAGCTGCTCTCCCAATTGATTGCATTATACTGTGAACAACTTACAAGCTGCCTTGATCATGATCTGACTGTAGCATGTCAACTTGATAGGGCATCTACAATATATTTTTTTGTTTATGGTATGGTAAGTCAGATTGTTAGATAGCATGTTTTTTACTAGTGAAGTTATTGCTGTTTTGTCGTATAATGACAGTGGTCTGGTGGAAATACAACTTTAATGCAAGGAGAGCTTCCCAACTCTCTTATTCTGTCATTAAGGTTTAAAGCATATTAAAGTTCATTATAAACTACTTTGTTATAGGAAAATTTAATCCTTATCACTATAATTCAGAAAATGATTATTTTTAATGTGAATACCCCAAATTGCATACAACGCAAATTCCCCATATTATAACTTCCTATTTAAGAGTAGATATAAAAAATAAATTTTGAGAATCAATCACTAATAAGAAAGGAAGTAATTATAAAACTACCTTATACAAATGTTGCTTTAGAAATTTTTATACGATATATATTATTTACCATATCAATTTTAAGTTGAATATTTTTTTTGTCTATCTCTTAAATTGAGCTTACACAATAATATAAATATGTGACTTTTTTAGAAAATAGTCAAACCAGGCCTTTATAATCCATTCTCTGTTGCTAACCATGATTATATTTTCACATACTGCCATGGTACAAACTTCGTTCTTTAGAAAACACTGATCTAAAATATTGATGATGGATTAACGCATGTTTTCATGTCAAAAGAATTGGAGTGCCTTAAGTTTATAGTAAATTATAGATTTATACATATTGAATTAGAATGAAAACACCATTATTCCTTTAAATTATTTTATGAATATATAAATAACATAAGACATCATTTTATTGTAGTTAAATATTTTTAATTATTATTGAAGTATGTAAAATATATACTGCATTTTGGATGCAATTCTTTATATTATATATTGTATTATCCAGTTATCATTCGCGACATTTCAATTAGTGGATAATTAAAGTTTCCAAATTATTGTTTGCCTTAAGGTTTTATTCTTTTTAAGTTAGATAAAATTTAATGTATGATGGTGCCAAACTGAGTAGAACTCGGATTATTTTAATATATTAAAATTAAAAAAATGCACATTAGTATTTTTAATGTTTTTTTAACACATTTAAAATTTATTTCTTTTTTTTAAATATTTCTTAAAAATCTCAAAAAAAATCCTCTCTAGGTGCATTCTAATCAATTTACTGAATTTTTAATGTAGTTAGGTGAAAGATCATAACATTTTAGTTAGGTGAAAGATCATAACATTTTAGTTAGGTGAAAGATCATAACATTTTTCTCACAATTATTTGATTTAAATTATCTATTTTTTGCCTAGTTTTTAATGCGTTAAATATGTTCATGTTATGTAAAAAAAATGAAACGTAATTTCAGAAGAAATATGGTTTTAAACAACGAATCTAGGCAATTGAACATTAATTTTTTTCAAAGAAAAATTTCATTAAAACTGTCTTAGCCAACAAATTGATCTTTGAAAGTTACAATGCCCCTGTTTCTAAGTTGAACTAAAAGAAAACTTAATTATTCTTTTACATATTGTTTTAAAACTCAACATTTTTTATGAGTAAGTATCTCTCTTGAATTAAATTTTTAAAACAAACATCATACTTTAAAACCTGCTGAACATGATGCAATATTCTTTATTATTCATATTTCTCACAGGCTCAATTTGATAAGTTGATTGCTTACTTAACTTGTAAAATATTATTTCCAGAGTGGCACTGACCACAAATAAAATAAATATTAGAATGTACTCTTAATAATTCAGAATTATGTAAATTGTAGACGGTTTTGTATCATTTTAATTTGCCAGCCTTAATTTGTCAGTTGAAGTCGCTGACGACCCAGAATTACTCCAACATGTCATAACAGGTGATGAATGTGGGTGTATGGCTATAATATCGAAACAATAGCTCAATCGTCCCAATAAAAGCTTCCTGAAGAGCAAAGACCAAAAAAAGCATGCAAAGTCAAGAAGCCAAGTTTGATCAAATGTCAAGGTTCTCCTTACTGTTTTTCGATTCCAACAGCATAGTCCACTATGAATTCTTACTGCCAGGCCGTATGGTCAATAAGGAGTATTATCTTGAGATTTTACGCCATTTGCGTGATGCAATCAGAATTGTGGGCAAATCACTTCAAGATTTTGCACCACAATAATGCACCGGCTCATACGAGTACTTCACTACTAATTTGTGATTTTTTGGCCAAAACCAACACCGCTGTGATGCTGCAGCCCCCGCATTCATCAGATATGGCCCCCTTTTTGTTTCCTGTTCCCAAAGATGAAGAGTATATTGAAATAACAACATTTTGTGACCGTTGAGGAGAAAATTGCAAAATCGCTGGGTGAGCTAAAGGCTATCCCAAAAAGTGCATTCCACAAATATTTTGCAGATTAGAAAAAATGTTGTAAAAGTGTATTTTATCCAATGGGAACTATTTTATAAAGAACACTCGTACATATATATATATATATATATATATATATATATATATATATATATATATATATATATATATATATATATATATATATATATATATATATATATATATATATATATATATATATATATATATATATATATATATATATATATATATATATATATATATATATATATATATATATATATATATATATATATATATATATATATATATATATATATATATATATATATATATATATATATATATATATATATATAAACAGAAGACTCGTACATATATAGAAATAAAATTGTATATCCTGACAATATTAAACACGAGGATATTGATACAAACTTAATTTTTTTATAACAAACAATCCTGAAAGAAAAAACAAATATTCGGAAACTTTTTTCTTGAATAATTAACTCATGACGTTATAAGAATGAAATATCTGTAAAATTTAGAAGTGGATTATGAGGAACTTATTCCTGCTTCACATTTTATTATTATTATTCTAACAATTAAATTACTTTAGCACTAGGCAGGGATTGTAAGTTTTTCATGATCTTCCCTCTAACTGAGTATAAATATCATTCTTAAAATAATTAGATAATTAAGACAGACCTCTTGTTTGAAGTAGAAAAGTCCTTTCACTTTTTAAATTTTGGTTTTGTAGAAATTTGTAAAATTTATTTAGTACAAATTTGAATTCTACAATATTCATAATAAACAAACCAAATAGTTGTTATTTCAAATACATAAAAAATATGTGTATAATCTATTAAATAATTATTTATATCTCATTTTTGTTATAACGAGCTTCCAACATATATTTCTTAAGTGCCATAAATTAGAATTGTTTTTTTTTTTTTTTGTTTCAATTTAGATCAAGTTTAATAGGATTTTGTTATTTTATTTTATAAAATTTCTTTCATCAAGGTCTCCCATTATTTATCAAATGATTATATATATTTTTTACAAAATCATCAATGTTGAAAATAATTTATTTTAACCAAGAAAGCCATTAATTTTATTCAAGTAGTACATTAGTGTAAAATACAAACATTTTATTATTTAAAATACGTAAATGTTCTTAGGTTCTAGCTTTTTTCTTGTTCTTTTAAAAAGACAAATTAGATTTTAGAGAACAATTGAGGATTTTTTAAATGATGGCATATATTCTATATAATGGTAAATTACATATTGAGCTTTACAGATGCCTTTTCCATGTCTCACTTTTACAATGACTTTTTAGTAACAGATTGAAAATTTATACAATGTATGGATTTTATAATATTTTTTTTATGCCATCATCAAATAATTTTTTGATTTTTTTCTCTTTCTCTATAAGTTATATATTTTTTTATAAGTGAATATTAAAGTTTGGAATAAACCTCCAAAATATTTAAATTAAAATACGTAACTTTTGATGATTTTTATAACATGTTTATAAACCATGTCAAGCTGTTATTTTTCTCATTTCTATATCTACGTAATAATTTTACTGTTTAAAATGATTAAAACAATTCTTTTAAAAACATGTTATTAATTAAACATATATTATGTGAATGAAAAGAGGAAGACCAAAGTATGGCCAAACTTTTCCTATAATATGAGTAGGCATTTCCAAAATATAATTTTTTTATATTTTTAAGTCTTAAGGAAAACTGAATATTGTGAATCTAAACAACATGATAATTGAAATGCAACACATAAATATATGACTTATCATCATTTTATATCTCTACTCTAACAGAAATATAATATGGTAACAATAGTTATATCATTGAAGTCCTTGGACAATTGAAACACTTTTAATAACAATGATTTAATATTTTAAGAAGCTTCCAATTAAAATTTATATCTCTACTCCAACAGAAATATAATATGGTTACAATGGTTATATAATTGAAGTCATTGGACAATTGAAACACGTTTAATAACAATGATTTATTATTTTAAGAAGCTTCCAATTAAAATTTATATCTCTACTCCAACAGAAATATAATATGGTAACAATGGTTATATAATTGAAGTCATTGGACAATTGAAACACGTTTAATAACAATGATTTATTATTTTAAGAAGCTTCCAATTAAAATTTATATCTCTACTCCAACAGAAATATAATATGGTAACAATGGTTATATAATTGAAGTCGTTGGACAATTGAAACACTTTTAATAACAATGGTTTAATATTTTAAGAAGCTTCCAATTAAAATATTTTCAAAACTTTACATTAATGTTCCGAGTGTATAAAACATTTTGGAACTATTTGCTTAAAGGATATACAGAAACTTTGTACTTTCTACAAATAATGAAAAAAAACTATGTTTTTCATTGTTGTTCACCTGAATTTTTTAACATTTCTTCCTCACCCTTCATCTTTCTTAGATCACAAGGTTCAAAATTATTAATTAAATTATTATGTCCCTGGTGTTATACTAATATGAGATTTAAAGCCTCACAAACAACTCTCTGAAACAATAGAGATCTCTGCAATTCTTCAAAAATTTAACAATTTGGGGGATCCTCGGGCCAGTGAAAGAGAATAATACAAATGCATAAATTAAATATGTCTTTGAAGAGTAAAACATTTGTATTATCCCAAGTATTTATGTAAGAGTTAAATATTGGTATTATACAAGAAGATTATGAAATGCAAACCTAAACAATCAAATTAATGAATGCTGAAACTTCAACAGGTATCAGATCCTTTGTTTACTCATTGTAAACAAAGAACTGATAAATATAAATGAGACACTGAAGTCCTTACCAATAAATAGCTATGAAAAGAGGTTGCAAATAACCAGGAAACATGGACATTTGAGATGCGGTTGTCAATGAATCTTAAAGCGGTGTAAGCTAGAAGATGAAGAATAATATATTTGAGCGTAGTGAAACTATATAGTAGAGATTTTAACAATGGCTTTTTTGAGATATTTCAATGCTGAAAATGAGAAATCTTAGCTCTAAATCATACTTCATTTTTTTTCTTCAAAAGTACAAAGAGATAAAAACAAATCTTGAAGTAGAACTTAAGGATACCTCCTCATCTGCCTAAACATTTTGATGATAGTCATTTTTAAAATAACAGGTGTATAGATAAGTATGAATGAGTGTATGTATGTGTAGAAATATTGTTCAAATCTATATAGATCCCAATTAATATTGTTCAAATCTATATAGATCCCAATTAATGCATCTCAATTTAAATTTAATTCTATGTTATTCATTCATATAAAAATAGGACATGACAAATTATTTGTTTTAAAATATGATTTAAAAAAATTTATTATTTTATATGTGTCATAATAATATGTTTATACTTATGTATTGTAACTAAAGAACGAAAACATTTTTCTTTACTTTAGTTATTTTAAGAATGGCTTTATAACATTGTTTGGAAATGGGTTATGGTAAGCATATTATACACACTTTCCAAAGTCGGTGAAATAAAATAGAAAAAACAAACTGCCACCAAAATACTTAATAAATTCAACCCTAAAATAATTATAATATACTCGTACCTTGTTCTTTTTTAAATTTATGTTATATTTATTTATTTTAAATAAAATTAAGTTATGAAGTTTCTTTTAAAAAATATCCTTAAAATATGTATTGCGGATAAAATTTTTATCACACTTTGTATTCAATAATAATATTTAAATATGTTTTTCGTACTGAGTTTCTAAAATTGCGAATATTTTTTGTTGATCATGAACTTAGTTGATTTTTAGTAGTTAATCAGATTTTTTTAATAATGTTTTTATTGAAGTGCCATTTAACTTTAATAATTTATTACACCAACACCAGGAAACTGTACAAATATTATATAACATAAATTATTTAAAAATACCACTAAATAATAAATAAGTTAATTATAAACGTTGATTTAAGGTCATTATTTTGAGTATTTTTAATTTTTATTATTATTAATTGGATTTTTGACAATTATTGTGAATATATATATTTAAATTTTCTCAAATTCAGATATATTATGTCATTCGAGTGTTTTAAAATATTATTTATTTTATTCAAATATAGTTTTAGGTAGAAAAATTGTCATCCGTATTATGAAATATATATGTATGGGGAAGAAAAATAAAACGATGTGTTTAAAAACGCTCAGTTGTTTTATTAATTTTTCCAATTAAAAAAAATAATTGAAATAACTTAAAAAAAATCAGGTTTACAGTAAGTAAAATTGGAGCAAAAAGGTGAAAAGAGATAAATTATTATAAAGATATCTAGGCCAAATTTTAGATTTAATAGATACGATCATAAAAGATAACTTAAAAAATCTCCAATGATTAAGGTACGAGGAGAGAAATTGTCTACAAATTATGCTTTATTGTCTCAAGGGCTGAGATGAATGGCACTTGCTTACATTTCTTAGCTCTGTTGAACTTGAAGGTTTTTAAATAAATAAATCAAATAGCTTAGCGAAGTAAATTGGAAACAAATTAAGGGTTCATTAATCAATTAAATGAAACATTTAAAAGTACCAGATTGGAACAACACAAAACCAAGAAGTGTGGAAGAGGATATTTCACAGGAAAATAAACAGAAGATGATGTTGACATATCTCAACTATTAAAATAGGTTATTTACTATTTGTACTCTGTTGTCCGTTCTTTAAAGTTTCCATTCAAAAATGTTTGTTCTGTTGAAGACAAAATTGTAATAATTGTATTGAGTGATAACAGAAGCCATTTCATTATTAAAGTTTTGACATTTTATTCATAATATTCTATATTCCTAGCTAATTGTATTTGATAATTTTGGTTTCTCATTTATAATTAAATAGGAAAATGGGGCTTGACTATTATGGAATTCTCGGAGTGAAAAAATGCTGTGGAATAGAGGATATAAACAAAGCGTTAGTTTTATATTTTGAAAGTAATTATTATCAATTACATCACATAACATAATACACTACAAGTAATGCACTTCCTTAGAATAGCTATAAATATGTTGGAACTTAACCAGGTGATTTTTAAATGGATTGGGTGTCAGAGCACTCGCTATACTATTGAGCAGTTAGTTCAAAACTTCTTTAACTCTGTTAGCAAAACAATGTTTCCTTTGATTATTGTGAAATTAAGTTAAGAAGAGTTTCAACTGATATACTCTAAAATGTGGATGTTGGATAATATTTTTTTTCGCAGAGTTCTGACAACATTAGTGATGTATTTGCTCTATTTCGTCAAGAAATTAAAATATTTAGATTTTTGATGAAAAGAATTTTTTTTGTATCACTAAACATGCATAGTATATTTTTTTTTAATGATCAGTTTCAGACGCCTGGCTATAAAGTTCTTTCCTCATGATATGAAAATGATGTGCCTGGTTGGAGAAGCTTATGAAGTATTATTTGATCCAAGCATAAGAGCATTATATGACCTTTTAGGAGAAGAAGAACTCAAATCTGGACTGCTGGCTCGCCCTTATGTATACCATGGAGAACCGTTAAAAACCTTTGAGTACATATAAATATATTAATATTTGTCAAATTAGAAAGTAGTATTCACCTTTTTAAATTGAAGATTAAAAACATTTTACTCCTTAATTTATTCACAATCCTAACATTCATCATTCACAATCAATGCTTGCTATTGCTGGTTTTTTTTAAATTTTACATCTATAAATGTAAAATAAAAAATAAACACATGTTTAGAGTCCATATTTCACAAATATGTATATATAATAGTTAATGTTGTCTGGAGTATTGGATAAAACTATCATATTATTAACCGAACAGTGCTCAATGCCCCAAGAGGAAACACTTCTCTGTTTTGAGAACAGATGCATTAGGAACTTAATGAGTGTCAGGTGGTATGACCACATGACAAATGGAATGGTTCATTTTCGTTCACAGCAGCAGCCAATAATTATCACAATAAGGGTGAGGTATTGAAGGTGATCAGGTCATATATTTATGATGCCACCAAATAACTGGTAATAAGCTATGTTTCTTTATCTCCAGCAAGGAACACTATGAATCGGAGTTCAATTCTACACCTTTTTTGTGTTGTTGATCAAAGAAATAAAATTCAATGAAGAGTAAATAACTTATGTTAGAAATTGTGTTTCTTTTCAGAAAATTCTATGGCACTTTGAACCCATTTGAGATTGTAATGAATAATGCTCAAAATCCATTACCAATAAATAATAATCTTCTTGCAATGGGATACAAGAAAAAGGATGAATCAATTTTTAGAGATTTACCTCTTACATTGGAAGAAGTGAGTTTATATTCTATAATAAATGGGAAATATCGGTGGCATGATTTTAGAGTTGCCAGCAGCATCATTTTGATCTGAAAACTTAGGGTTCAGTGATAATTCTTTGGGCTTCAAATTTTTTACATATTTCTTAGTTAACACGCTCAGTACTGAAAACGCCTATAAGCCTTCATATAAACTATAGCTGGGTGCTCAAAATGCCTATCGTCATTCTATTCCCAATTTCTTTGGGTGAATTAAAAAATAAGAGTCCAGAGTGGCCTTACAGTACTGACAGCGTTTGTAAGGGTTATATGGCAATGAATTAAACTTGCTTTTTTAATTTTTTAACAGCACAGTAATTATAAAAAAAATTATTCAGCAGTCAGTGTTAAAGAAAATTAGTGTCAACTAAATTTTGTTCATTTTAATATATTTTATCTTCAATAACAATTAAATCATTTAAAGAACATCTAGTACGAAGATATATTAGATACATTGAATCAATATAAAAAACTAACACAAAGGAAGATTGATTTTGAGATAAAATAAATATAATTAACCAGTATCGATCACAATAACCAAAATATTACCAATGTCAGTACTGAAAAAAATATAGGTTACTATTTTTAAAATCATTAAAGATGTATTTGAGATACAAACAATTGTTAGTGAAGCTTTAACTATCCCACATAGTAACACACCTTTGTAGAATGCGTTTTTTCTACTATAGAATCAGTTTGGAGGAATGATCGAAATAAAATGCATCTGAACCTAGTAAAATAAGAACTTGCTATTTGACTCAATTTAGATATGGATTGTGGAATATTTCACGCCTATTTTAAAACCCTGGAAAATAAGTCTTTGGTAGAAAGGACACAAAGTGAGAAGAAATATAATTTTAAAAGGTAATTTTTAAAAATTTTCAAAGTGATTTTATTTGACTTATTATTGACTATTCTTCACAGACTGTCTTTTTTTTTTATTTTTAGCATTGGCACTCTCAGATTTAATATTTCATAGTTTTATACTCTTAAATACATACTCGTATATTATATTGTTGTTTTTTTACGAGATTTTTTGTCTTCTGAAGTTTTTTTCAGTCTTCGGGTTCCCATTGCCGTAATATTGAAAATTTTCGAGTTTACATTGATTTAATGTTGGCAATAGTATTTTACTGCCAACTTTGATGGATGGGAGTAAAATATTGACATGGAAAAATACTGATAGATGCCGAATAAATGCGTGCATTGAAAAGAATACACGGAGTGATCATGTATCACATAATACAGAATGAAGTGATAAGAGATGAATGTGAACTTAAGGCTGATGTGTTAAGTAAGATGAAAAAGGGCGTGTTGAGTGGTTTCAGTATGTGGAACAAATGAATGAAAAAAGCCTAACAAAACAGATATATAATGCAAACGTGAGTGGAAGACACATGTGAGAAGAAGACCAAGGAAAGTATGGTTGGATTAAGTGAATCCGCTGAAAGAAGGAAATGTAGAAAGTCAGAGAAATGGTAGAAGTTATATGAGAAGGTGTATGAATGTGGAAGAGGCGAAATATGTGTTTTGAGATAGGAAAGTTTGCACTCGGTTCACTCTGTCTAACCCGATAGGGAAATGGCACGATGGTATGTATGTAATGTTGGCAACCCTACATGACTTTTTAAAAAGCTTGAATTTGTCTTTCTATAACTTATTAGCTATCTTACATACATTGTTAAAAGGCTATGGAATAAGAAAAAAAAGCACAGTATACAATAAATGTGGATTAAGAATAATCAAAATAAAATTTGTTTCCATAGGATATTCCAAAGAAACTGATAAAACTCAGTTTATTCCAAGATAAGTTTTATTTTACTTGGCTCAACTTTCACGCATATTGTCTGAACTGAGAATGGTTTTAAGGAACATATTCAAAGTTCTATCTTCTTACAAATGAATATAATAAAATAATAAGTTTATTCCAGCCGGTGTGCTGAATTGAATAATAAAACACAGATCATAATTTTACAACAGAGAAACATTAAATAAATCTGTATCAAACAAAGTGTGTGCTAAATCCAAATATTTAGGTAAAGAGAACAATAACCAAAATTCAATCATTTTTTATGTTTATGAAATAAAAGAATATGGTTTATACTCATAACACCTAAAATATAACGATAATTAATTACAATTAATATCTATGTTATGATAAAAATACTTGACGAATGATGATGTACAATGAAAATCTTGCTAAAGATTGCACAATAAGTAAATGCTTGATTATACTATAGTACTAGTTGGTAAGATGCCCGACTTCCCCCCAGTAATTTCAGGTTCGTTTGCCAATGGTACCAGAAAATAAGAAAAAAAATAGGGTCTTAGTCTGGTAGGTAATAGTTTAATTTATGCTCTAGACATGTGAAAATATTGTTGTCTCTTTCCATACGGGATAATATTTCCAACATGTGTGATGACAAACCATGAGTTTTGTGCCTACTGCAGTAGTTCTTGACCAGAAGGTTCAATTAATGGGCCCAAAGACAATGCAAGTTTTACATGTGTACAAATGTTGTCTATCAATGTGCAGTAGTATTTCCAGTGTGTACGATGACGAATCGTGAGTTATTTGTCTACTCCAGTAGTTCTCAACTTGAAGGCTTGATTAATGGAGTCGAAGGCAATGTTGTCTCCCGGCTACTGTATTCAATATGCCTGAATCACCAGTTTACATACGTTAAAGGGTACCCCATGTGAATAAAAACCAAAATATTACAATATCTGTAATTAATGAGGTGATTTAGTATGCCGTCAACACTTATACTTATACTTTATACTTATAAAGATATTTTCTTACTTTGTTCATATTTATTCTTAAAAAGAATATAATGTAACATTTGATTTTCTTAACTGTTTGAAGGTGTTTTTTGGAGGCATTAAAAAGTTGCTTATTCGACGCTTGGAGTTTGCAGACTTAAATAAACAACAACTTTGTCCACGTGAACGAGTCCTCACTGTACCAATTGAACCAGGAATATTACCTGGAACTAAATTAGTTTTTAAGGAACAAGGGGACCAAGGACCAGTTAGTATTCCAGGTAAATTTTTTAAATGTTGACAAATATTAGACATTGACAGATGTTTTACAGCCATGTATACATATATGACTTATTTAATGCAAAGATTCACATACTACCTTGATCAAAAAGTTTTAGGATTTTATTCATAAAATCGAAAATACAAGTTTATTCATCAAAATCGATATGGTCCCCTTCAAAGTACTCCCCATCGACTGCAACGCACTTATGCCAGCGCTTGATCCAATCCTTGAAACACCGCTGGTACTCAATTTTTGGTATGTCCATCAGAGCCGTCTTCGATTTTTTCATGACATCCTCTCGGGTGCTGTAACGCGTGCCGCGAAGCGGTTTTTTAAGTCGGTTGAATAGGAAAAAGTCGCAGGGAGCCAGATCAGGTGAATTCAAAGGCTGCTGGATAGTATTCGTGTTGTTTTTGGTGAAAAACTCATGGAAATCATGTCTTTCGCGATTTCAACGCGGTCCTTTTTTTGCATGAAATTGAGGTCTTTCAGCACCAGTTTTGCAGCGACACGTCTGAGGCCCAAATCACTAACCAAAATGTCTCGAGCGGATCCATAAGCGATGTTCATGTCCTCTGCCAGCTCTCTGATGGTCAATTTGCGGTTTTCGTCCAACATTTCTTTGATTTTATCGATGTTTTCGACTGCCACTGCGTTCGTCATCCTCGACCGACTCACGACCACTTCTGAAGCGTTTGTGCCACTAAAAAACACTTCTCCAACATTTCCAAGGTATGCGGACCGTTAAATCTGTTTTTCACACAAAATTTAATGCAAATTCGTTGATGCACAGTTGATGCCGTTTCAAACTTGTAAAAAATTGAAAAACACGCACAAAGGTAGATGTACTCAATACAGCGTAACTTTTACAAATGTCAAGCTATGATGCTGAAATTTGGAGGGAAGTGTTAATGATAGATATGGTAACCTAACAAAAAAAGAATTCCAATCGGGTGACTGACAGCGTCACACGGTGGCCGGTTCTAAAACTTTTTGATCAAGGTAGTATTTTCTATAAGTGTAAATATCTCTTTTGTTGCACATAGTACAACTCTACGGGTTGATTGGCAAGTCCAACCAACCAGAGATAATGAAGAGGTCTTAAATGAAAACCAGACTGGAACCCTTTCTAAAAAAATTGGAAAGGTGTTAAATTAACTAGGCCATGAATGTCTTATGTTATATTTATTGAAAAATAACAATAAAATAAACTCAAGTAATCATAATGATTTCAATATTTTTTTAAAGAATCTGCACCATTTCATAACCCTCAGCATATATACTCAACGCAGCCTAAGAAGTACAAAGGTTGTTAATCACAGTAATTGTCCACCCAAGTTGACAACCAAGGTGTTAAACTTAGTAATAATTGCTTCTTCAACTCATAAATAATGCTCGCCCCCTTCTCTCTTTGAGAAAAGACTATTTGTCTAAGTCGTGATCAATTTTCACTTCAATGTAGCATCAGTAGATAAAGAGCTCTGTGAGTTATTTCCATGATGCATAAAATGTGTTTAAAAAAATATTCAATTGAAGATTGCACCAGATACCACCTCAAATATTTCCTAATGTCAGTATAGTATGATGTGAAATCTAGGGTTATGATGTGAAATCCAAAAAATATAAAGTGGAACCAATCTCAACAGCCTTTTATATGCAATCAAACACAACTTATACTTGGTTCTTTCATTTACCTATACCCTTCTTTTTTCAAGTTCCTCTCCTCTTTGGATGTTGGCAATCAGCATGGCCATCTTGACCTTTGAGGCAGTAGCTCGAAACAGAACTACAGTACCATTGTGAAACCATGCCCACAAGTTCTTCAAGCTTGTTATATCTCTAAATTTTCCCTAACATTATCAGTTGAAGGATCTTATATTTTTCTCCTCACATATGTCCAAAGTACTCCAAGTTTCTCCTTTTGATGGTGGATACTAATTACTCGATTTTTATTCATCAGTTTCAAGAAAGATGCCATTATAATTTTTTGTGGTCTGAGTAGTGTCCATGTTTTAACAACTTAAAGAAGTATAGAGAGTACAAAAATTATAAAAGAACATATAATAAATTCACATACGTAAATCGAGTTTGAAATCCGTGTTGTATAAAAGATTCTTCATTTTAAAGAAACAACTTCGTGCCATCTCCATTTTTACTTTGATCTCTTAAAACTGGTCCCGTTGGCCATTCTGTCAGTATGCCATATATTTATATTATTTGACTTGTTCCAAGTTTTATTATTTATATCAAGAGGAACTAACTCTTTTCTGTTCTTTCTTTTATTGACAACCAGTAAAGATGATCACAAGCAAAGGTGTAAGTATTATTGCAAGTAGTGGAAAGTTCCATCACTGTGAGAAAATGAGTAGCTATATTAAATGCAGTTTGTATTCTTTTTGGCACTAAGCACCCTTGATAAATTTTCTTTAAATTCACTCAATTTTTCATAGATTTTGTTTTAATGAAATAACTATTTATATAAATTTCAGCTGATATTGTAGTAGTGATTCAAGACAGACCACACAGTAAATTTGAGCGATCTCACAGAAACCTCATCAGAAAGCAGAAGTTATCATTAAAGCAATCCATGAAAGGGGTACTGATAACAATTCGCACATTGGATAAGCGGATTTTACGTGTTAGAATAGCACCTCCCATTAGGTATATTTTCAACTACTATTAGATACTCATTTGAAAATTGATGGTTTAATTTGGATGGATGGATGTCTCCATTTTTAAGATTGCCTTCCAGGAGAGTTCGTGTATCACTATGTGTGAAGCTTTTGAGTTTTTCATTCTCTTCAAATGTGCGTGCCAATTTCTTCTTTGGTGTTATATATATATGACAATGTCATTGTTTTAGATAATTCTCAGATACGGGTATACCTTACTTTTTCCGTAGTATTTTACAAATAAATATCAAATTTCAGGCCCGAGTGTGTTAAAACAATAGAAGGTGAAGGTTTACCGCTCCCTGGCAATGTAAAAGATCGTGGAAACTTAATAATAGAGTTTGAGGTCCAGTCACCCACAACTTTACCTGGACATGTCCAAGCGATGATTGCTGAGGTAATTGAATTAGCTGAAGCAAAAGCTGCTGCAGAAGCTGCTTTGCAAAAAACTGCTGAAGCAAGCACATCAGAAGACAAAACTGAAAATATCTTTAATCAAGGCCAAACTGAAACTGCACAAGATAAACATAAAAAAGGGAAAGACTCAAAAGATGACCACGCTGAAAATATTCCATGTGACTTATAAGACTCATTGACGTCGGAGAGGATGATCTATTAAAAAAATGTTGCATCTTTTATATATTTTTCAAAAATACATGTCATCAGGTTTTTTATCAAGAAGTTTTTATTACAAAAAAAAACCCAGACTCTGTAACCATATCCAGACATTAAATTATAGAAAATCGATCAATCTCCCCAAAAAAGGAGTTAGACATATGTTTACATTTAATTAATAATCAGTTATCACTTATCTGAAGGTTGAATGACCAACGTTATATTTCAACCTTATAAATAAACACCGAAAGCTCTTTGCTGTGATTAGATTGTGTATGGATAATATTCAATTTCTTGTTAGGTAACAAGATCCTTAGAGATTTAAGAACCATTCTTTCTTTAACATACCATTTATGACCTGCCAATCACTAGAGAATAATTTGGATCAACAATAATAATAAAAGGAAAATTCAAACAGCCATTTAGAGAGCAGACTCTTCAAGAGCACTCTAACTCGGGATCTACTATTATTGACAGATTACAATATAAAATACAAGTTCAGTGTAAGGTGGTTGTGGTCATTATATAAGAAAGTTTCCTGTATCTACATATATAATACAATCATGAAATGCTTAGTGAATTATAATATACTGAAACCATTTTAAGGAGTTTTTAAAGGGGGACCAAACAATTAAAATTCTTAAACGGGTAACTTCTTAATGAAACTATCTTAAGAGGACTTCTCTGTATTGTATAGTATACTTTAGTTAACAAGTAAACATTATTTGACTTTCAATTGACATTATTGCTTTGAACTCAATTGCACTTTTTATTACATTGAAAAATCATTTCAAGTTGTCACGAGTTCACGTGGCATAAATGAGATAAATATAAACTGAAAAATCATTATTTAACGATAGGTCACGAGTTCAGGCGGCATAAATGAGATATACTTTGAAAAATTATTATTTCATGTTCGGTCACGAGTTCAGGCGACATAAATGAGATAGATATCTGTAAAAAATTGAGGGGCAATCCCAAGTTGAAACACCAAGTAAGAAATAAAATAAGAGAAACTTGAGATTGAACCCCTAGATATAGAGTGAAGTCTAAGTTGAGTTACTGGAAAATGTTAAGCAGTCACTACAGACACCCAACAAATTCTTGCTCGGCTGAACTATTGGGAGTACAAATTAGTTCGGTCAGTTTCCAAAACATGGCTCTGACTGTTATGAATGGTTCATAGTGACAGCCGATTTTGGCTGTTTCAGAGAGGTTAGACATCTGCCAATAATATTCAGTTTATATCGCTTTGAGTTTCATGCAAAAACCTTGTTTTGTAATGTTGAAACTGTCGAATTTTGTGTTAACCAAGCAGCATTTGCGGGAGGTTTTAATTTTCTGCTTTAATTGGAAGAAAAGTGTAGCTGAAGCCCATCGAATGCTTGTCGAAGTTTATGGTGACGCTGCTCCAACTGATAAATCATGTAGGGAATGGTTTCGACGTTTCAAGGATGGAGATTTCAGCATCGAAGACAAGCCTCGCTCTGGACAGCCAAAAAAATTCAAGGACAAAGAATTAGAGGCATTACTCGAAGAAGATCAGAGTCAAACGCAAGAGGAGCTTGCAGAATCATCGGGAGTGACTCAACAAGCAGTTTCCGTACGATTGAGAGCCATGGGAATGATTAAAAAATGAGGAAATTGGGTGCCTTATAAACTGAAACCGAGAGACGTTGAAAGGCGATTTTTCACTTGCGAGCAGCTGATTCAAAGGCAACAACGAAAAGGTTTTTTGCATCGGATTGTAACTGGAGATGAGACGTGGATATTCTACGACAACCCCAAGAAGGAACAATACTACGCTAAGCCCGGTCAATCGTTGCCATCGACCTCAACATCAACACCAAAACCGAACATACATGGTTCGAAGATCATGCTCTGTATCTGGTGGGACCAAAGGGATGTTGTTTACTATGAGGTGCTGAAACCTGGCGATTCCATTACGGGCGATCGGTATCGGCTACAATTAATTAGTTTGAGCCGTGCATTGCGAGAAAAACGGCCGGAATACGACCAGACATGATAAAGTTATTCTTCTTCATGACAAAGCTCGGCCTCATGTCGCAAAAGTCGTAAAACAATATTTGGAAACGCACTAATGGGATGTTTTACCGCACCCGCCGTATTCCCCGGACATTGCTCCTTCTGATTACTGGTTGTTCCGAAGGATGCAGCACGATTTGGCAGGTCACCGGTTCACTTCTTTCGTAGAAACTGAAAATTGGCTCACAACTTGGATCGCCTCAAAAGACGAGTCATTTTTTCGACATGGAATTCGAAAATTGCCTGAGAGATGGGAAAAAGTAGTAGCCAGCGATGGACAATACTTTAATTGATCTGTTCATTCATTTTGTTTAGAAATAAATTCATTTTTGAACACAACAAAAAAGGACCGAACTAATTTGTACACCCAATAGATGGACAATGTTCAGTTGGAAATTAAGGAAGGGCTGAAGAAGCAGGTAACTAGGAACAGTATACAGCTGGATTGCTCCCCAAGACCTAGAATGGACGCAAAAATGTGCAGTGGGATCGCATTCAGGCGATAGTCCCAGCCCTTACCGGGCAAGGAAAGAAAAGGAGAGAAAGAATAAATTATTCAAGGATAAAATAAGATGAAAAGACAAAAATCATGTAAACAATATAATATATAATTCCATAAATTAATCTACACACTTTTAGCAAATATATAAAATTTGTACGTAAATTGTAGCAAACAAAACATTTGAGAATTAAAATTGTGAAATTAATAACAAAAAAATGTACCTATGTATAGTATATATTATATAATTTGTATTTAAAAATAGAAAAAGAAAAAAGTATAAATTAACATCAACATTGAACAAAAAATTTGTGAGACATTTAAAATAATGCGCTGTATAGTGTAGCTTTTTCATTTCAAAATGCAATTTTTTTTTCAAAAGTAAAATTTGAAGCAATTTTATATTATAATTTTGTAAGGAAATAAATAACATAAATTCCGGAATAAGATGGAAAATTAATCTTTACATATTTATTAATCTGATTTTTGTCCAAAAAAAACTACAATAACATCATGAAACTTTGAAAATAAAAAAAAGGTAAAAAAATTCCAACATAAAGAAATGGTTTTGTATTACCCAGATGCGATTAGCAAACTTAGTCACTGTATGGTATATGAGTAATTTGGGTGTGTTGACAGTGCCTATCAAGTGATCGAGTGTTCGGGTTAATCTTCACAAATCTTACACTTTACAATATGGAAGCCTTAGATTATCACCATACTCGATGGAAATTGCATTGCCGAGATTATGTTGCACTTAAGGTTCTATACAAAAATTCAATTAGCACCACACCAGCGCTGAATCTACACTGATTGTTTTATGTCAAAACACTTTTGGTCAATGTGATTAACTTACCATCAATCACAATGTATTCAAGAAGAGTGCGCAAGACCATGGCATGGATAAGTGTTTAAGGGATAGAGAGCAAATATATAAAAGAGTGTCTATCCTCTATAGTTGTATTTTCAGAGTAGATAAACCTAATTATCTTATCAGAACAGTTATTTCATTGAGAGATTTTACTCTCAATACAATATTTTTTTTCTTCAATAGAAATAAAGTTATTGTTTCAAAGTGAACAGAGTATGTCATAAGCAATACAGGTATAAATTATTTTTATATTTAAGGATCGTAAACACAGAAAACAATAGAGTACATTATGCAATAAGCAGTTGTGCAACACAAGCGCGGTATTAAAAATAAACCTAAATGGATTAGTTGCAGATTTCATTCTCATTGGAATCCAGATTTTTTTAAAGGACTCTAGTCTGGTTTTAACTTAAAGGTACTTTATCATCTTTCTGATTGGTTAGAAGAGATTGCCACATGGCTATACACCCGTCAGGTTGTACTGTATACAACGAAAGTGTAACACAATACATTTTCTATGTTCTCATTCAGAGAACAGGCTCTTAACAAGGACTCACTTTATATGTATAAAATAGAACTTTACTTTTAACGTATATCAAACCCAAATTCAAAGAGAATTAGAATATGTAAAATTGGTTCATTGAAGAACTTTAAGAGGTAATTTGTAGAATGTGAAGATATGAAGGTGCTTGTGGCTATTAGATTGGATACTTCCCTGCATCTGTATAAAAATATTTGGTTAGAAAATCGCAGAAACTTACCAATGGAAGACAAAAGTAGCTATAGATCTTTTGATATGTGATATTACATTAGGCTTTGTGTAATTTATCAATTGAAAAAATGAAGATTGATGTAAAGTTATATGAAAAGTTTTTTGTTACTTTAAACATTTTTCATTAAAAAAAATTCAATTATAATTTTTTGACATTTGAAATTTTTTATTTGCAATATTCTTGGATAAATCATTAATATATTAGTTAAAGCCAGACTTTCCTTTAAGGTGTAGCCAGCGTCACTAATATTATATTTAAAAAAAAATCATCAGCCTGTATCAAAATTATATTGATGCATTCGTTTGCTCCAACATAACGACCTTTTTAGTGAGAAAACAATGTTTCTAGTGAGCAATGTGAAATATTTAGTGTATTTTATATTTACACACATTTAATCAATCAGTGACAACAATCAATCAATTTGATATTTTCAATTAAACTTTTTAATAATAAGAAACTATTCATTAGAAGGGAATTCTGATATGTTTAATTTTTTTTATTCTTTGATTATAACCATATGGCAATTTCTTCAAATCAACTAGAAAGATGTTGAAATGCCTTATGCGAAAAACCTGACCCAAATGCTTTCTTTTTGGATTCCATTAGGAATCGAACCTGAAACTCCCAAGTTGTAAAGTCAAGCATTTTACCAATTAGGCAACAGACATTGTCAACGATTTAAAAAAAATAGTTTTACTGTAGGGGTTAGGGTATTGAACAATCCCATGGATTGTTGATATATTGTGCTCTTGTATTTACATTGATATTTTGTTCAAGTTTTTATTCATAATAATTATTAACATTCAAAGCGGTGCCTCAGGCAATGAGGTGGAAAAATAATATAGTCCGTGTTGTTGGCTTGAACTAGATGCAGAAGGCAAACAATTAACAATGGAAGCATATGAAAATAAATACATATACTTAAATGCAGGTAGGTGTAGGTGGCCACAAACTGACAAGAAGTAAACATTTAAGTATTTTTGGATACTTGCATTTCCAAATGTGATTTTCATTTTGTCCTGACAGATTTTAAAACAAATTTGGAAAATTTAAAATTTAAGGAATCAAATAGTTGACAAATATAATTTGTTGGTGTACCAAATTGCAGATTTGCTCATTTTACTCACTAATTTAACCCTTTCCGGTCCTATGTCGAATGTCATTCGACATCGACTTTATTCCAGTGAGTCCTATGTCGAATGTCATTCGACATTTTTCAATTGTCATTCGACGCCATTCAATGTCATTCGACATGTCGAATGTCATTCGACGTTTTATTAAAAACAACCTGGATGTATTGTTTTACCCTGTAATTCTGTAAATCTTTTGTGGACCTGATGGAACATTTTTATTTTTTTTTGTGGACCGGAAAGGGTTAATAGCAGTAAATCGAAAGAAAAAAAAATAGTCAATTATTTTGATCGTGACAAGTATACATTGCACATACGCATATATGCTTCATTCCTGACCAAATTAACAATAAAACTATCAAAAAAGATATTTTCATTTAAAAAAGTCAAATTGACAAAATTTTTTTTGCGGATAATATGAAATTAATTCCTTACAATAATAGTTGAAGAATGTAATTTTTTTAACAGTTTAATCTCCAAAGACAAAAAATATATTTAAATATGTATTATGTTAGGAAATGTAAATATCAATGTTATTGCATATTAGATAACTGAAAATGAATGTTTCAAGGTTTCAGAAGTTATTTTTATGAGAAATATCAATTTAACAAGTGTTTAATAGAGTTTATAGAAAAGATATTTGCATTTGAGATAAATTGTCTTTTCAAGAGCATTTTTTTACTAAATAACATGTTTAAAAATTCTTTCAAAATTAAAGGGGTTAATAAACTTTGTTACAAATAATCAACATACTTAATATAAATCCATTTGTGCATCTACATCATAAAAATTATAAAAATATAATGTAAAGGCACTTTAAATAAACTAATATAATAAACATGACTTCTAAATAATAAGATATAAAAACAATTAAAAAATTTAAAGGCATCCTGCATATTAACAGATAGATATACATTTCATAAAATATATTTTGATATACTATATAAGCAAACACCTAATTTGCTTTAAATCACTATGCATACAACAGTCAATGTTAGATTATCTACAATTAATAAGTAATAAATACATTAACATCTATAAATATTCATGATGGCGGATCAATCTTATCACGTAAAATTTTCAGTCAGTTGCAAACAGTTTCGACTATTATCCAAACCTTTGCAAAAAATTTCGAATAAAACTAAAACCGAAAAAATAAAATATGCCTCAAATACAAGTTTACATATCTAAAACAAATACAATACAGAAATCCACAAAAAATTATTCTAGATATTGAGTTTTTTAAAATGTGTGTTGTACAAAAGGCTTTCTTTGACTGTGTAGACACAGAGTAAGAATATTTTTAAATGTGTGTTGTACAAAAGGCTTTCTTTGACTGTGTAGACACAGAGTAAGAATATTTTTAAATGTGTGTTGTACAAAAGGCTTTCTTTGACTGTGTAGACACAGAGTAAGAATATTTTTAAATGTGTGTTGTACAAAAGGCTTTCTTTGACGAGTTCACGGCCATTATTCAAAGAGAGAGAGAGACTGTGTAGACACAGAGTAAGAATATTTTTAAATGTGTGTTGTACAAAAGGCTTTCTTTGACTGTGTAGACACAGAGTAAGAATATTTTTAAATGTGTGTTGTACAAAAGGCTTTCTTTGACGAGTTCACGGCCATTATTCAAAGAGAGAGAGAGACTGTGTAGACAGTAAGAATATTTTTAAATGTGTGTTGTACAAAAGGCTTTCTTTGACTGTGTAGACACAGAGTAAGAATATTTTTACATGGATTTGTATATTTTATCTCCATTTGATTTTCAACATTTTAAAATATATTTTCAGTAACATTTAACAAACAGAGAAATGAATAAATTGAATAAAATTTTCAGCATTCTCAGTTGGAAGCTTCTGTCAGCAAATATTTTATACTAAATTGATATTATTTTTTGCACACTATTCTTATTTAAGATCTTTTCACACAAACAAGCAGAATTCCCACATGTAATCTTATATGGAAATCCATCAAATTTTCCAAATAATGTATTTTTTAAATTAAGTGATTGTTAGTCCTAGTTCTAGTTATTTTTTGTCCTGTTTCTTTTCCTTGTGTAGAAATCAAAGAAAAATTGGTGCATTTTTCGCTTTAGGTCATTTTGACAGTTCTTAATAGGAACTATGTCCTCTTTGCTCAGCCACCCTTAAAATAAACATTCTAGATTGTGGAATATTCAGTCGTAATATATTAAACTATAATATATATTAATATGTAATAAAAATGTACAATAAAAGCCAAATTGTTGATATACAGAGAAACAACTGCCAAACGGGCCCTTAGCGAAAAAAAAAAGTGAATCATTTTAAGATACGAGGCGTATCCAGAAAGTAAGTGTACTGAGGCTCTCACGACCGGATGGATTTTATTTTCGACATGTTGGCTACACTTCCGTGTAGCCTGACCCTTCCCCTCCACAACGAGACCGGTTCGAGGTCAGTACGTTGAGAAGTGTCGACGCGACAACACGTTTCGTGAAAAATGTCAACCCAATCTCCCGCCAAGTGCGAAATTTTGTAAAAAGGCAAGTTTTTGAGGCGCTGCAAACTCCATGGAGATGAATTTCTCCGCTCCATCGTTATTGGAGATGAAACTTGGGTTGCACACTACACGCCTGAAACCAAAAGGCAGTCTCAACAGTGGCGTCACACCTCTTCACCCTCCATTAAAAAGTTCAAAACCACAATTTCAGCCAAGAAAATCATGGCATCCGTGTTTTGGGACTGTCAAGGCATAATTTTAATTGAATATATGCCTCAAGGGGAGACCATCAACTCTGCAAGATACTGTGAGACCCTAAAAAAATTGCGGAGGGCGATTCAGAACAAGAGGAGAGGCATGCTGACAAAGGGAGTCTGCCTGCTGCATGACAATGCCAGACCACACACGGCCAACGCCACAAAGGAACTGCTCGCCTTGTTTAAATGGGATGTCCTGAACCATCCTGCGCTTTCCCATGACCTAGCACCTTCAGATTACTATCTCTTTACCTCCATGAAGCTGCACATGGGTGGAAAAAGGTTTTCAACCGACGAGGAGGTAAAGGAGGAGGTGGAGAATTGGACGGAGGGGTTGGCGGGAAACTACTTCGAAGAAGGCATCAAAAAGTTGATACCCCGCTTCACCACCTGCATTGAGAGGAATGGCGACTATGTCGAAAAATAGCTTACATATGTACTACGGTAACCACGTAATTTTTTTGTTTAAATAAAAAAAATTGTAACCTACAAAAATTCAGTACACTTACTTTCTGGATATGCCTCGTATATTGACCTAGAACATAGATAAAATTATAAAACATTACATATTGTTAAAAAATTTCAAGGTGTAAATAAATATAAATTATTTTCTTTCAAATAAATATACCACAATAGTTGTGTTATTATATCTGTTTTGTTCCAGTTGGAGATATTCCTAATTCCAAATTCACTCTAACATTCCTCCATCACAAATTATCACGAAAGCAGAATTTTATAACCGTATTGAAAATTCAGGTCAATCTCAAATATAATCTACATAGTTTTTTGTATACATATCTGAAAGAAATATTGTGAAAATCGAACATTACGCAATCAATTTCAAGATTGAGACAATTTTATTAGTTGATTTGAATAGTACAAAAAATCCATTTATGATATTCAGTTTTAAAATTAACAATACAAACATCAAATCAAGTTACATGTAAAGATGAAAATATTAATTTAGTATATGTTCCAAAAAAGAACCTTCATTCAAAGTCCAATTTAGATTTAATTTTTTTTTAATATCTCTAAAACAAAATTCAGAGATAATTTCATTCCAAATAACAGAAAACATGGACAGTATGAAATTATACTCCATTTATTTTTTCACATTGCAAAATCAGTCTTACATTACCATTCTAAGTCATTCCTTGGTCATATTTTTCAAATTCAATAAATATATTTTCTTGTTAAATACGTAATTATTTGTGACTCGCTTTGATATTCAAATAGATTTTATAAACTTCAGAAACTTAATATAATAAATAATGAAAGATGAATACAAAATTTAATTCTTAAAAGAACATTAAATAATTAACTAAAAATGTTTAGTAATTAGATATATTATAGAAATAAAACATATTTTAAATGGCATTTACATAAACATTTTTTTAAATGTTCATTAGGTTTCTTTCAACTCTTGGGGGGTGCGGGGATGGGGGCAAAAGCAACCAAATACTATGGAATATTACAGAAAATTTATCTCATTTTGTGAGAAAATGTCCAGCAACATTCCCTGCCACATATATCAGTCAAATTGATGGCATAAGTTGACATTTCGAATGTACTTTATGATAAAATGAGGAATACAAATCGAAATGTTGGTTTTTCAAAGATTGTATTTATATTCAAGTTCTTCAAATTATTTACCAAGAACTTGACTACAATGAAACCATTTTAAGATGATTTTCAACGGAGTAGCTAATTAAATCTTCTTTGGAGGGTACAATTGAGGTGCATGTTATAATATAAAAAAATCAAGTTTAAAAGTAACCTGTATATATTAGATATGAGCAGGGCAATCCAAATGAGTTTCTCTTGAATATTTAAAATGAAATTAATAATAATAGGTGAATTATATTGTATTTGAAACATTTTTACTGACTTTTTTATAATATATTCAAAAATAGAAATTCTCAATATTAAGTTGTCTCGGGTCTTTGGTAAGAGAATAAATAAATTGTTTTTGAAATTGTGATTTTTTTTCATATATAGTTATGGTTTCTCTGTCCTTAAACTACAACTGAACATAAAAATGAAGTCATTCAAGTTGTGTGAAGCATTTTGAATTAACATAAGAAATGCTACTCTGCTCTGTTTGGAATCACCAATGTTTTAGCTGTTATTATTAATGCTTACCACACATTATCAAATTATTAAAAATCATTTAATATAGCTTAATCTAATATATTTTTCAACAAAGAAAAAAAAATGTCTGGCCCTCTAAGGCATTGATTATATATATTTTTTACCCCCAAAAAGTAAAATTAAAATAAACAAATTAGCTATTAAGTTTATCATGTCAGATCTTGTCTTTTATTCGAAAATATTTTTAAAATTAATAATAAAAAAATACTAAAATTAAGTGACATAATTTAGAGGAACAATTATGAAAAATAATTTTGAAGATCGTACAACATTTACATATGAATAACTTTTTCTATCTAACTGCAAAACAGTAACCATCGTGACAACTAAATATTGCATTTACATATATGTAACTCATTAGACTATAATATGGTTGTCTATTTACAATGGTCATTCATGAATAGATACAAATGTTGATTGCAAGAAGTGATTCGTAAGTAAATAATTTTAAATAATGATATGTTACTGGTCTATCTCAATTAATGTGTCTCTTAAAAATACCCCTCTTCACATAGCTTTTTACTTTGAAAAATCAGACATCCATAATGGACATAAGGCACGCAAAAATTCCAAAAAGAAAAAAAAAAGTCTTAAATTGTGACTTGGATTTAATTAAGGCATGTAATTTCCAAAAAAAAAATAGCGATGTTCTAGTACAATATTTTAGGCATGAGGACAGACTCCTAACACTCGAAGCTTCATCAGGTTCTTACTAATATTATTTATATAACTTTGTAAATGTTTAAAAAACTTTCCACACTTCCGTCCAATATCTTAGAGTTATAAATATCCATCCTATTATACACAATACCACAATAATTATGAAAGCTTAATAAAAACATAAATAATCCTCAGATCTACAGAAACTTTCAAGATGGAGGAGTGACAATACAGATGGACCATATGACAAATGATACTTGATTTTAAAATGACTTAATTTATATTAAATGCATAGATAAATTCGGTAGAAACATGCCAAATACATAGTTTGTTTTATCTGTAAAAAATAATTAATCAATATGTATGTTTTCAGAAAATTTGCAGATTTAAATACATTTTAGTTTTGTCAGAATATTGAATTGCAATAAATTTTCTCAAGTAATATGTTATGGTGAAAAAAGAAAAGACTGAACTTTCATTACAAAAAAATCAAGTTTACATTTAAAAGAAATAAATATAGCAAACACTACTGAGTAAGAATTTGAAATAGTATTTTATGAGGTGAATAATTATATTTAATTCATTAAATGAATGATTGAAAAATATATATTTTCTAAAACTTATATGATTGCCATCAACAGATGACAGATGACTAGATAACTAGTGTTTTTTTGTGTTCAATAATGAAATATTTTTTCCTATAGAATTAACTTTAAATATTCAAGTACATGAATTGTTGGAAAACATTAATCAATTTTAATCAAATATATCAGAAGGCTTTGAGTATTGTCAAACCTCTAAATATAAGTTTCTTTACACTAAAATTTCTAATTCGAAGAAACACAACCTCCAAAACTTAAAAATTGACAAGTCTGGAAGATCATTTTCATTTGCTCAACAATTCGTAAAAAATGCTATATAAATATTAGCTGATCAATATAGACCTTATGTCAACAAAAACAAAGATACAAGTAAAGGCATAATTGATATTTCGCTGGATGAGTTCAAAAAATTATTTCATCATTTGTATAAAAAAGATGCCGGGATCAATTTCTTTGACCGTGGAATGTCCACATGTGCTCCTTAAAAGTGTCTCGAACTGTAAAGGAACGTGGACAAAGATAACAGCAGAGTCTATTAGTCAAATCAGAATGCATTAGCCTTACATGATACTTGAGAGCGGACTGATTTGAGTATTGAGTACCGCAATGCGGACAGTCTCCGCAGATGGCAGCGTGATTTGCTGGTAACGCTCCAACTCCTCGTCCTTCTTCTTCAGAAATGAGAATCTCAGGTTCGAGCCCGCCACCCGGAGATAGTTGCTCCCCCTTCACTTCAACGGGTAGAGGTTCATTGATAACTTGGACAATGGGTTTATTTTTTGACAATGTTGCTGCTGCTAATGTATCACTTTTTAGTGATTGTGTTCCTAGAAAAGGACAGTAAAATATGTTTTACTTTGTAATTTCAAAACTTATCAGCTGAAAAGATTTGAAATAATGTAATATTGTAATAATTCAAAATATGTTCTTTGTAATTACACTAGTTTGGCAAGGTCTTGGAGTTGCTCTTGAAAAATTTTTGTAAAAATGTTTTCTACAATGCTGTGCAGCAAAATTTTTTATTGATATAAAAATATTAAGTAGCCTAATTCGAGGGCACTACATCGTCTAAGTAAATTTTTTTTGTAGAAATTTGGTGCCCTGAATTTCGAATGAATGGACTTTAACTGTAGTATCGAGAATTTACCTGAGATAAGTGATCTTGCTAACATGCTGGTTTCATAGAATGGCTTAGGTGAACCTCCGTCTAAATCTTCACCAGTTGCAGACATTTCACCTGTATCTTCTTCTTCCACTTCATGTTTCACCTGAAAAAAACACTCAATTTATTTACAAAACAACTTAAAAAACAATATGCACAGTAGTCATTATTTTTATATGGGTGGTTTTCATATGTTATTACTCTAATTTCTTTGAAAAATATTATTCATACAAATATATTTAATGATTTTGTTTACTTATAATTATTTCAACATAATAGAGCACCACTTCCCATCACAACATTTCCTTCGCCTTCTTGATATCAATACATATTCTCTCAGCTTCTTCGATTGCTCTTACTCCTTACCATCCCTTCTTTCAAAATTTTGTTTATTTAATCCAATCATACTTTTCTCAGTTTCCACTCTCACGCTTCCCAGTCACATACGAGGGTGGTCCCAGAAGTACTCGACCTGACGTATAGATGGCGGTTGTTGTTTTAAAAAATTACTATGGTAGAAAGTACTAAACTTATAAAGTTAAGTTTCAAGTTTTAAGACGCTACATTGTTTAGTATTTGTTTGGCAGCCATCAATAGTGAACGCTCTCAGTGAATTTGTAAACATGGAAAAAATTGGTCATCGTTATGTGATACAATACTTTCATTTGAAAGGTCTAAGTCTAACCCATATCAAAGCCGAGCTAGATTCTACTCTGGGGGAGTCTGCTCCTTCGTTTACAACAGTAAAATATTGAGTGGCAGAGTTTAAACGAAGCCGTATGAGCTGCCAAGATGAACATTGCAGTGGTCGACCAAATGAGGTGACCACGCCAGAAATGGTAAAGAAAATCCACAAAATGGTATTGGATGACCGTCTATTGAAAGTGCGCGAGCTAGCAGACATGGTAGGCATTTCAAAAAGTGCTGCACATCGCATATTGACTGAAAATTTGGACATGAGAAAGCTGTGTGCAAGATGGGTGCCGCGTTTGCTCACAATGGAACAAAAACAGCGTCGTGAGGATGTTTCAATCGAGTGTTTGGCGACCTTTTCACAGCAATAAAGCTGAGTTTTTGCGTCGATTCATAACCATGGATGAAACATGGGTCTATCACTTCACACCTGAGACGAATAAACAGTCAAAACAATGGACTGAAAGGGGAGAATCGGCTCCAAAAAAGGCGAAGACAGTTTCATCTGCAGGCAAGGTCATGGCGCCAGTTTTTTGGGATGCGTGTGGGATAATTTTCATTGATTATCTTCAAAAAGGAAAAACAATCAACGGCGAGTATTATGCGAACTTATTGCAGCGTTTGAGTGATGAAATCAAGAAAAAACGGCCGCATTTGACGAAAAAGAAAGTGTTGTTTCATCAAGACAATGCACCAGTTCACACATCCGTTATCGCGGTGGCCAAAATCAATGAATTAAAGTTCGAATTGCTTCCTCACGCACCCTATTCGCCAGATTTAGCCCCCTCGGATTTTCTTTTTCCAAACTTGAATCATTAAGTCATATGCTAAGCAAGTCAACCATTCAGCGTGTAACGAATAATTTTGAAAATTTGCATACACTGGGAGATAAAGCAAAGTCTGGGCGATAAGGTAGCCAACGTACACCAGAATAGATTGATGCAGTGAGGCAGTGTTGGTGAACGTCCGTGAACCTCTCATCGACACTGTGCATAAGAATTGGGAATGTCTCGACCATGTTTGTTAAAAATTATCAAAAAAGATTTGCATTTTTATCCGTATAAAATTCAATTGAAACAAGAGCTACAGGAAAATGACCATAAACGGCGGTAAGATGGGAGTGCTCAGGTTTTACAGGTCGGTATAGACGACCACCATTTTTGGCAAAAATCATTATGAGCGACGAGGCACATTTCGACTTAGCTGGCTTTGTTAATAAACAGAATAGCCGCTATTGGGGCACTGAAAATCCTCAATTTATACACCAACGACTATTACACCCTCATCGAGTGACTGTACGGTGCGCCATTTGAGCCGGCGGCATCATTGGGCCTACAGTACATGTGGTTCCAACAGGACGGTGCCACATTATACACAGCTTGAGCTACGATGCAAATTTTGCGAGAAACTTTTCCCGGTCGAATAATGTCAAAAAGTGGTGATATCGACTGGCCCCCACGATCCCCTAATTTGACCGCCCCCGATTATTTCCTATGGGGGTACTTGAATATAAAGGTGTACACCAGCAAACCAACCACAATCCTTATGCTTAAGGACAACATTCGAAAAGAAATTGCTGAAACACCAGAAATCTGTGAGAATGTTATGAAAAATATGCTTGAAAGAACTCGCGTTTGCGCCACGGCCAGAGGCGACCAGTTGACCGACATTATATTCCATACATAATGGTAGACCATATAATCAATTAATTAAATATAAATTATAAAATTGTGTTTCATTTAAAAGTTATAAAAAAAAACATCGGCCTGGAACATAAAATGCAACCTGTATAATTAATTTTGTACAAACAGTATAAAATATATACGAGCTGTTAAGTAAGCAAACAATTATGGATTTTATTTCAATATCACCTATGAAAACATTTTTTACCCCATTCTAAAACCATCCACAGTTTATTATAGTTAAAATCAGTATTTAAACTTACTTTTACAGTAGCTAACAAATTATTATCAATTAAAGGTAATGGAAGGTCACTATTTCCTTGATTTTCTCCATGTAACTTGTCTTTTTCATGTAAATCAGTCTTTGAATTTTCAGTGCCAACTGAAGTGGATTCAGATTTCTTGGTATACTGAACACTGAGTGTAGCTTTATCCTTTGCAAGTTTACATTTTTTTATATGCTCTGACTGTGGAAATTCAGCTGGTTTTTCTGATGCACTATTTCTCCTTCTTTTTTGATGATGAATAGTTTTTAAAACTGGAAGAGCTGACGTATCCTTCTGAGGACTCACATTCACAACTGACTTTTTTGGCACAGATATACCATGTGGCACGGCTCTCTTGGATTGGAGATTTGGAAGTGGAGTTGATTTATGTAAACTAGTTTTAGTCTGAAAAAAAAAAGAATGTCCAGATTATTATTATCACAAAAAAACTGTAGATAATAAACAATTAGATTCTTTTTTTTTTTTTTTTATTAAACAAGTAAATTACCATACAAACATTTGTCAAGGCTATACCTATATACAAATTTATTATTTAACTAATCTTAATTATATGTTATAATTTATGAACTTATTTAAACTTATTTTCCTACATATCATTTTATTTTATTTATTCAATCTTAATATATGAGATCTTAGAAATAATTAACACCTACATACTACTTATAACTAGATAACAATTCTTACACTAATTATTCAGCAAAAACAAGTCCACTCGTTCAGGCTACTTGTATTCCATCACATTCACTCAGACCTTGGTCATCCCAGCTAATACTGTAGGTGGACTAGTCAGGCAACAGATAATGCTTCGGGAGCTTGTGCTTATAACGGAAGGGTAGGTCGGATTTACTCTCGTAAGCCCCCAGGGCAGCGACTAAGGGATTTCTGTGATTTTGTTGTATTGGTAATAAATTAGATTCTATTGGGTGTACAAATTAGTTCGGTCCGTTTTTTGTGTTCAAAAATGCATTTATTTCTAAACAAAATGAATGAACAGATCAATTAAAGTATTGTCCATCGCTGGCTACTACTTTTTCCCATCTCTCAGGCAATTTTCGAATTCCATCTCGAAAAAATGACTTGTCTTTTGAGGCGATCTAAGTTTGGAGCCAATTTTCGGTTTCTACGAAAGAAGTGAACCGGTGACCTGCCAAATCGTGCTGCATCCTTCGGAACAACCAGTAATCAGAAGGAGCAATGTCCGGGGAACCCGGCGGGTGCGGTAAAACATCCCATTTGAGCGTTTCCAAATATTTTTTTACGACTTTTGCGACATGAGGCCGAGCGTTGTCATGAAGAAGAATAACTTTATCATGTCTTTGCTCGTATTTCGACCGTTTTTCTGGCAATGCACGGCTCAAACGAATTAATTTTAGCCGATACCAATCGTCCGTAATGGAATCGCCAGGTTTCAGCACCTCATAGTAAACAACACCCCTTTGGTCCCACCAGATACAGAGCATGATCTTCGAACCATGTATGTTCGGTTTTGGTGTTGATGTTGAGGTCGATGGCAACGATTGACTGGGCTTAGCATAGTATTTTTTCTTCTTGAGGTTGTCGTAGAATATCCACTTCTCATCTCCAGTTACAATCCGATGCAAAAAACCTTTTCTTTGTTGTCTTTGAATCAGCTGCTCGCAAGTAAAAAATTGCCTTTCAACGTCTCTCGGTTTAAGTTCATAAGGCACCCAATTTCCTTGTTTTTGAATCATTCCCATGGTTCTCAATCGTACGGAAACGGCTTGTTGAGTCACTCCCAATGATTCCGCAAGCTCTTCTTGCGTTTTGACTCTGATCTTCTTCGAGTAATGCCTCTAATTCTTTGTCCTCAAATTTTTTTGGCTGTCCAGAGCGAGGCTTGTCTTTGATGCTTAAATCTCTATCCTTGAAACATCGAAACCATTCCCTACATGATTTATCAGTTGGAGCAGCGTCACCATAAACTTCGACAAGCATTCGATGGGCTTCAGCTACACTTTTCTTCCAATTAAAGCAGAAAATTAAAACCTCCCGCAAATGCTGCTTGGTTAACACAAAATTCGACATTTTCAACACTGTACAAAACAAGGTTTTTGCATGAAACTCAAAGCGATATAAACTGAATATTATTGGCAGATGTCTAACCTCTCTGAAACCGCCAAAATCGGAGCCATATTTTGGAAATGGACCTAATTTGTACTCCCAATAATTAATTATGTGGCTATAGAAAATGATAGTTCAAGGTATATAATCAGTAGACTATAATGAAAGAATTTGAAGTAAGGTTTTTGATGAGGTTAACATTAACTTATTCCTTGAATAATCCTCTTTATAGGATGGTCGGAGTAATTATTGATAAATATTATTCCTAACTTATTTAAATTTAGGGCATTAACACATTCAGTGCTAAGGACACGCCTCACGTGTCCATTCAAACATACGCCAGGCGTGTTTTTAAACATCTTTCTGGTTGATTATAAGAAACTGTCGCATGGCAAGAAGAGTAGCCAGGTTGTGCTGTTCAGTCTGACAAGAGAGTGTACGGCTACATTTTTTCCTAGAAACAGTTAGAGGGTAGATTCAAATGCGAGCAGGTAGCAGGACCATCCCCCCAAGATGGTTTGTATAGAAAAACTCAGTTTTCATTCGACCTTGGTTACACAAAAACATATTTTACCATGAGTGCCGCGTACGCATCACGTTACAAAGCGCATCATGTACGCATCAAGCTACAGATCCGAAATGACCGAAAATTTCGTACGGAGCCGCTGCTAAATACATGATAAAATCGAAGACATTTATTTGTAAGTGGGTGAAACGCTATTCCAACGTAACAAAACATTGATGACCTACCAGATCGTGGCACTGCACAGAAAACAACGAAAAAGGAGGACTGAGTGATTTTACGGGTGTTGGAGAAGAACCCTCGTCTATCATTGCGTAGCGGACAGGCGGTTTTGCGTGAATAGGGTCTAATTGTGTCATGTGACACTAAGAAGCTGTTTACTAGCTCATGGAGTGAAATTTTGAAGCATGGTGAAGAAACCACTACTGTCCGAAAAACAAGTTGAAAAAAGACACTTGGGTGGAAGAAAATTTGGACTGTGATTGGGACAATGTAATTTTTTTAAATTGGGACAACGTAATTGTCAAAACACCCAGACATTCCATTCTGAATTTTATTTAAAAGGATTAAAAAAAAAGTGAGCCCAGAGTGGCTTAACTTCTGGGGATACGATAGCCATTATATTTTCAATTTATCGTCACGTGTTGTATTCAAACCTTCATTATTCTCGTGAATGACATTGTCTTAAGCAGCATGTTTTGACCATTGTTTTGTCTGTTTTAGTTAAAAAATCAATACAACAAAAATTTGATATAAAATTAGGTCTAATATGGAATCAAGCCACATTTCACTGAGAATCATAGCCAGTTTACCAGAAAACAAGTATGACAATGCAGTACCTGCGGACTGAGAGTGTGGGAAGTGAGACCAGACACTTGCAGCAGCTGGGCGGTCTGAAGCAGCGCAGGCAGCTGCTCTTCTTGCACTGTCACCTCGCCCTGATACATGTATGCCAGCAGGCGAGTCATGTCCCCAGCGAGGACATCCTTCAAGATTATAATTGGGTGCTGACATGGATTTTCCTATAGATATAAAAAGCTTACATTAGTCGGGTGATGGATACTAAGTGATTAAATAAAATAGACAATGGAAGTTTCTAAGCTTTGGTATTACATCTTTTGAGTGAATAAAATATATTTTGCTAACTAAAATGCAGGTGATAGAATAATACGAATTAAATCACATCAGAATTTAACTGGGATGTTAAATTCTGATATGATTTAATTGTGTTACTAAATTTTTATTTTTATACAATTATTTTGTATTATCATACATTTCTGTTGCACATAATATATCCAGGCAATTTCTTTCAACCTACTAGAAAGAAGTTTGATCTAAAAAAATACTTCAAATCGTTTTTCTTTTTCAAAAAACCTATTTCAGGTTCCATTGGGACTTTATTTCATATCCCCTGGTTAGTGTTCTACCAACTACCTCATGGAAATAATCACTACCTAATTATCTCTACTGGAGAGTAAAAAGGACATCTGACTTACGGTCAGCATCAACCAGAAAGCCACAGCGTCATACCAACTAGACCATGGAGGTCATCAATAATACTAATCATTTAATGATATTTCAGAATGGGAATATTTTGGTGGGATTTTTATGATGAAGCAAAACAGCTGCATTATAATATAAAGGACTTAATTAAGACATTTTAAGTTTGTTTTAGTAGTCTGGGTGGGCCTATAAGAAATGTGTACTTAGAACAATAAATGGGATGACAATGAATGACAAAATAAAGTGGACGTGGAAAAGACTGATCGTGGACATGGAAAAATACGCGAGTCAAATAAACGCTGTAGAAATGAACACACTCAGAAAAATACATGATGTGACAATATATAATAGAATACGGAATGAAGTGATTAGGGATGAATGTGAACTTAAGCCTGATATGTTAAGTAAGACGATGAGTACTTTGAGATGGTTTGTGTATATTGATGAATGAAGAAAGACCAACAAAACAAATATTCAGACCAAATGTGAGTGGAAGACGTGATAAATAGAAAACCAAGGGAAGTTTGTTTGGATCAAGAGAATATTTTGAAATAAAGAACTGAGATAAATCGTAGGAGCTGTATAAGATGTATGGATGTGGAAGAGGCGAAATATGAGCATCGAGATAGGAATGTCTGGCATTCTGTCTATTCTGCCTACCCCAGCAGGGAAACAGAATAATGGTATGTATTTTGGTAATATGATGGAAATGCATCATACCGATCGAAATCGGCGTTCTGTCACTTTTGACGACTAGAATAATATCTATTGAAAATAAAATAGGTCATTATCTATTAAAAAAAGTCTACCCTCAGTTTCTTGGCGGTTCTTCCATCACATATAGTGCTGTTCATAGCAATATACTTAATAAAGAGATGAAAATTAAAATTCTTACTTTGAAAACTCCTCTAAAGTAAGGACTACAAGCAGAAAGGACAACTTTATGAGCTTTAATATTCTGTCCCTCGCAAGTCAGTGTTACATCCACAAGATCTTCCGAGCACTTGAGTGAGTCCAAAGCGTTCACGATACTCGAATGAAAATCAGTCCACTTCAAACAAAATTGCTCAGCCATTTTAACACTGGTTATCTTCACTTATTTACTTTCCCCGACTCCAAATGAGCGGGTTGTCTATCAACCATCAACGCAAAAACCAAAATAATGATCACAACAAATATGGCCGACAATCATAACACGTCTCAAAAACTTTTATTTATGACTTTAGATAAGTGAGATAGTCGATGAATCAGTATATAACAAGGCTTTGATATAAAAACGAGTATTGCGAGAAATATTTCTGATAGTGTTATTAATAAAAAATGTTTTTACTAAACACACGACGTGCACACAAGTCAAAAAAACATTTGCATTTTTTATAATCCACGTTCAATAGGCTATTCACTAAACATTTTTTTAGACTTCTACTAAAATCAAACAGAGTAGGTACCTGTTAGTACCTGCTCAGATAATCGTATTGGTTCAGACTTCTGACAAACAAAAATAAAATGACAAATGAAAGTTGACATCGTTCAATATAAAGATGAATTTAAAAAAAATTATCTTACTCATTTGATTTTCTGTAAATACTTTAAAATATAGGCAATAGCAAATAGTTGCAGAACAATTATGCAGTTTGGTTAAAAATGTAAAGAATTGAAGTGTATTAAAAACTAAAAAATCTGTAATGTAATCATAGCAAAAGAAAAAATAAATTATGGAATGAGAAAATAATTTTTTTAAAATATCACAAAAGTATTTATGGATGCAAAATTTAGATGTGTTTTATAGAAATACAAAAAAAAACGTTATTTACAAGAAAGAAGAAAAAATTAAGGAGAAACGAAAAAAGGATAAAATAATATAAAGTAAATTATAAGTTTGCTTTAAAAAATAAAACAGTAAAGTATGTGTCACTTAGAAATTATTTGGACTAAACAATATTGAGATTGACTTACAAACTAAAAATATTAAAGGGAGTAAATGAAGAGCATCGATAAGAAAGACTTAGAATATCAATAATGAAAAAAGAATAGAACATTTTTACTGAATGGAAAAAAAGGTGAGTTAAAGAATAACATAAAAAAACGTGTATTTGTTTTCACAATATTGTCTAAAATTAAGTTACCACTCTTAACATAAGATAAATTAGTATTATCAAAAAATACTTGCAAATTTGTATAGGATTTTTACCCTGGTCGTATTAAACAATAATTAAACATATTGGATTATTACACCGAAAAAGTTTAGGGCCGAATTCCTACTTGACAACTGTCAGATGAGTAGCTTTCTTGTACAACTTTGATAATGATCAATCTATGATAAAAAAAATGCAGGTACACAACCTAATAACCCAACTTTACACATATTAAAAAAAAATAAGCAAGTTGTCATGTTGTAAATATGCTATGGACGACTCAAAAGCAATTAACAATACCGATCAAGTGGGAATTCTATCCAATTGGATAAAATAATTATTTATGACTACGGTTAAATGTCGACAAACTTGAAAGAAAAATTTAATTCTAAAAAAAAATTGGTGTTGAAAATCTCAAAAATATTTTTTTGAGACTTCACGGTGCTAACTTTCCCATTACGAAAATATTAGGGGGACTGAAAAGAATTCAAAATATTTTGACACTCTATTTTACAGTCAGTTTATGTTGAGACAGTGCAGTGAACATGTATTTTTTGTTGCTAGTGAATTAGGACTGTTTCAAATTTATTGTTTGTATGTTATTTTTTTTACCGTTCTTTAAATAAACAATTTCGAGACCAACAATTGATGAAGAACATTTGCGTCATTGTATGATATTTTTGTTTGATCAAAAAATTAAAGCGAAAGAAGTAACGCAGAAAATCAACGAAACGTGTGGAGATGTATTGACACTTAATAAGTGTCATAGGTGGATAAAAAAATTTAAAAGTGGTGACAGGAACCTCAAAGATGCTCCTAAAATGGGAAGACCTTTAAAAATAGATAAGGATGTTCTGACGTCTTTAGTAGAGTCTGATCCTCAACAATCCCTCTCAGAATTATCAAGCAAACTTAGCTGCCCATGGTCAACTATACAGGATCACCTTCATCGCATAGGAAAAAGTTACAGACAAGGAATTTGGGTTCCTCATGAATTATCATTAACTGCACTAGAACAGCGAAGTACTATCTGTGCGTCTCTCTCATCCAGGCATGAATCTAAACCATTATTGCGGCGGATTGTTACCTGTGACGAAAAATTGGTTCTATACAATAATTATACACGAAAAAGACATTGGCTTTCACTGGGTCAGGTAGCTATTCCTACTCCAAACCAGTCTCTAATGGTAAAAAGGTACGTCTTTGTATGTGGTGGGATAGCGCCGGAGTTACAAGATTTACTTTGAACTACTGAAACCAGGCGAAACAATTACAGCCGACATATACTGTCAACAATTAGAAAAAATGACAAGTGAACTAAAAAAGAAGCGGTCATTTTTAGTAAATAAAAATAAACTAATACTCCAACAAAACAACATACAGCCTCATGCAGCAAATTCAACTAAAAAAAAAATTATGGGGCTTGGCTATCAACTTTTACCTCATCCACCATATTCTCCGGATATTGGGCCTTCGGATTATTATTTATTTTGATCGTTAGAACACTCAATACACGATAAAAAAATCATTAATGTGAATGATATTAAAAGCCATTTAGAGACTTTTTTAATGAAAAATCTAAGCAATTCTACAAATCTGGTACTGAAAAATTACCCGAAAGGTGGAGAAAGGTTATAAAAAACCATGGGCATTATTTTGTAGATAAGTTTTTAAGTATTTTTTTAAATAAACTTATTTTTTGTAATTGAATGAATTTTTTTAATTCATTTCGGTCCCCCTAATACAATATATTGAGTCCTAGAACATGCATTGTACAATAACATATTAAATATAGCTACAAAAGAACTTAAATTACTACTTTAAATTAAAAAATAACTGTTATAGTGCAAAACATTTGAAATAGCTTCACCTATATTAAAAAGAAACAAACAAATGCTACTGAAGAAAATCTAGCTTTAAAGTTAATTAATTGCTTTTTTTATTGAAGAATAAAAGTGTTGAGATAATATTACTTGGTGAAATCCTGAATTTTTTTTTCTTACTTCTATGTTTTAACCACTTAACAGTCGGATTTTTAACACAATGACGAACTGTGAACGAATAAATTCTATACGAAAATATATTCCGTTCGGAGAAAACAAGTTGAAACAAGTTCTGCCCAAACGACGCTCAAAACAAGATTTGCCTGAACGAGCCTTGGGCTCATCAGTATAAAAAGAAACTTCGTGCCCGAGTCCTGCTCGGGCAAAACTGTCAAGTGGTTAAAGAACATTTTTGTAATTTTTTTGATAAATATATCTGTAACCAATAGTTTTTTTTTTGAAAACCAGTTTTGAGAATAATCGACTGTTCAATAGATTCTGTTCGATAAAGATTGACTATTCTATGAATAATAATTAATCAGTGGATTTAAATATATTTTAATCAAATAGGTTTTTCAACATTTTTGTATAAAAAATTTAGAGAATAATTGATAACAATTATCTTCATAATTGCAATTAGCTTTGTAATATATCATACGCTACATATTTAAAATTAACAAATTTAGAACAATTACGCATGAATCGCAATATTCAACCTCTACATATAAGAGAAATAGTAAGCTTAGGCAATTTCAAGAAACAAAAATCACTTTTATGTGAAATTGATTCAAAATGTATGACCATTAATATGAACACAAAATATACAGTGCATTGTAATAAGATCTGAATGTGTTATTATCACTTATCAAAAGATTTACAAACATTTCCCTTTTAGTTTTACCTTTCTATGTTAATGTTCCTGGCAAATATGTTTTTATACTTATGCACGTGCAAATACCCATTACAATGGTTACAGTCACAACTTTCCTATCCTTACACTCTACAATGAATTCTTAACTTGTTTCTTTTCTTATGATTTCCTTCTTGTCAGTTTTACGAAATAATGGATTTAGCGTGTATTGATTGACAATAAAATAACTCAATGATTCATATTAGGAACCAAGCAATGAACTGCAAATCTCACTAAGTGTGTATTATACTCGTAAATGATAGTGATTTGATCAATGTCATATATTTAGTTAAATTGTTAACAAAGTTACATGAAAAAACACACTGAGATCTCAGGACTCCTCATTTTTGACACTAAGCATAATTGCACGGAATATCTAATTGTGTTTAATTTCATGCCAGATCATCATCATCATGCTAGATCACTATTAGAGAAACAGTTAATCAGATTTTAACAAATGATTTCTAATTCTTCTAAGTTCTCGGTACCATAAGCAAGTAATTAACAAACTCACTAAGCATCCAGGTATGCTGGGTTGGATTCCTAGTGGGTCCTGAACCTATTATTAGGTTTATTTTAAAAGTTCTTTAAAATTGTATGCAGTGTTGTTTAAAAAAAATGCTACAAGTAACTGATTCATTGTAAAGTAGCACTGCTATTACTTTCAACTTGACTGTTTGTGTGGTGCCCCTATTACTTTTTACTTCGCTATTTTCAATTTTGAACTTGAACCAATGTTTTCTTCAGTCTATCTCTTTACCATGAACTCTTATTTTACCATGTACCAATATACTACCGGTTTTCTTTCTTGTTTGATATAGCACCATTGTTGGTTATTTTGTAAAATGCTTCATTTTCTTTGTTCCCTATTAATACCTTTCTTATAATATCCCTTTTAATCATCCTATTACTTGTAAACGTACAGCAAATATAAAAACTAATAAACATATTTTAATTTCATAAAGTAAACAAATAAATTGCAAATACTTCTTAACTCTCTTTCGATCTATAATCATTACCATTTTAGTTCTCCTGTATTCATTTTATATCTAGCTCTAACTATCTTTCATGCAAGTAATCTACCATATGCGTTAAATCATCTTATTTTTCAGCATTAACAATGGTAAAATACATGTTTAAAAATTCACACACATTTAATTAATATCATCTTTTAAATCCCTAACGCATGAAATTAAACAAGCATGGTGATATCAGACATAATCTATCGGACATCAGACATAAGTCTTTTCACATGGTCATTTCTTTTTCCAAATACTTCTTTTGATACTTACCACAATCAAACATGAGTCTTTTCACATGTTCTTAATTCTTTTCCAAATCGACATAAGTACAAAATATAGTTATCCCCTTACTTGAACATTTCTCAGATATGTTATGTAGTGAAGTTATGTGGTTCGTATATCTCCTACCACCAAAAGCGTGCACACTTTCATTTCAGTCAGCTTACTCTCTCTTTTAATCAAAATTCTTGTATCCAACTTATCCATCACTCTTAACCACTTGACAGTTTTGCCCGAGCGGGACTCGGGCATGAAGTCTCTTTTTATACTGACGAGCCCGAGCCTCGTTCGTCTAATCTTGTTTCTACTTGTTGGGAATGTCGTCAAGCTGATCTGCCCAAGAGTCGTTTGGGCAGATCTTGTTTCAACTTGTTTTCTCCGAACGGAATATATTTTCGTATAGAATTTATTCGTTCACAGTTCGTCATTGCGTTACGTCGCGTGTTAAAAATCCAACTGTTAAGTGGTTAATAAAATTTTGACTCAGTAGTTGATCCACTCCTTTCTAAAGCCCTTATGTTTATACAATAATAGCCTTTTACTAAACTATGTAAACATTAATTTAATCTATTTGTCTTCTCCAAATGCAATATCCTGAGAGAATTTACTATCTGATATTCTAACCTTTCCTTTTTGATTTTCTATGACAGTAATTCATATTTTCTCTAAAATAATTTCACAAGTATCATCCATATCTTAAGTCAATTTATTATACTCGTGAATGCTTGTAATTACAAGCATTCTTTTTATAAACTTCCTCAAAATACTCCTTTTACCATTTTTTTATTTTCGTTGTTGTTGTTTCTTGTCGTTCACTCCACCCATTCCTCTTGAATGTAAATTTTCACAACCTCTTTTGTTTCCTTATAGAAATATATTTTTATTTTCACTAAGCTTTCTTCTTTAATTTTCCATTACGTCTCATTTTGTCACCATAACTAACGTTTTCATGTTTCTGTTTCAACTTTAATTGTTTTTTAGATTTGCACTATTTCTCTATTTTGCTTTTATGAAGTCCCTTAATGCTCGGTTTTGGCATTCTCTCTTACATATTCATCTCACTGTGGGCAAGTTTTTTTAGTTTTTAAGTGGTATCTCTGAATCATGTCCATTTTTATGACAATCAGGAAGTGGACAGTCAAAGATAAGCGCCTCTAATCAAATATTTTTTCTTCTTAAGATCTGCATCCACACATCACATCTATCATTGAACTTTTGTTAATTTCTTCTGTATATACAATACAAGAAATCTTAATGATTAAATAGTGTTACGTACAAGGTTACTTTCTAGGCATACTCCTAGCGGGCTTTTACAATTATAGTTTGTTTTTACATCACCAAATGTACCTCATAATAATGACTTTCAGGTGGCGCTGGCGAAAACTATACATAAAAAAAATTGTTCATGATTCAGACACCATTGGTAGATACCACAATCAAACTTTGTAGATATATTAAGTAAAATTCAGGAAAAATAAATTGGCATTAGTGTTCAGCTGGGATCTGGAGGTGGCAGGGGATGAATGAAGCTAAGGATAATAAAATATTGCTACTGATTTAGATGCAGTTGGATCTATCTAAACAGAATTATGCAGGCGTGTTAGTCAAGTATAAGAAAAAGTATGAATTGAGTCTGGGTTTAGTCAAATTAATTAACTAATTAACTAAGGGTTTAGTCAAGTTAATTAATTAATTAACAATGGAGTTATCACAACTAAACTAGGCAAAATAGTAAGTAAGCAATAGGGAGAGGTTTAAGCATAGTATGAGTTAAGTTGGAGTCCAAGAACGTCAAGGAATGAAGATAATAGAGGGGACCTTAATAAGCAAAAAAGTTTTTATGAACATTATAAAAATTACTAAGCTTAATAATGAAAGTACTTCTCCTGAGGTGTGTCACTTGCACTTAGATACATAAAATCCTTACCTACCTACCTCAGATCGTATATAACTCATGTAGAGCTTAAGCCTTCTTTCTGTATTTTTTTCCAACCAGATCAGTTAGTGTCGTGTTTTCCCAGTCTCCTAAAATCCTGCTGCACGTTATCTTAAAGCCTTTGTCAAGTGGCTTTCTTCCATGATGTTGGGCTTGTATAATACATTTTGTCTACCATATCTGAAACTGAAATCTCCTTACATGGCCTAGAATAACAAAGACATGAAGGTTGGCCTATCCATGACAAACTTCATTATCTTGTCGCTGGTAATTAAAGGCTATCTTTTAAATTTTTGAGTTTCTTCATTAGATTTCAATTTATACTCACCTGCGGCCCGTTTTGGGTCAAGTATCTTTCGCAGTAGTCGGTTTCGTAATAAACACGGCGATAAAACTTATTTATTTTTATATGTTTATTTACTTATTTTTTATTTATCAATTTAACATTTGATACAGGTCTAGCCCAAGTACATAAAAAACAAAAACAAGGTTAAAAGTATAACATAATGACAATAGAAACAATTTTACTCGTGCTTCCCTGTGAAGTGGCTGAGTTATGCCAATAAAGTTTATTAACGAGTTTTATACATACCATCATACTATTTTCCTATTGGGGTAGACAGATAGGACAGAGTGCCAGACTTTCATACTTCGCCTCTTCTATTATACATCCATACATCTCTGACTTGATAAAATTTAATTCTTACAAAAAAAAAATTTATCCACTTTGCTGGATAAATTTTTCTAGAGCCTGCTTCTAGAGTTAGTTTATTCGTTAGGAAGAATATCAGCCAGGATTCTTCTCACACTGTTAGGCGGTGCCGAGAATATATCCACAGTGTCATTCAGTTGGTTCAATGTCTATCTCTATACCACGCGTGACTGGGTGTTTAACCATGATATTCGTTCTGTAAGTTGATATGTAAAACAGAGGGTGATTCCTTGCACGGCTATATTTATTAGGTACACATAAACTTAGTGCTTTTAGAATCGCGAGACAGTTAAAGCAACCTTGAAAAACCTTTATTAGGAATATTGCAATGGATTCTTGCCTTCTTGTTTCGAGGCTTCTATAATTACACACCGTGAGAAGTTCGACATGGCGAGCATATTTTGAGTAATCACCCTTTGTTATGTACCATAGATATCTGAGGATTTTTTTGTATTTGTTCTATACTGTTTTTATATTTGAGCTGATGAGGAGCCCAAACTGTAGATGCATATTCTAATTTGGTTCTTATTAGATAATTATATTAGTTTCGAAGGATTACAGTACTGTTAAATTCTCTTCATATTCTCTTTATAAAACCGAGTAGTTTGTAACAGTACGATATCAAACACAAGACATGGTTAATGAACATGAGTCCAATATCAAAGGTTACTCCCAAATCTTTGAATTCAGAAACTCTGTTTAATGCCACTCCCTGTATTGGATTTTAATGCCACTCCCTGTACTGATGGTGGATTTGTGAAAATGATTGACTATATGATACACAGACACATTTATTGATGTTGAATAGGGGATGATTTTGCTCAGTCCAGAAAACTAGAGTCTAGGTCTTGTTGTAACTGTACACAGTTGTGAAGTGAATTAATATTTTTTTAAATGTTCAAGTCGTCAGCGAACAATAAACATGTCGAGCGACTTATGAAATTTTGAATATCATCTATTAATATGAGAAATAGCATGGGGCCTAAATTAGATCCTTGTGGTAAACCAGGTCTTGCGATGAATTCCACAGAAGACTTGTTCCGGATCTTTACGTATTGTAATCTTTCTTTTAGGCATGATGCAAATAATCCAATTAGATTATCGCTGAAGCCAAGTCAATATCATTCACTTGATCCAACCAATCTTCCTTTAGTACTCTTCTTCCACACCATACACACTCATATTTGCAATATGTGTTTATTTTATTACTCTTCCTTTATTCATTCGTTCTACATTTCCTAACCATCTCAGAGTGCCCTTTTTTACCTTAATTAATATGTACCGGACAGGTACAAAGACTGTAGATAGGTGGTTGGTCGCCGCGTAGCACTCAAAGAATCGAGCTAGCGAATTCCGTAGCGAAGATCCAGCAGAAGAAGAAGAAGAGCAGGGAGAGATTCCTCACAGGCAGTCGATGTAGGGTAGCGGGTCTCGAGTAAAAACACGGTAGAATCGGTATTACTGAGAATATATTTCAACACAGAAGTGAGAAGTGAAGTGAACATGCTTTCAAAATTGGGGGCCCCTCTATATTAATGGTCAGTCGGCCGTCACAAGCGCCCATTGCCCGCGAAATACAACAACTTTCGGGTTCTGGGCCTTGCTTACGCCGACTGAGCCCGGACCTACTCCGATCGCACCGCTTTGCAAGTCACATATTTCCAATGCGGTCGCGAATGCGATCGGAGTCAAACAAACATATATATTTACATACAATCATAACATAATATAGCAAACATTTACATATACAACAAGAACATATGATTATACAAATACAGGGACAAAGAATAGCATCGAATTACAACATACAAGTTTAATAATACAGATCTACACACAGTGTCCTTTTCATATCACATACACACACACACGGGCGACGACACACGTCCGATACATAATACATCAACCTTAAATTCACATTCATCCTTAACCTCTTCATTATCTATTCTGTCATACATTTTTAATTTTTTTTATTTTATTATTACACATGACAAGAAATATACACAATTTGAGAAAAAAACAACAGGTAATTTGATTTGGACATATAATTTTAATGGATCTGGGTTTGTTGCCTTTCATTTGTCGTATCCCCAGTAAACTAGGCTTTTGCCTGTATCTCACTGAGGATATTTAGCATGAAAAAATAAATCGATACTTCTTTCCGATTTTTGATAACACAAAAAACCCCGTTGCACGCTCTCATCAACCTGACAAACAGTGACACTTAACTACAACTGGAAACATTTTGCGAAACTCAACTCCTCACACATTATCGCTCCAGAAAGACCAAAAATATTCATCCCACAATATACTGCACACAATCATAAGAATAAAAACAAAAACAAATTCAAAACAAAAAAAAAAGAAGAAAAAAAAGAAAAACACACAGAAACACAAATACAAAAACAACCAAAATTAAAACAACAATAAGAGACCCACACTCACGAGCTCACATAAATCCTTTCCACTCGTCATTCATCCTGAAAGCCCAAGTACTCAAAATCCTGTCGCAATAACAACCACGCTCCGATCGACTGTCTAAATGGTTTTCCTACCTTTACTTTTATTGAAGTCGGCACGCCATTGTATGTAATGGGAGCCAAATAAGCATATTGCCTTTGGGCAAAAGAGGTTTTAACTCTAGGGATGGTGAACATTTCATTAGTTGCCATGCGTGTCATGTGTGTCTGCTGAGTTTGCATCTTCCCCTCCTCTCGATGGTAGTGCCAGAGAATGGATTTGAGATGTAAATTGGCTATGTTCAGGACCTGATACTCCCTGAAAAGCTCCGCCGTGGAATACCGAGCAGGAAGTTTATTGATTATTTTCACAATCAATTTTTGGGAAACCTGTAATATGTGTTTTTGGGTTAAGGTGCATTGTCATTGTCCTTGTACATTGTCCGTCCATGTAAATTAATTTAACTCCAGAGCACGCATTTTTACAGTATTTATTCAACCCCTGTTTTTATAACGGTAATTGTTATAAAAACAGGGGTCGAATAAATATAATCATCATCTTTTTCATGTCCATGATTCATTCTCATACATCAAAGTTGGTACTAAAATTATGTTGTGTACTATCATCTTAGCAGATTTTGATACCGTCCAGTTCGAGTATACATGTTTTATTGTCCTATTGACATGTTTTCTTACGATAAACACCACCATCCACTATCTGAGAATATATTGCCCAAATAGCGAAATTCCCAAACTTACGCCAATCTACGATTGTTCACACATATCATATATTTCATTTACTTTTCCTTTAACACTTTTCGATCACTATGACTTTGGATTTCGCAACATTCATTCTCAGATCTTTCTCTTCGCAACACATAAAATTTGCTAATCAAACTCTGTAATTCATCTTCATTCTCCGCCAACACTAACTATAGTAGTATGTCATCGGCATATGCTCTATTTTCCGTATCTTATAGTGCAATAAGGAGTTCAATTCTCTATTTATCCACCGAGACAGAAAATATCGACATTGGAAAATTAATTTGACAAGATCATTCCGCGTGCGAGTGGTGATGCTCTTGACAGTTCAATTCGTGAATACGTCACCGAAAGCAATCAAAATCCACGATGGTGTGAATAAATTGTCTTGTACATTAAACAAAAGTTGTATTTTTAACGACATATTGTAACGTTTTTCAATTTTATAACATTGTAATCTTCGGGTATTGATGTTTTGCACATTCACACTTTGTTTGCTTCTATTGGTCCTATTAATTACACCCATAATATTTTGCATCAATTTATGTATTCATTTAAATGTTTACATAATTTTTTACAAGACAAACGATCTGTATCAGCCGTCTCACTAGGCTCATTACCTGTTTTGAGAGAGTTGACTTAAACTAGCGAAATGTACGTCTAAATACATATAATTAATCCAACAAGTCCGAGCTGCAGCTATTCGTAAGGTTAAACAACTTTTAGAAAAATAATACTGAAAAACTGGACATATTTACATTAACCTTTCCTTTCCTGTGCTAAAAAAATCGCGCTTTCCGGTGCTGTGTATTCAATACACATGTAAAAATGAGCGATTTAAAATTGAAAAAATAAGAATATAGTATTTATAGCCAATAGCTTAAATAAATTAAATTTGAAGTCAAAAGTAATAATAATTGAGATTTAATTGCTGAAAACATGAAAAAAACATCGGCCGACGTTCACAAAACGGGTGAAGAGACCACCTCAAACGAATGCCCGCAAGCTACTGAAGCGAGAGAAGCGAGCGAACTGAGATTCTATTTTTTGCATTCCCATATACCGAAGTAGAGTGAGACGTGAATGGCGTCGCTTCTCACTCATATCGGTTTATAAGAATTAATATACCTACGTCACACACTGGCACACGTTTGATTGTATTGGTGAATTTATTCCCGATTTTCACAAAATATATCTGATGTGGTCGATAAGTGCTGATTATTATTTTTTTTCCATTCAATGCGTAAATGTATTACGGAGAAATACCTAAAATCTGAACCCAGTATTTATTATATTTATAGAGATATTAAAGTTTTTAGAAGCAATGTGTACTAGTTACACATCACAGGGAAGGAAGGGTTAAACCCAATCTACCAAAAATGTAATAAAAATATTAGTGTGACTGTCACTGCGCCGCGACCCAACAAATATAAAATTAACAAACTCACCTGTCATATACAATTATTACTTCATAATTATAAGTACATATAATATGATATTTATAAATTTCACAGTTTAACCAGTCAATCTATTGAAATGTATAGAAATTCCAAGTTAATTGAAAAACGTCAAAAGTAAAAACAGTCTTTGTTCACTAATAAAAATGAAAGACTCTTTACAATATTGTTTTCGTGTATAATATTTCATTTATGAAAGTGGATATTTATCTCGAAAGGTGGTGTTTTAGGTGCTTGTTTTTATACGAGCTAACTCATTAAAATTTGATGATTTCAAATATTTTTAGATCGTATAAAAATACTTTTAAAAGACTTCACAGAAACATTATAACAGTTTCATTCGTCATCTTAACTAATCTCTAACAGTTTTTTTCTTGTTTATTCGTATGATACCCTTCGTTATATCCGAATTGATTATACGGACATAAGATAGTGACGAGACAATACTGTATATCTCAGATAGTATCACAGTAAGAGGGATTATAATCCATTATTAACTTTTAAGTTGTAACATTTAGATCAGGTGTCACCCATCAATGGTTTATCACCAAAACGTTTCCTTAATTAACAATTTTCGATACAAAATATTAGCTTAACAAAATAGTCGATCAAGGACCGGTGACGGGAACGGACCCGTGAAAAGTGGTGAAACTACATAAACTTTACAAACCTTGGTCTCAATGGATTTATATAAATTCCACAAAATACACAAAAAATGGTCTGCAGATTTCACACTGTTAAATCATTGTTAAATTGTTCAATGGATTGTCAAACTCCTTTAAAAAGATCCACAAGAATCTCACTAGTAAAAATGTAGAATGAATCTTAAGAACAAAATGTTTAAAATACATTTATTTTTAATAGGAGTTGCGATATACTCGTACCATGATAATTTGTGCTTATTTCTTTTTTATACACCGGACATATACGAGTAAGTATATCACTCTATTTGTGTATTTTTCCAGTTATCCATATTCTTTGGAAAAGCTTCCGAAAAGTATCAACCATTGCAATGTTTTCTTCATAACACCATCGGGATGCCCATTTAGGCTCTCCAGTCTTATCTAATTTATTTTTCTAGGAGAGAATATTAGGATCTACCGTATGTATGATATTTGTGATGACTAGAATATCGGATAATTGTTGTCGCCATTGTGAATTGAGATTGTATTTTAACTAAGTTATCAAGAGCGTCACCATTCACATGGAAAGATATTTTTTAATGATTTTTCCGATATCTTTTATATCTCGATGGATAAATTGAAAACTGAAATCCTTAATAAACTTTCTAGGCATAACTGAGCCACTTCATAAGAAAGCGCGAGTGTCATTGTTCCTTTAGTTAATACTATATACTATTTTATATTAAGACTTTTATTCACTTTTTTTATTATTTGATGTAATCGGTTTATACTTGTTTCAAATGTAAAATAAAAAAAATAAAACCTATCAAGTTTGGCGTTTTTAGGTATAACCAGACCCGCATATGAACAACTAAAGAAACCCATTTATTTGTTTCCCTTAGTTGTTCGATTGAATTCTGAAAAGGCATGCTTTCAAATATATTTTCTTCTTCTAGCATTTGATAAACTATAGTGTTTTGGATGAATTTTCGGATTTTCGTTGACACAACCAAAGCATTATTTATTTATTTATTTTATTTATTTTATTTATTTTATTTATTTTATTTATTTTATTTATTTTATTTATTTTATTTATTTTATTTATTTTATTTATTTTATTTATTTTATTTATTTTATTTATTTTATTTATTTTATTTATTTTATTTATTTTATTTATTTTATTTATTTTACTTATTTTACTTATTTTATTTATTTTATTTATTTTATTTATATAATTTATTTTATTTAATTAACGACACAACCGTGTCTTTATATACAAATGAACATGTGACAGGTTATAAAGTACTTAAAATTATTGACAAATAATACAAAACTTTATCTTAAACTAACATGAAGATACAAAAAGCAGTAGTAATAATAAATTTCAGTCATTGTTTTAAAATTATTTAATAATTATATGTATATTTAAGTTCAATATATGTTATGTATGTATACCACAAAATATTACCAAACTTCACCAAGCAGACTTACGTAATTGTCAAAGACTTATTTTATAGAGGTATAGAACTCAGATTTGTTTTATAGTGGAATAACGCATACATAGAACAAATATTGGATTTTTTGAGAATTTTGTGGGAATTTTATGGATAGATATTGAGATATAGAAAACACATGGCCTCATTAGTAGAACGAGATGCAAGTTTCTTTGCAGAATTAAAACCTTCATACACGTTGATGTAGGGTTACTCAACTCCAGAGGCAAAGTATTGTCCTTAATGTTTTGTTTATATTATGTTATTTATATAAATAAAGGAGAGCACAAAGTTAGTAGCTATTTCTAAATATTGTTGTGATAATCTGGCGAATACTATATATATTTATATTAAAAATATCTAAATTGTTGCAAAACTCGTTTCCAAGTCTGCATACGAATTATAGAGGAGTTGATTTTATAATTAGTATAGCAATTTTCGGTATAAAAGGGATTGAGCTGTCTTGTGGATCTGGTGGGAATACGAAATGAAATACTTGCGAGTAAGTGAGGTGCATCAATCACTGAGTGAATGATTTTGTATAGCAGTACTGTATCGGCTGTTTTTCTTCTGTCACACAGCTTCAAGAGTTTCATTGCATTTAATAAGTTGGGATAATTTCTTTGTTCACGTGGTATTCCAAGTTTAAAGTTTATGAATCTTATAAATTTGTTTTGTACACGTTCTAAAGTTTGTGCACGAGCGGCGTAATGAGGAGACCATATATTATTGACACAACCAAAGTATTATTGATAGTGTGAACAGTTTTTGTTAGATGCGCGAAACATGTCATCATCAGTAATGATTGAGGTGTTGGTGCTTCTTTTAAATTTGACATTGGAGTAAAACAGGAGTGTGTTATGGCACCATTGCTTTTCAATATATCGCCACCTTACACATTGTTAAATACATACGAGTATTATGTATCTTTGTATCGATGTAAATCTATTTATTTTAAGTAGACTTAATGCAAAAATCAAAGTTCCAACAACGTTCGTAGATGAACTGTAATATGCTGATTATTATCATATAAGTCAACTCAGAAATTATATAAACCTCGTCATGAACACCGTTCATTAAGCTTATCTATCACTCGGCCTCAATATAAACCCAAACTAAGCAAAAATAGGTACTACATCAACTAGCAGCACAAACCTGGGTATCACCACTTTCCCTATCTTGAAAGCATTTTATCATGTGGCCTCAACATCGCTGAGGTAATACTGCGTTGACTAAGATGCGCGAGTAACGCTTACGGTAACGTGTGGAAGAGGGTATTTAGCAATCAAGATTCATTCAAATCAATCTACAGAAGATACTTGAAATTTTAAGGACAATTTCATCAGCGAAGTTTGCATTGTATCCTCAATATAAAATTGTGGGATAAGCGCACAAATGTAAAGTTCTTGATCAAGCTGCTACAATCATCATTTATGCAGTGTTATTAATACTACAGCTTAAATGGGTGGGAAACATTACCAAAATACCAAAATTTCGAATTGATTAATATTTATTCTTTTTCGTGGTGATACGCTGTATACCCAGAGCTATGTTGCAGCGGCACAAGAGAACGACCAGTGGAGAAACATCGCGACTGAGACGGAAGCACTTTTTGAAATGGCTAACGTCACAAAGAGGAAAGGATAAAACGAAAAGAGCGCCCAGCACTGAATCAACAGATATGCCATGGAATAGTTTGCTCAAACGGTAGGAGTGCGGATCCAGGATTGGATTACAAGTAGTCACCGACTTACGACATTTGCGACTTACGACTGTTCGACTTTACGACCACAATCCGCGATCTGTATTTATAAGCATTTTTAGGCCCTTCCGAGATGTCTACAAAAAGAAAAATGTCAATTTCTCAACCTGCCAAGAAGCAAAGAAAGGCTTGAAAACAAAAAAGGAAAAACAGTTAATGCCATTGCGAGTGATTTGATGATATCACATTCTACTGTGTCGACAGTTCTGAAGGACAAAGAAAGGATTCGTGAAGCTGTGATTGGTTCTGCACCTATGCAGTCGACAGTTATAATCAAGCAACGCATTGGTTTCATCCACAGAATGGAGAAGCTGTTGCGTATTTGGATGGAAGATCAAATTAAAAAATGCACAACGTTATCCCTTTTTACTGTACAGACGAAAGCTAGAAGTTTATTAGAGACTTTGAATGAGTGTGCCGGAGATGACTATAGTTAATAATTTGTAGCAAGTACTGGTTGGTTCAAGAGATTCAAGAAAATATTCCAGGTGCATAATGTTCGAGTGACTGGAGAAGCAGCGAGTGCAGACAATGAAGGAGCTCGGAACTTTGTTGATAGTCTTGATAAAATAATAACGAATGAAGGGTATCTACCGGAGCAAATTGAAATGGGATTATTCTGGAAACGAATGCCAACACGCACTTACATCCACAAAGAAGCAAAAAGCATACTTGGATTAAAAACTAAAAAAATAGGCTGACTTCTGCTTGGCGGAAACGGACCTGTTTATCGGAACCGATTGTGGTCATAAGTCGACGACTACCTGTATTAAGTTACGTTCAAATGCGTACGATATAGACTAACTATATACGATATAGACTAATCATACTCGTCTGCGAGGGACTGATTGGCCAAGTACTTGTAAGCAAATAAATATTTTCAACATTGAACAGTTGACGCCAAATGCTACAGTCAGCTTCGATTTCATATTTGTTTTCAGCTTAGGTGAGATATTAACTATAAATAAAACACAAAAATATTTTATAAAGGGTTATATTACATCTTATTATTTTCACAGCTTCTGAAACTGTGGTTTTTCAATTAAATTAGAATAGGAAATCTGTTCGAAAAAATTAACAGCCGTTATAAATTAATTGAAAGTGATCCTTTGGGAGCATTAATATAATATATGTCACTAATATAGCGCTGTTTCTAGCAGTTGAATTTAATTATATTAAAATAAGATCTGAATGAGATGTCGAAAGCATACGCTAATAATTATAATAAGTTATTCGTAGTGTATTTGCTAGATCCAATTTTATAAAGTAACGCGGTAAAAGTTGCACATAATCCTAAGACTAGCTTTAAAATTGAGCCGTTACTACTTTCTGCTTGAATATCATGCTACTGATGTATTCAGACTAATTACGGTGATATAATAAATTAGTCGTCTTTTTTTTCATCAAAGTTGGAAATAGTATTGCGGGTTGTTCAAAACCAAGTGGTTTCCAACATGTCAGGATGGTCGGCTCCTATTCAGTTTTTTATGTTACTTTTACGAGTAATCCATAGAAATTAAAATATTTTGTTATATAAGATGTTTCTTATATAACAAAATATTTTAATATAACAAAATAATTGGTCCGTGCACGAACTACAATTACTAGAATTTCCTAGAAATCCCCATTCAAATATAGCTGTCTCAAGATTTTCTGTTCTCTTCTAATTGCAAGAAAATTGTATAATTTTTGGGCGCATTCAAAAACGCACGGAGAGCAAGATCTCCACCATGCTCGCAGATTGCGTCCAGATGCAAAACACATATATACAAAAAATGAGCTCTAACAAATCGAGTTGCATATTGTAGTGAGCCATTTCGACATAAATATATATTATTTTTCATAAATATTGTTATGATAATATACATTTTCGCTATACTTCTTTAGGTGTTTATTGTTATATAAATGTAGTAGTTCGGCGCACGAGAGCACTAATGAGCCAGCCGCTACTGTATACGAGTATACCATACTCGAACCGGACGGTGTCAACTTTGGTGTATGGAAATGAAACGTGGACATGGTAAATGGAAAGAAAAATATTATTAATTAACGTGAACTTAAGGCTGATGTGTTAAGTAAGCTGAAGAGAGCGCTCTGATATTGTTTGGATATGTAAAACGAAATAATGAAGAAATACTAACAAAACTTATATAAAGTGCACATGTGATTGGAAGTTGTGGTTGAGAAAGACCAAGGAAAGTATGGTTGGATCAAGCGAATGTTATTTTGAAAGAAAGAAACTTAAAATGTCTGAGAAATCGTATGAGTTGTATTAGAAGGTATATGGATATAGAAGAGGTGAAGGATGTATATTGAGGTAGGAAAGTCTAGCACTTTTTCTTGTCTGTTTACCCGACAGAACAATAGCGGGATGGTATGTATGTATCTTGATGAGTTCTGAGTCAAACTATTGGTCAGATCTAGAAGCTTATTTGAAGGTTAGATTTAGAAGCTTCTTTAAAAATAAACCACCGATCAATCAATTTACTTTTGGTAAAATTATTCGATGGAATAATTATAAAAAGATGATTTGTATCGCGCCATTTGGAGAGCACACTCTCCTCAAGGGTGCTTTATATCGGGATTTGAACTCACTATTATTGATAGATTACAAAAAAAAACAAGTTGAGTGTAAGGATATGAAGGTTGTGGCTGCAACTTATAGATAAACTTTCCAGCATCTGCATATGTTTAGAAAAACACATTTGGTAAGAAAACCGCAGAAAACTTACCAAGGGAACACGAACTATAAAGAAACATGTGTAGACCTTCAAATATGTGATAGTAACTTATTCCGCTTAAGGTGGAGTGTAGTGCGTATGAAAAGTGTTTGTATTCAACTATAAAATTTAAGATTTCCCAAAAAGGATTGTCTTCAAGTGCTTCCTAAAGCTGCACACGCCACCCATTTATCTAAACAAAATGTTAACTGATCTTACATCATGAATTGTAGTTTTTTATGAATAATTATTTAAACCATCTGGAAAACATTAACAAAAGTTCTTTACTACCCCAGGGCCCAGGGCACGGATGGCACACTCATATCAACTTGCTTACATAACCCATCCGGTGATTGAAAAGAAAAGTTATATAAGGTGCATGCAAAATACATACCATAAAGCCATGCTAGGAGTGAAGTGCCAATTAAATATATTCAAATATCTGCCTTGATATTTTCGCAAGTCGTCGGGTCATTGTTCTTTGTCTTCAATAGTTGTCATGTAGATACGTTTTTTATGTCATATAAAACCTAACGACATATTATAGACGTAGTGGTTTTTTTGAAGACGAATATGCAGTCAGAATGATCAATTGTCTTTCTTTATCCAAAAACTACTTGAATTTATTTATGGTTCATTAGAGAACAGTATCTTGAGCATAATACCTTTATACAGGTAATATTTAATAAGACGTAAATTTATCTATACAAGTGAAGCTTAAAAAATTGCATAAAAAAGTTATTCGTAAAGCAAAAAAACTCTTGCGAAATTGAGATATAAATAAAAACAAGAGAAAATTCTAGAATGGAGAGAGAGAGAAACTAAAGTCAAATAAAATGGAAAACGAAACATTTCAGAATAATTAATGTGTGTCACTTGCCACCAGATTAATACAAGTGTAGGAAAATACTCATAAAATCCTCCTTTAAATGTAGCATTTAAAATATCAAACATTTATCGCAGAAACAATTCCTTATTAAACGCAAAGCAACTTTTATTGAAAAATGAATACGTTAAATAATTCATATCCACTCCTCGTAATTAGAAAATATCATTCGATCTATTTGAATTAATGTTTCCCTCATTCAAATATTTCAGTACAAAAAACGTAGCACGTTTGGTTTTTAGATTAAATTCGATTTGAATGAAACAGCGGTAAAAATGTCTAAAAATTTCATAACAAGGTAAATGATATTGAAGTGAAGAAATATGGTAATTATAATATTATGAATTTTTTTCATATAAATACAAAAAAAACTTGATTAGAGTAAGAATAAGGAAAGGATGGACAGAATATGAAACTAAGAAGTCTTGCAACTCTATCTCAAGTAAATAGTGTTCTGCCCTGAAACAATCATTCTGATATTTCATCAGTGTCTTGATTATTATTTTGATACCGCTGTGTGCGTTATAGTGAAATGTTTTATAAGATTTTTTTCTGATATCCTTAGGACAGGTTTAGTCCCGTTAGGCAGGTGAGTACTATAAAACATAACATATAAAATAAGATATGCAAAAGGAAATCATTTTTTAAAAAAATACTGAAAACGTACATCAATAGTAAAAGAAAGCAAATAAATTTTGTTTAAGAAACACACTTTAAGAGGAGAATATTAGATTTTTTGAAATTTTGTTTTTATGAACATGAACGTGTCCACTATAAGACATGTCACTTATGTAGAATGACAACAGAATGGGCATGTTGTTTTGTTAAGATAATAGTCCATGGGGTATTTATAGAGGCCTTTTGTTCTGATTTCTAATAAATACCTTCGATTTTGTAGAAAATTTCAGTCACACCCAATTCTCGTTTCAGGACACTATATCCAATATGGTATGTAATTTTAGTTATGCATTTCTAAAAATTGTTCGCTCAACATATTTAAACAATATAAAATAGATTTATTGAATAGATTAATTAACATACCTGCTTGGTTACATGAAGTGACTATCAAACTACTTACGAGTACAAATTCTTTAATATGGTGACACAGATTTGTTACTTACTTTTGCTTTTTAGAACTTCTTTAATTTTTTGTGAAATTAAAAACTATTATTCGATGTTTTCACTGCTATTTTATTGATTGAGCCACAGGTCTCCAAATCCTCTATTTTCTTTGTCAGGCGATGAGGATAAATTCTTAACAAAAAAAACATAAGACTTTGAAAACGGTAGTGAACTAATTTGATAAAGCAGTGGTAAAAGTACAAAGAAAAATAATGTTAAATTTATTGCATTTAACTAAAAAAATTACCAAATTTTGTTACTGATTTAAAATTATTCTAATTATTGAAACATTTTTTTTTGTGTTAAATATATCTATATGCGTAATATAAAAATATCTTTATACGTAATATAAAAATAAATTATTAAAAACAACGTAAACTTAGAAAGTTGAATTTCTTTAATATTTTAATGTTTTTCAAGTCTAACAATTAATTATTTTTTGAAATTTTATCTTTAATTAATATTTATTGCATTAAAAGAAATGTTTTTATATATTTATCTTAATTTTTTGTAAATTTAATTATGAAATACAAATTTTTATTTAACATAAAATATATTTTAATTTAAATTCAATATATATATTTTTCATTTGTAGTCTGGAATAACCGATATTATGTTGTTTCAGCTTATTTTGACACCAACAGTATTTGTATTTTCTCTAATGATATATGTTGGACTTTGTGGGGGTTATAAAGAATCAGGATGGCTTATAGTTGATCGCCCATCTCTGCAAAACTCTGCGAACGAAGGATGTAACCAATTGAGATGTTTAGATCCATGGAAGTTTTCCAGACACAGATATCGTGGTTTTCAGAATCCACAACGAGAAATTTCCCCTCTTCAAGATCCCAACTTATTCAAAGAATTCCAGGCCGAACAGAATAACTTACAAGATCCACGGATAATACACGAATCTCAGGCAATACGCGAACCATTACTCCAAGATTCGCTATTGCGCCAGTCTGAAACGGTACACGAATATCAGAATCTGCAAGAGCCACTAGCAATGAAAGATTCGCAAATCATAGATGAAATGGATGGACTTTTTAGTAGAGACGATATTGATAGAAATCTTCAAGATGCTTTAGGAGATTCTGGTAATAGTGTTGAAGACAATGACTTTGGGAAACGAAGTGGATTGACTGATTACTATGAGGCAGTCAAGGCTGTAAGCTTTGCTTTTCATATTTTTATTTATATTTTCAGTTTGCATGTTCGCTATTATGTCTTCATTTGGTTAGGTACCTATTAGACTTTTTTTTATTATAATATACAAGTAGCTGAAGTTTATAGATATCCAAAAGACTTTTTTTAAACACATCTATTAAGATTATTTTGGTTTAATTACATCTTTAACGTAATATATAGAATACAAATGGTTTAATACTGTTTTATTAACATTTAAATAAAAATTTTATAGGTACATAAAAATACAAATATTTACTATTTCAGGTATATTACAAATACGTCGTTTTATTGAATGAATAAATTGTAATTGTGTTCCACAGATTCCTGAGTTCGGGAAAAGGTATTCAACGGAAAAGCCAACAGACCATCAAGTGAAACCTGTCAATTGTAGCTGCAATCATTCGGTAACATTTCTGGATACTTTTTAGAAATCTTTCTATTTAAATGTTTTTATTGATTTGTTTCATCCCTTTTTATATACTAAAAATAATATTTCAAGTCAACTTAATAATCATTCTCAGTCAGTTGCGAGAATTTCACATTGGTTTTGCATATAATTCAAATTATAGTTCACGCAAGATCATGAGTCAATTGTCACATGTTTTTTTTAGAATATTATCGACCTACGTTTTTTAATTATTTTTTGAAAAGCTAGCTATCTTAGATACAGTAGTTTTAAAAAATAAGACTGATGTTTAGATATAGTAGACTGATATTTAGATATATTTTTGTAAAAAATTTTTTTTAAATTTATATTGTTACTTTTAAGCGTCATTTTACCTTTAAATTCGAAATTCCAAAAAAGGCATAAACAAGTACTATTCAACAAATTATTGAAATGTATGATTGTTTTGTTTTGAACAGTATGAAATTGAGTACAAGTAATCAAGAAATGAAATATTAATGGTTTTTAATTTTAAGAAATTTACCTCACAACTATGAGTTTCAATATAATTTAAATGCGTCATTTAATATTAATATTTGACATTTCCATGTTAAAAAAACGAGTAACTAACATATAAAAAAAATATTTGCAAGATGGGAAATTTTACATTAAACTTGTATATCATTTCTAATACCATTGTTTAAATCGATTCTCGGAAAAATGTATTATGTAATACAATTTTACATTATTACCCTGTCGTATGCTCTTCAAAACTAAAATTTCCCTAATATTAATTTGTTGTAATGAAATTTGTACCAAAACTTTTTTTCCTAATTAGAAAAAACTCTTGGACCTCGGCGCTTTGAGTTACCCGCGCCATGTATCTACGCTCGAGTGCAGCTCCGCTCCATGTTGGATGGACTCCTATACATGTAAAGAAAAAAGGCGAATGGTATAAATATTTTATATTTTGTCAAAATCCCCTTAAATAAATATATTTAATGCATTTTCAATTCTTACTATAAGGGGAATGAGTACAGAAAATTATTTTTGCTCACGAAAAATAACACACGTATAAAAAAACACTTGACTCCATAGTTGTCAAATCACATATGCGCCTAAAGCTCTTGTTATGTGTACATTTTGTGGGTGTAAGTTAGCTGTTTTAAAACAGACAATAAGGCTAGTAAGATGTCTGATATAGTACGAAGATTTTGTGTAGAATATGTAAACATTTAAACAAATAAATATACAGGCCACTCTCACAACATATTAAGATCAATTAGCCTGAAGACGGTCTAGAGATCGGTACAACCATGTATACCATCACACTATTTCCCTGTTGGGGTAAACAGAAAGGACATAGCGCTAAACTTTTCTATCTGGACATACATGCTTCGCCTTTCTACATCCATATACCTTCTCATACAACTCCTACGATTTCAATTTTTTTTTCTGTTCCTTCTTTCAAAATATCATTCACTTGATCCATAATTATATAATAAAAAGGACAATACCTCTCCTCAAGGCTGCATTAACTCGAGAGTCGAACACACTATTATTTATTGATTTTAAACTTCATTTTAAAACAATTTTGAAGACTTATTGCTAGGTTGCATTCTCTTCCAGCCAACCAGACAAAAGTAAACAATAAAAATTACACGGTGAAAAAAAATACAATAAAATTATTCACTTTTCCTTATATACGTTTTTCACGTACATTTGCACTATATGATATATTTGTTGTCTCAGTATTTCTTCATTCATTCGTTTTACATGTCCAAACCAGCTCAGAGTACTCTTCTTCATCTTACTTAACACACCAGCCTTAAATTCACATTCATCCCTTATCACGTCAATTCGTATTCTGTCATATATTATCACCTCATGTATTCTTCTCTCAGTGCACGTAATTCTCCAGCATTTATTTGACTAATTTTAGTTTTTTTTCCACGTCCAGGTTTCACTCCCATACATCGAAATTGGTACTAAAGTACTGGTATGGCCTATTATCTTAATATATTTTGACCCTGTTCGCTTCGAGTGCATATATTTTAGCACCCCATTGACTTTGTTTCCAATCGCTACACCCTGTCCAATATATCTCGTTACTATTTCATCATTACAGAAAATAATACCGAAATAACTTGAGATTGGTGATAAAAGTCGAATGCGTAATATATTTAAATATATGATAAATAAATTATGATTTAAATAGCATAATTTAAAAGCATTTAATATTTAAGTTATTTATAAAAAATATTTTTTTTGATCTAATAAAATAATGTCTCAATCACACCATACCTATTTTAGCTCTTTTCTTGCCGTTTACTTAACTCATGTTATGCTTTAAATATCCATTGTCATTTAAAATATAATTTCATATTGTCTATTTTCACGAAGTTGATGGTAAATGAACACTTTATGCATACATTTCACTCCTTAAGCCGTATATGATACTATCACATATCGGAAGATCTAAAAAAGTTTTTTTAGTAGTAGTTTACCTTCCTTAGGTAGACTTTCTACGGTTTTCTTTCCAAATATGTTTTTCCAAACGTGTGGAAGTATCCAATCGAGTGCCAGCTGCCGCCATTTTCTTTTTCTTACATATAGCATATATATATATATATATATATATATATATATATATATATATATATATATATATATATATATATATATATATATATATATATATATATATATATATATATATATATATATATATATATATATATATATATATATATATATATATATATATATATATATATATATATATATATATATATATATATATATATATATATATATATATATATATATATATATATATATATATATATATATATATATATATATATATATATATATATATATATATATATATATATATTTATCTTAGTTAGAACAACCTTAAGGAAAGCATTCTCTGGAAACGTGGCCATAAAAAAAAACCATTTAATTATTATTACAATAGAACAGACTTTCAAACATTTTTGGGTCTCGACATTGTGATTGAAGCGTAAGTCAGTATTGAGTGGATGAATTATACAAATATGATTTTGTTTTATTTTTTTCTAAATATTTAGTTTTTTTTGACGTCACGGCACTGGGCCTCCTGAGCCTTGACCTGGTGTAAAATTGTATTATACCTACATGTATGGTAGATAGTGAGCATGTACATACGAGTATATGTACTTTTCTGATACTTTTTGTGTACGAGTCAAGGTAATGTTTATACTTTTTGTAACGCGTTGATTTTTTTATCATGCGTACTCTAAATTCTAATTAGATTTTTGCTATTGTAATTATTTTTAATGGTCATAAAAGACCGTGCGTTGTAATAATTAAATAAATAAATAAATTAATAAAATAGAATATTCAGTGATTCACACAAAGTATGCTTTTAACATGATTTTCAAACAATTATTTATGTCTAAAGTTGAAATGATAAAATACGTATTTATGTAGAGATGAGTCATCAATGCTAAATGTGGCGAATACGAATATAGACAGTCACACTTGATCTCATTTACAATATTAATATGCACAGCGGGAAATGTCAATTGATAAAATTCCACGACAAGAAACGCAAAATTTAATTCCATTATTTATTCTGCCCATATTGTATATCGAGCGGTAAAGCAAAATTCGCTACGGGTCTATTACTCTCACTTTCTTAAATGCTGGCATTTCGTTCTACAAATCACTTTATTTACTGTCACCAACATGTTAAATACTGTCACCAACATGGTAAATAAATGAGTTTAGATTTGGACTCAAAATTGATTGCTTGCTTTAAACGCTGTAAAGCAACAAATCCGCAAAATGTAGATAATAACATATGTGTATCAATATTTTTTAGAAAAATGATTTCCTTAAAAAATATTCTATTGTGATTTGTTTAAAAGGAAGATTAAAAAAAATGTTCGGTTCAAACCTGAGTTTTTTTAGATTATAATTCTATATAAGAATTATGGTCTAAAAAAACAATATTTAGAATAAATCTTAAAGCCTTTCGGTCAACCGCCTACTAATTATATGTTAGCAAGGTTGTGGGGTGCGACATTCTGCATATATGACATACAAATATTTCAGTGAGATTGTTAGATTTTCTGCCTACTAAAAAATTAACTTAATACAGTGTCGGAAAAATACATATAAGCGTCGTCATATTTTGGGTATCCTATGAGGAGCATGCGGTATTACCGCGATACAGGGAATTCAGCTTTCATGCGTCTTGTTACCCCTTAATTAAAGATACAGGTAAAAAGTGAGCAGTTTTTAAAATTCATACTCCTTTTGGGATATTCAACTTCGGACATTGTGTTTAAATATTTGCATTGAATATTGAGTTTTAAAAACTACTAGTATTTTTTTTTAAATTTCTTTTTATAATATTCCAAATTTAGAGTTCACGAAATCATATATACCTTTTCATTTAAGGTTTGGGTACTAAAGAAAAGAGAACGTACTGATAAAACGAATGAACACGCGCCACTACTTCCAGAAGAGTTAAGAAACGGCTACACCATGCGAGGAGTCTCTGTGACTGTAGCTTGCGAGTGTTCGGGCTAAATCAATATATTATAATCTCTTGTGGATAATACTATCATGCTGTGGATTAGATAACACAAAATAAGTAGTTATTATATTTATATTTTTTTTTGTTTTCTAACCGTTATACTACTGTTAAGAGTTAAGCATTAGATCCTTTATTCTTTAAAAACAGTATCTCTTTTTTACAGCTTTTTCGTTACTTTAATATTTATCTTAGTAACTGATACTGATGCAAAAAACCTTCTGATTTTTTATTACTTCATGCAAAAAATGCAAAAAACCTTCTGTTAAATTTTATCGTCATAATAAAAAGTCGTATTTATAGGTGTCTCGATTTTGTATTATTATATATTAGACTTTGGTATTGTAAACAATTGAATTATGTGAGAAAATTGTTATGTTGTGAATTCCTCTTACCGATCAGGAAGACGTCTACTTTGGCCTCTATTCGGAAAACGAGATAGAGACACTTGTCATGATCGGGAATGGAACCCCAACAATACCAGGTGGAAGACCAGCACCTACTTTTATATTTTGATTCTTTTAAATTATTCGATTTAGCATTAAACTTAAAAGTAAAGCTTTTATCTTTAAAGCTTTTGATAGATAAAATAATATTAGACGCTTTTTGAAAAACAAAATCATGTAATAAAATAAAAAGTTATTATATATTTTCCTTTCAAAGTATATTTATAAAATAAACAAACTTAGCATCACGTCCATTATCGGAATAAAAATACACATATAAAGAATATATTACTATACATATTTTAATTTAATTGCTGAAAAGCTAGAAAACTCCATCATTCAGGTGATGAATCCATCAACTGTTAATATTTTTATCAGAATTACAATTTAATATTATTTATTACAGAAACATGTTTAAACTTAATTTTAATAAAGGTAAAATGCATAATTTCATATTTTAATATTGTGAAATCTAAAATATCGAGTCGCTGTGGTGGATAATAAATAAGCTTTTATTTTTATATTTGTAATACGCGTATGTGATTTAACTACTAGTGTTTTTAATTTGTCTTAATTTATGTATAAAATACATTATATTATGTAATATTTACTGTATGCAAAAATGTTGACGACCTAGCTATTGTTAAACGGCCAATGATTATTCCATGAGATATATCTGTAAAAAAAATTATTGAAAAAATACAATGTACATACCTTAAATTGATGAAAATATATAAGCAAAATAAATTTTATTATATATTTGTAGAAATAACCAAATGTTTTATTTTTAATTCAGTTCATTCTCATTTTTTTTCTTTCATTACCAAGTGCATCTTATCCTTATTGTTCAATCTTGCACTGTAATGGTGACTTTTTCCGTGTTATAAAAACCCCTGTTTAACGTATCTCAAATAATCTGTTCATATGAACATTTCATAAAAATACAATTGAAAGCTCTCTCGGCTAAATGACGATTTAAAATATGAGCAAAAATACTCTGAATCTCCGAGGATAAAATGTAAAGCCGATTGACCACTCGAGAAACATCTTTATTTAAAAAAGCAGTGATATGAAAATTCATATCTTGTATTGTATTACGAGTATATATTATATAAAATTTTACCTTTTTATCTAAGACAGTTTGCAACCGATCATGCTCGTTACCTTATGATAAATTCTTATACCCAAATAAATATTTCTAAAAGACTTTTATGTGAAAAATCAGCCTAGAGTATTTTTTTTCATCACCATCATCGTAAACGAAAAAAAATCACCAGATCAAAAAGATCGTCAAAATACAATAAAATTTTCAACACCAGGAATCGATTTTTATTACGTGGCCCAACCATTCCCAACATCTAGCCCATATTGGGGTGGAAACAGGCTACTACTGTGTACGAAAATAAACGTAGTACCTGACATCGCATATCATCCATCGCATAGCATCCTGACATCGCATATCATCCATTTTCCAAGGGTAGCGGGACAAGAAAAACGAACGATACCGTTTTCGGGAAATTCGTTTTTTGTAGTCGGATAAAGATAGACTACCGTAAAGAAGACATTAGGCGTTGAAGCCGTTACCTTATTCCTTCAACGTTCTCAAACATATAAAAAATACATAAAAAGCCCAGGATTTTAGGTCTTAAAACATGTAAACGTGAGTTGAATTTATTTTTACATAAATATTGTATGTAAGAACTTTAAATTTTAATCATTTTCAACACATAGTTCACCTACAGTTGCCTGACTAGTTCACCTATATCATTAGCAGGAAAAACTAAGGTCTGAGTGAATATGACAAAAAGCAAGAAGCCTGAACGAGGGGATCTGTACATGTTAAATAATTATTTGCAAGAATTGTTATAAGTCAGTATGTAGGTGTTAATTATTTATAAGAAATTGAATATTAAGATTGTTAAAAAATAATTTACACATAGGAAATTCAAATTAGTTATAATATAGAAACAAGATTAGTCCTTAAGTAATAAATTTGTATTAAGGTATGGCCTATGTCAAATGTGTGTATCATAGATTTCTTTATCAAAGAAATAAAAACATTCAATTAAGGTGAAACGATACCAACGAGTTTAAAAACTACGTTGTTTCCCCCCAATTATATTCTATAAGTGTATTTCAAAGAGAGTAGGTACCCTCTATTTAGTTCTGACTCTCAATTGGAGTATTACGATAGGTCAAGATACAAATTCACAATAAAACCCTACTATATTTTTTTGTAGACCTGCAGTTCGGCGCTTTTGTTCAGGTTAATCTCGTTTGACATCCTTAATTGAATTCTTAATGTTTTCTAGTCTTTGCAGTGCTCAATATTAAGTTATCAACACGCAGTAAAAATGCCATGTTAATGTAAACTTAATTCTTTTGTTAAACATAAGTGATAAAAACAATAGGAAAAAATCGAAGGATAGAGCAGACAAAGAATCATCCCTAGTGTTGGCACACCGCCATATATATTATGTAAATTGTCGATTATTCATTTGCTTTTAAATTGTCTCTCCAAATACTTTTTGGAACACCGTTTTGTATTATCCCATTAGCAGAATGTATACGAGTTACAAAATATTTCAGCGCTACCATCGCACCATGTTTAGCTGTAAATACGAGTATGTATGCGCACGCGCGTGATAAAATAATTTTCTTATAACGACGTCAAAAAACATTAACTGAAAACCATAATTAACATTATATCAATGATTTTAGCATTCCATAAAGCCAAAAAAGAATGCAGAAAATTAACACAAACAATTGTCCAGTTTTCTTACAACCAGCAACTAAAATATTTAGATTTTGCACTATCACAATCTATAATCGTTAAAATATAATAAAATAAAACAATATAAAATCAGTTGTGCTTATATCTGTCTGCATGATATGTGTTGTCATAGTTACGGTTTAATTAATATTTATGTTTTGATTATTAATATCAAAGTTACGATTTAGAATTGTTAATATTGATGTCATCAAACAAGTTAATAATTGTCAAAAGGTTTAATTAAATAAACAATAATGGATTCAAACAAAATAAGGGCAAAGCGCGCTGAATATATGCTAACTATCGGAGACAACGGCGTGAAAAACAAACTACGAGTGCAAGATACTGAAGAGGAAGCCGGAAAAGGAAGACAACAGCGAGATACTGCAGAGGAAGCCGACAAGCGTCGTGCTGAAGAAAAACAGCGAATACGTGACTTTCGTCAACGTTCCTAGAGAAGACTCAAAGTTTGCCATTATGACAATTTTGACGGCAACAGAGTTGAAATTTATAACTTTGGCTTAATGAATACTGAATTTTACCGTTCTCTCAATTTTATAGCTAAAAGATCACATAAAACATTAAACGATTGCCGCCATGAAGAAAATGTTCTTCTTGAAGATGAAAATGAACCACGACATCTAGCAAAACATGAAAACAAACATTCGTTTATGTAACTTTTTCAGCAGTTTATTTTTCAATTTTTCAGTTTATCGAGTCAATTTACATCGCGTGATTTTTCACAGGTTCGAGCTGGTAATATAATTTTACAAAAGTCCTGTGTTCGATGCATTCTTTTTAAAACAACCGAAGTATTATCAGACCTGAAAAGAAATTTAAATATTGGTTATAACATATTTCTCCCTTGAGGAGAGTCTGCTCTCTACAAGGCGCTTTATGGCTTGTTTTTTTTATTAAATGTATTTTATCAATTGATTAATCCTCTGAATACTATGAGGTTAATTTCTAGTATTTGCATCTAAACTTTATAAAGACTTTATTTTATCTGATATAAAAAAGTACCCATAGTTAATTTAGAAATCCTCCATGGCGTAATTGGTAAGACGCATACCTTCATTTGACTTCCTTTGGTACCTGAAACAAAAAAGGGTTCCACTTTGGTTAAAGTATATTCGTCTGGTAATAATACTAGCACGTGCTAAACGTGTTGTCTCTTCATGTGCAGGAGTATTTTCAACACGTGCGATGACGAACGGAGAGTTCCGTGCCTATTCTAATGGTTGTACTATTATTACACTTTCGTTGTATACAATATGGCGATAAGATTGTATACACTTGGCAATAAGCTGGCGAGTTTATTGCCAAGTGGCAATCTCCTTATGGCAATGTTTCTAAACCCGAAAACTGTATTATTGAAATTCGGATATGTTGAATGGGACCATATAATTGAATGGTACCATATAATTGAATGGTACCGTATAATTGAATGGTACCATATCATTGAATGAATGAGTACAAATAATAGTGTTTTGATATTTGTAATCCTTGTCTATGTTATGAACAACACATGAGTTTAAATTGTGACGCAATCAATTTACCGACTTAGTAAATCAATTATTTAAATATGGGAATAGAAAAAATATGATAAATTATTTTTTTACCAAAAGTATCGAATTTATGAGGCAATGTTTTCGGTCATAAAAAGAATAACCCAAAATAAAATATTTCATGGTGTTTTTATACGAGTATATAAGTTAGTCTTGCCTCAATTGCGAAAGTAAATTTATTCTTATAGTCTTTTTTAATTCGGCGTTCGTTGTCAAATAACCTACTTGCTAAGTAATTTGACATCCCAGGTTCAGTTCCCGGCGGATTTCGATTCCAGCCCGGTTTAATTTTTAAATCGTATTTATTTTGTATTTCGCTAAATAATTGACATATCTATATTTTTGTATTTCGTTAACTAATTGACATATCTATATTTCCTATGATCGCAATGGAGTTAATTCCAATAAAATCTAATTTATCCTGATGACGGCTTTGGAATGTTGAGACTTCTTATTTTCATGTAACGCAGCCTTGACTTTAAAAACTCGGGTTTTGTATAAGTGTAAAAGTATGTTCACAATAAACCAATACAATCACATTCGTCATTCATCTATATGATAGACTGACAGTCGTTCTAGAATTCGAGAGACTCTTGACGATACTGCTTCTATTTCGCAATATTTATTTGTTTTAAAATAAAAAAGAAATCATAGAAAATAGTATGGATGCACTACGGTTCGATATAGTGTAGTTTTATAGTATGTAAAATGAAGTGTGTACAAATTGATTGTTGACCTTGAAGAGCACAATGCATCGTGAGTTCAAAGGTCCCAGCCAATGGGAAGAGAGAATTGAATGCCACTCTCACGTGAGTCGGTGCAATGCCAATTGAAAGGGCGAGTGATGGAAGCTGTGTTTACTTTAGAGGTTCATAACCTTTTCTTTATTCAAGGCCTTACACGAGACAAATAGCTGAAAGTTATTATTTTAGTTTCATATTTCTATAATACTTCTTTGAGAGTTCAATTTGTTCCGTTCTTTAACTTTCAACGTTAAGTTTTTTTTTTCAAAATTAACCTTTTCATATTTTTTATCAATATAATTTTGAATAAGCAATTCGTATAAAATGCATTATTTTTTTTAATTAAAAACATTTCCCATTAATTAAGAATTCACTGTGATTTAAAACATTATCATAATCCTCTACTTAAAAATTAAATACAATTTAATTTTTACACATTTTTGCGCCAAACACATTCTAATCCTGTCTGTTTTCTATCAAAGCCATAAAAAATATGAGAATACATTTGTTTTCAATCTGTGTCATGAAAAGTGGAAAAAAACATGCCAGGACTTTTTAGGCCTATTCAACACATTTACTGATAGCGCGAAATAATGCTTGGATCATCTTTTTGTATAAGAAATAATATACAGAAAACCTTTCAAACTACCGGCCTTTAAGTATACTACAAAACTATCCCTTTACAAAGTATTCACAAAAAAAACTTTGCAACTGGCTCTCGATACCGCTGCATCAAAAAAACCAAAGACCATGAATGTTTCGGAGAGGTTTATACAATAGTACTCGTAGATCGAATCTGGATTATGAGTTAACTGTTTGAACGATGCTTTCAACGAATTGACGTTTCATTAAACCTTTGAAAAATGAATTCACTGCCTTTTCTTATCCTTTTGGATCACTTGAAGTTTGGTCAGCCAAATCTGCAGCAATCTGCCTTTACCAATTTCTTTTGGCATGATCTATTAGTCTTTTTCCTAGTGGTATTAAAAATCCTTGAGAAATATCAGTTTTTTTTACATTTGACGATATGATATACCTTAATAGTGGCTGCTGAGACCTCTGTACTATAGAATCAATTTAAATGTTTAATGTGTTTTGAAATTAGAGACTAGGATAAATATTTATTTTATAAATGAGCGTGGTCTGTGGATGGATTCTTTCTGTCAACAAATACAAATAGAATATTTAAGTAGGTGTGATTAAAGACCAATTGGAACGTGAACTGTAAATATATCAACAGAAACTATTTTCTTTAAGTCCTTCGCAAATTTTCTTCTTACGTTGATATAAATAAAAACTGACTTAAAAAAGGTCACGTAAAATAAAATTGGTGATATTTTTTTTGTATCAATATTGATTTTGGTATAGTCAATAAGAGTTAATGGAAGTGCAAAACACGCTAAAGTAAAAAAAAATAAAGTTAAATGCAAATGTTCGAATTTACCATTTCACTTCCAACTAAAAAACATTTTTTATGATAGTTTTTAACATACATTTATAAAATTATGTTTGAAGGTTGTGTTAAAACAGAAAAGAGGTTTTTTTTATATTTATAGTCCGATATTCAAAAACTGTTCGTAATTTGATTTTCAAGAACACTAAATATTTGTTGACATAATAAATTTTCAAATAATACTAAGGTGTAAAATAAATATAAAATATATTTTATTCAATAGTATTTTGAATGTAATTTATTCATGGAAACTGCCATCTTTGGACGGAAGGCACACAATTGTTATATCTGATATGGCTCATTTACAATCCAAAGCATGTTTTTTCATAGAATTTTCGCGCTTCGATTTCTTTGAATTAGACTTATGTAAGTATGTAGATGTCAAATTTGAAATAAAATACTTACATATACAGTCCAACCCAAAATTGAATAACCTCTGTAACGTCCTGGCCGTCAAATTTACTAAAAACACGTTATTATGATATCTTGTGTCAAAAGAGATAATATCTATGTTTTTAGTTTCATTTAGTAAACACGGAATGTAATGCAATACTTGTGAAAAACGAATTGCTCCCAATAATCAAAGTTTTCAATTTGTTTTTAGTATGTTTCGTGTAGAGAGAGAGTGTGTACTCCTAAATATTGTAAAGAAAAAGTAGAGGGATAAGAGGTGTCGAAAAAATATATATACTTAGACTTTAACTCCGGCGATCGCCAGCATCAGGAAAATGTGTTGTACAAAAATGAAAAAAAAACATAGCAGGTTTAACGAGTAGCTTAAATATGTTTGTTAAAGGTGATTGCTGTTTTGGAATATTTAGATTTTTTAAATAGGAATGTAAATTGGATGTTTTATCGAGAACCAATCACAAAAACTTATTATATTCCAAGCAATTTAACGTGATATTCCAACCAGTGACCATTAGAATTAACACTAAAAATAATATATTGGTGTTAACATAAGTTGTGTCCGTTTTTTTCCAATTTAAAAATGAGCACCAAAAGTAAAACAAAATGGTAAATGTTTATACGTCATTCGAAAGAAAATTTTCTGCTCTACAAGATATTGTGTTTGCTTTTACGTTACATATATTATTTTAGTTAATTAAAATCCTTCAAAATGGAATGTCAAGTAGACGAAAGTGAACATTTTCGACACCTCCTTCTGTTCGCGTTCAATCGAGGGAAACTTCGACCTGAAAGCCATGGAGCGTTCCGGACGACCAGTGGACTTCGATGAGGACGGCTTAAACCATATTATTCATGAAGATCCCCTTCAAACCACCGTACAATTGGCTGAGCAGATGAATTGTAGTCATATGACTGTATACCGTCATCTTAAATCAATGGGAAAAGTCCAGAAGTTCGGCGCTCGGGTTCCACATGTTTTGAGTGAAAACAACAAAAATCAACGTTCGACAATTTCTGCTGGTTTGCTCGCGCGTCATCGAGCTACTCATGGCCACAAGCAAAGGTTCCTTTACCGCATCATTACTGGTGATGAAAAATGGTTGGAAAATGGTGATGAAAAATGTATGAAAGGGGATCTTCGGTTTATGCGGTCTTCATCGAAGTCCACTGGTCGTCCGGAACGCTCCATGTCTTTCAGGTCGAAATTACCGTCTTTGAAACGCAAAAAACCATCGACGAGCTGTCCTTTCATTCATAGCATCTTCACCGTACACTTCGCAAATATCGCGAGCAGCTTTATTCCCTCAATTGAACGTGAACAGAAGGACGTGTCGAAAATGCTCACTTTCGTCTACTTGACATTCCATTTTGAAGGCTTGTAATCAAATAAAATAATATATTTAATGTAAACGCAAACACAATATCTTGTAGAGCAGAAAATTTTCTTTGGAATGACGTATAACCTTTACCATTTTGTTTTACTTTTGGGGCTCATTTTTAAATTGAAAAAAAAAACGGACACGACTGATGTTAACACCTAATATTTATTTAACACGGTGTCAATGTTTAACACTTCTCTTTCGTTTTCCGATGTATGAAACAAATAAGCTTCTGTTGGCTTATAAATTTGAACCTCCACAATAAATTCCCATAAAGTGATTTTTTAATTCGAATGAATTGTTTACCACCACTTGCAACAAACTGAGAAATCTAAAAAAATGAAATTTTTCAAAAATGATATGTTCAACGAGGAAAAAATTAAATCCTGGGATTATTACAAAGAACCCTGGAACACTATGTTGAGAATTGTTGGATTTGGGATAATGGATGTGGAATATGAAACATCTAAACGGAGATTTGTTGGGTATTTTCATTTTTGTCTGCTGATCCACTATTCCTGCAGTGGAATAGTTTTCTTAGCAGTAAACGAATGGAAATTGGAAAGATTCAGTGAAATAATAATGATCACAGTTGTCAGCTTGATAATAAAAGTGTCAATGTTAACTTTAATCTATCACAGAAATATTTTGAGAAGTTCCATCAAGCAAATTGAAGAAACTTGGGAATTTTTTAAAAATAATGAAGATGAGAGAAAATTATTGATTGTAAAAGGAAATGAAGGTTTTAAGGTTATGTCAGTAATTTTCCTCGGAATATTTTCATCTGTGGTGATGTTTTGGATGAATGCTGCGATACAAAGAAAAAAAGGAGTTCTTCCAGTTAATTTTGTCGGTATTGGCTTTGAAAGTCTAGAATCTCCGTATTATGCGATTAATTTTTTTTACCATGTGTGGACAATGAATTTGTCTTATATGTGTATGATACCTTTTTTGAGTTATTTTGTAAATTTTATTCTCCAAATTGTTGCTCAAATGGATATATTGGCATACCGGATCCAGAAACTAGGAGTTGATATTACGAAAGAAGAAGACATTGTGAGAGTTTTAAGGGAATCCTATTTTAAACATCAGGAAATCATTGGGTAATTTATATTTTATAAGAAACATTGCACATTTTGCTTTAAATGTCAAAGGTCGGAAACATAATTTTCGAATTTCTCCAAAATAATATTGTTTGCTCTTAATCTAATATTTTTGAAATTTTGATAACCTTACTTGTTATTGAGTTATAACCGAAGTTATAGTATTGTATCCTTTTGTTTATCTGAAGCCACAAAAAAGAGCTCAATATTAATTGTATTTTTTAACTTTTTCAATTCAACTAACAATATCTCTGGTTAAG